>CM030361.1:310854468-311234468 GCA_017893485.1 Hemerocallis citrina
ATGAGCCCGCTGAAGAGTACCCTATGATCAGACACATTGGTACACACGATGTGTTTGTGGGAGACAGAGACAGAAGAACCACAGACACAAGCAACTGAAACAACACAACCGGATAGTTGTAGGAAAACTAGAGGGGAAACTAGTGATTGGCACAAATTTTATGATATATTCCGGACGAAGAAAATCCGGGTGTAGGTATAAAAATTTGTAAAACATGTTCGAAGCTATACAAATGGAAGAAGGGTAAGGGGACTTATACAACAAAACGACACATCCAAAATGTACACAAAGAACTCCTTGTAGACCTACTCGGCCAACAAAAAATTCATCCTTGGACCAGTGTAATTGATGGCCACGCTTATGATCCTGAACTTGTTCGTCGGGAAATGGCCCGACTAGTAATTAAGGAAGAGTTACCATTTTCCTATTCTGAGAGTAGGGACTTAGAAACTTTTAATCAAACCGCATTAAACCCGCATTTTAAAAGAATCCCTGGGAATACTTTGAAGTCGGATTGTTTTAAAATGTACAACGAAATGAGAGAAGATTTGATTGCCATTTTATGGAGTCTAACTTGTAGAGTTTCTATAACTTTCGATTGTTGGAAGAGTTGCTATAATATTTCAATGATGAGAATAACTTGTCATTGGATCGACAGTGGTTGGATTTTCGAAAAAGTATCATATCCCTTGCCACGTTGCCCTTTTCCCATAGTGGTAATGAAATTGCAAATCTTATTTTAGAAATTTGTGATATTTTTCATATTTGTGATAAAATTATGTGTATAAGTTTTGATAATGCATTTAACAACAATGCATCAATTAGTATATTACAAACCGCATTAAACCCTCCATCTGACAATATTTTTCATAATAGATGTGCATGTCATATTTTAAATTTATGTGTTCACGATGCATTAAAAATAGCCGACCCATATATAGTTAACATTAGAAATTGTGTACATTTTATTGCATTATGTGACCCTATTTATCAAGAATGGAAACCATGGTGTAGGCTTTAAAATGTCCATTTTAGAAAATTTTCAAAGGATGTTAAACACCAATGGAACTCTACTTTTGATTTGCTACATGTTGTTACTGAATATAAAGCATGTATAAATGATTTTTGTATGACAAAAAATATGCCAAATTTTCAAATGACTCCCGAAGGTTGGTTTTATGCCGAATCTTTGTTAAAATTTTTAGAACCTTTTAAAACCGCGACTTTAAAATTTTCAAAATCTTATGAATTTATTTCTAGTAGCATTTTTATTTCAATAGTTACTATGATGCAAACTTTCAAAGAAATGATCGATGATGCTTTTATTGGTCATATTGTGAAACTTGCATACACCAAAATTTTGAAGTATTTTAATCCTCCTATGTTGTATTGTATTGCAATTGTGATGGATCTTCGTATCAAATTAGAAGGTACAAAGAGTTTGATTGAAATATTTTTTACTTTACTTGGGGAAGATGAATCTGAAATTAATTGCGGAACATTTTTAGCTAGATTTGAATCGATATTAAATAACTTGTATGATTATTATGATAGAAGTTTTGCATTTAGTAGTACAACTACTTTAGTTACTTCTTCTGCTACTTCTAAAGGTAACGGTAAGAGTAAATTAGATGATGCCACATTTAATTTACTTGCTAAAATTCAATCAAAAAAGCTAGGACTAATCAATCAAATGAATTACATTGATATAATTAACAAGATTCTGAAAGTTTTACTTCTTCACTAGATATTTTACAATGGTAGAAAGACTATTAACATACTTATAGTATTACTAACTCCTCCTGTCTCTACAGTTGCTTCAGAAAGTGCATTTTCTACAAGTGTCAGGGTTCTAACCAATTACAGGAATCGCTTGAAGCCCCAATCGTTGGAGATGCTCGTCTGCACGGAAAACCGGATGAAGGCCGAAGATAGGACTCAAGGAAAAGGGTTCGACACGTCTACAAGTGGAAGCAACTCGCCGGAACAATAACAACAACAACAATAGCAACCAACATGAAGAATTGAAAACCAACAACAACAACAAATTGAAGACCAACAAATTGAAGAAAATTATAAATGTATAAAAAATTGTATAAAATCTGTTTCTTATAAAAAAAAAGTTGTGTAAATGAAGATAATTGAATTTGTATAGAAGATATTTGTTATTTTATAGAACAAATTAGTAGAAAATCTTTGTTTCTTATAAAAAAATGGGAAACTCGTATAAGTTGAAATCATCTTAATAATATATACATTTTTTTGGGCAATTTCACTCTTTGATTCTTATTATTATTATTACATTTTTTTAAGTTTAAAAAAAAAATTAATAGCCGGGCCAACCTGCGACCCAACCCGACCTAACCCGGGTTGGACCCGAATGGGTTCACGGGTTGGGCGTGTCGACATTTTGCAAGTCCAACCCGGCACGGCCCGGCCCGGTTATCATTCAGACCCGACTCGAACCCGCTCTACTCGGGTTACAATCCGGACGGGTTCGACCCGGCCCGGTCGACCCGTTTGCCAACCCTAAGCTGAGGCATAAGGAATAACAGTCATTTCCTCCATCTCTGCCTTTGTTGTCAGACACAAATCTGAAGATAACATGAAGTGAGCAACTAAGGGACAAGTGACTGGCCTCGCACTATCCATATTGAATCTCTTCAACACCTTCTTTACATAGTCCGCTTGTGATAACCAAAGCCTCTTACTTTTTCTGTCTCTACTGATCTTCATGCCGAGAATTTGTTTTGCTTTACCCAAGTTCTTCATAGAAAACTCCGAAGCTAGCACCTTTTTCACATCCTTGATCTTTTCTATACATGAATCTACTAACATGTCATCCACATACAATGTCAATGTAACTATATCATTGTCTTGATATCTACGAACGAATACACAATGATGTGTCTCACATCTCTCGAAACCCTTTCCTGTCATGAAATCATCAAAGTTCAAATACCATTGTCGTGATGCTTGTTTGATCCCATAAAGACTTTTCTTTAGTCGACACACCATGTCTTCTTTACTTTTACTTCAAAACTTGTGGGTTGTCTCATGTACAATCTTCTTCAAAATCACCATGGAAAAATGCTATCTTCACATTCAACTACTTTAAGTGCAAGTCTTCATTTGTTACAATACTAAGCAGAACCCTAATTGAAATCATCTTCACAACCGGTACAAATATCTAACTGTAATCAACGCCTTCCCTTTGAGAGAGCACTTTTATAGCAAGCCTTGCCTTATACCTTTGACTGCCATCTGCCTAATTCTTAACTCTGAAAATCCATTTGTTCATAAGAGCTCGTTTCCCTGCAGGTAACTTGGTCAACTCCTAAGTTGTGTTCTGTTCCAAGGAGTTCATCTTGTCTCTCATTACTAACTCATTGAATTCGAGCATTATCCTTCAAAACCTCTTCATGAGTCTCTCTCCTAAATTCGTGTACAGAACATGCTCGTGAACAACAGTCGCTGATGGATCAAATATCTTGGTTAGCCTTCTCTCTTGTGTCGATCTTCTCAATGTGGGTACCGGTTCACCACCGGTTTAGGTTTTCCAAACTGTTCTGGCTGTACATGGTCGTCTTGGATATCTTGATCATTCCCAACTAGCTCATCATGAGCATCCTATGTTGCCTGTGGTACCTGTACCTGTTGCTGCTTTGCAGGAAACCCACCACTAAGGCCATCTTCAAAATCTGAATCTGAATCTGAGTCTGAATTAGTTGTACTACTTTCACCAATGTGTCTGTCTATATACAAGATATCTTCATTGAACACTACATTCTTGCTTGGAATGACCTTGTTGTCTATAAATTCCCAAAGTATGTAACCAAACTCATCGATGCCATAGCCAATGAATACGCACTTCCTAAATTTTGAATCCAGTTTCTTTCTTTCTTCCCTGTCGATTAGTTAATATACAATACAACCAAAAATAATTCAAATGCGAATAATTGACAGGTTTACCTGACCATAGTTCTTGCGGAATAGCCCCATCAAAGGCATTAGACGGTCAACAGTTAATCAAGTACACTGCAGTATCCACTGTAGTGACCCAAAGATGGGCCGAAAGACATGCATGAAGTGTCATGCATCTCATTCTTTTCAATATCGTGCAGTTTATTCTTTCTGCTATCTCATTCTCCTGTGGAGTTCTAGGAACCGTCCTGATTCTTTAGATAGCTTCTTTTGCCAAATAGTCAACAAATTCTTAACTTGTGTACTCACCACCATTGTCTAACTTTAATGCTTTCACTTTGTAATCTATCTCATTCTCAACCCTGGCATTCCAAGTTTTGAATACCTCAAACACTTCTAATTTCTCATGAATCGCACGAGCCCAAACTTCCTTGTAGCATCATCTATGAATGTGACGAAGTAACTCTTACTACCATAAAAGAATTCCTTAGCTGGACCTCACACATCTGTATGTACCACTCTAGCTTCGTAAGCTTCTTCTCATGGTCATTCAACTGGAAGCTAATTGTCGTCTGTTTGCCCATCACGTCGTTCTCACAGAAATTTATCTCAACCTTCTTAAACCCCTGCAAAAGATCCCTAGAACAAAGTTGTTTGACACCTTTTTCACCAAGGTACCCCAACCTGACATGTCATATAATTGAAGAATAACTATCTACTTATACTGTAGCAATGATATCACCTGAATCATCCCCTCTAACTAAGTACAACGTATCACCACGCTTTCCTTTTGTCACCAACCTGGCACTTATAGTCACCTTCCAATCTCCACGTCTAAAAGTTGTTGTGAATCATTCTTTGTCTAGTTTATTAATCGAGATCAAATTCTTCCTTAAGCTCGGAATGTGTCTTGTGTCATTCAAAACAAATTGCCCGCAATTGCAAGCCTTCACTCTCACTGTGTCTTTACCTACAACTAGATATATTTGTCCATTGCCAACTGAGACTGCACCAAAATCACCTATCATATGATCCTCAAAAGCATCCCTTATGGTGTACAATGATAAGACGCACCTAAATCTATATAACAATCATCTTGCATAATATCAAATCCAGCAGATAAATACAATTCATCTAAACGGGGTTCAATACTTACCACATTGTCAACCTGTGACCTTGCTTGCGTTTTCTTATACTCGTCGCATTGGTCACTCCTGTGTCTCGGCTTCTTGTAATGCCTACACTCACCTTTGCGATATCATGTTCTTGACTTGGACCTGTAATTTCTACTTTGCGACATCCATTTGTTGTTACTTCTACCACGATTATCAACTGACAGCGCGCGTTGCTAATATATGACACTAAAGTCTCTCCATGTCTTTCCTTCGTACATTCTCATTCATGATGTTGCTTATAACATCCTTCAGAGGTGTCGCATCGGTTATAGTGCTTGTAACAGTCTGCTCTACTGTGCCGTAACTATCGGGAAGACTGGATAGTAACACAACGATTGTGATATTTACTTATACTTTAAACCCGAAGATTCCATCTGATTGTAAACCATACAGAAATTGTTGATGTGCTCAGCAGCCGATCCCCTTTCCGACAACTTCATGTTGACCAACTTTTTTGGGTGAAGAATCTGGTTCGCTGCATTCAGCTTCTCAAACATATCTGTCAAGATCTCTATTGCCTCCTTCGTGGTTGTTGTCTTCTTAATGTGAAATAGCAACTTCCTACTCAGCGACAACTGAATCTATCCAAGCACCTTTTGATTCAATCTATTCCAAGCAGCCAAAACAAGCTAATCATTCTCGTCCCTTCTGGCTTCACGCCAAACAATGGATCATCTAGATGCTTTTGTCGGAGAGATGCTATCATCTAGATCTTTCACATTGTGAAATTTGTTCCATTGAACTCCTTGACCCTACTCTTGTCTCTCATCTCAATCAACACTACCAACCTGGTGCTCTGATACCACTTTGTTGAAGTTTTAACTGCGGAATAACTCACCAATGAGATGCAAAACAAACGAATCAAAAGCAAGAGAACAAACAAAGAATGAAAAGCCAACACACAAGAACACACCAGATTTTTTCAAGGTTCACCCAATGCAATGGCTACTTTCCCGTGCAGAGCAACTCCTGTGATTTCCACTAAAAATATGAAGTACAAGTTTACAAATATCTCAAGAAATCACTACCAACATGTAGGATTTCTCTCTATACTATCTCCCTCTCTCTCTTTTGACTGCTGATAAAACTTTTTCTTTTCTTTTATGATATCTCTAAAATCGTACACAATACAATATATATATATATTATTTTCAGATGTAATGTCAGGGATCCAGAAACCCCCAACAAAAATCTTGTGATGTGTGATGTATTTGCTGGATTAGTGGGATCTCCAAGGTGATGGGGGTGCCTATGAACAGAGCCAGGCGGGTCCCACAAATTGCGCTATAAATAAACCCCCAACATTTCATTTCTTCCCTGCAGCACATACAGAAATATACAGAGTACTGTTTCTAGTTTTCAAACAGTATGGCTGGTTAGATCTCTCCTCCCTCTCCTCCCACCCAAAGTTCAATATTTGACATTAATGGTAGCTATTTGCTTTGTTTATTTCAAGAAGGAAAATAAGCATGTTAGTGTATATTTTACAGTTGAAGTAGTCCAAATTAAAACTCAATAAATTTAATCTTTATTAACGGTGTTCAAGGGCTTCTTTGTCAGCCTGCTGTCATCTTCGAGGGGGAAGAGCATGGTAGGTAATTGCACTTTGCTGATGAGGTAAACGCAAGGAGATTCATCTATCTATGACTTTATTTGGGGGAATGGATCGAGGTATCAATATTGTAATTTTTATGACGAACATGGAAGTCAGCGCGAGAAGGAGAAGACAAAGGGGGTTTTGGATTTGAACTACACCTTGTTCGAATTTGCTTTCTCGCCTATAATATGAAGGATATATACTTTATCTCATGTATATCCACTTTGTTTAATATATATTCTTGTGCATATGGAGCAATTCTGCAGACAATGTACACTGCAGATTTAGGCCAATATAATATAATCATCATATCAAATAAGCTCTTAAACTATATATTATACAATTTATATATGTGAGGCCTAGCTATCATAATTTATATATGCAGGCTTCGGTCTCACTATTCTCTCCATTGGCATATGATATTATACAAGATATATATTTTCTGGAACTTTTACTATAAATTATTGGCTGGGCTCTAAATCTGCTCATGCATGCATGCATGCAGGTCCGTTACCCTTATTATGGCAGCAGCTGACAACTGCGGCAGAAGTAGTAGTCTTCCTGCAGCTGTTACTAGTGATTACTATATATATTGAACCTATTTCAGCTGCTCGTCCAAGTCCAGTTGATGTAAATAGCAGACAACAAGTTGTAGCCGGTAAAGGGGTGGTGGCAGCTGATGATGTGCGCTGCTCCACCATTGGGGTTGGTATACTGAAAGATGGTGGGAATGCTGTGGATGCTGCGGTGGCAACAGCACTTTGTCTGGGGGTGGTGGGTCCAGGGTCTAGTGGTATCGGTGGGGGATCGTTCATGGTCATCAGGATGGCCGATGGCCGCACTGCAGCCCTTGATATGAGGTCGGTAGCTCCATTGAATGCTACAGAGGTACGCACATATAACTTTTCTCAGCAAGAGATAAAAGTCGATTGATCATACTGATTATCATTTTATCTGACATGCATATATATATATATATATATATATATATATATATATATATATATATATATATATATATATATATATATATATATATATATATATACACACACACACACACACATTAATGATCAGTTAATGTATAGTACACTGGTACTGCTAATTAAGAATACAAGTATGGAGCACATAAGAAATTAATTAAATTTTGTTTTGCGTGGACTCCAAATTTTTTTTCTTTTTCTTTTCAAATAAGAGCATCATAAGAGAAGTTGAAAACTAAGTACTGTACAGATTTATGTTGCAAAATAAGAAAATATCATGTACTCATCGATTATATATATATATATAATCTCTTTTCAATCATTAATTAGTAACTTCGTGTCTCATGCATCTTAAATTAAGATTATTAATTATTACTTCTAGTATACTGCATAAATATGTATATATATATGCTGTTGCGTGCAGGGCATGTACTTCTTCCAACACGATGCAAAAATTAGAGGCCCACTCTCCATCGCTGTCCCGGGAGAACTTGCAGGTACGCACGAGGCTTGGAAACTCTACGGCAGGCACCCATGGGCCAAACTTGTCCAACCAGCAATTGATCTTGCCGAGAATGGGTACATCCTGTCCAAATATGTCTTCTACCAGATGAACGTCAACACTTCAGCCATTATGTATGATCCAGGGTTATGCAGTGTATTCACGGTTAATCCATCCATGTGCAGCAATCCAGAATATAGTAAAAATGTATCCAACTTAAAACAGCCTGGTGACCTCATCAAAAATATTCAGCTAGCGAAGACATTGAAAATTATTCAACAAGAAGGAGCAGAAGCATTTTATAATGGATCGGTTGCAAAGGATCTACTGGCTGATCTTAACAATTTTGGATCCATGATAACAGCGGAGGACCTGAGTGGATATGAAGTTAAACACAGAGACCCACTTGTTTCTGATGTCTTCAACAGTACTTATACTGAGAACGACGGTGTTACTCTGAAACAGAAAAGTGCTAGTGGGCTTCAGGTCATAACCGTGCCGCCCCCGTCCTCTGGTGGAGCTTGCGTAATACTTGTAAGCAGTACTGCACACGTCGATCGAGATCATTAATTTTTCCTATTTTAATTGGTTTTTTATTTATATATACACACTTGAATTTGTAATACTTGAGGATTTTGTAATTACTACAGGCCTTGCATGTGTCGGAGCTATTTGGACTTCCTGAAGGAGTTGACAACCTTCTGGGACGCCACCGTTATGCTGAAACTTCGAGACACGTGTTTGTCAAAAGAGAGTATGTTGGTGATCCAGATTTCAATGCAAGTGTTGCAGAGTATGTTAACCAAATGATCGGTTACGACATGGCTAAAGATATACGTAAAAAGATACATGACAAACTCTCACCCGGCCCTAATCCTGTAAACTATGGTGCTGAGTAAGTAAAAACTATATATATATATATATATATATATATATATATATATATATATATATATATCTTGTATCTTTACATATATATATGTATGATCTCATGTATTACAACTGCATGCAGGTATGACCCAATCCCATCTGGAGGAACTAGTCACATGAGCATTATTGATGAGGAACGGAATGCTGTTGCTTTTACAACTTCAGTGAACTATCATTTTGGGTCGCTTTATATGTCACCTAGTACTGGGGTCGTGCTTAACAATGACATGAATGACTTCTCTACTCATTATGAGGCTCACACCCATCCAGCTCCTAATAATCTGGTTCAGCCAAAGAAAAGACCCGTATCCTCCATGTCACCAACAATTATTCTCAAGGTACGTACTCTAGTACTACATACCCTTTTTTTTCCCCTTCTAATGGCTACTAATTAAATTTAGTTTAATTAATGATTCATATATAGAATGGGCAATTACAAGGCGTGATCGGCGCAAGTGGTGGTCCTCTAATCATTTTAGCAACCTCACGGGTGTTCTTGAATCATTTTGGTTTGGAAATGGATCCACTCGCTTCTGTAATGCTTCCTAGACTTTATATGTACCAGGTAATTGAATATCCTTGAACTCCAAACCACTTGATTTAGTTTACACATACATCCATTAGCATGATAAATATAATGGACGGAGTGGATCTTCTATAATGGTCTGGTCCCACCGAGTGAGTATAATCACTTTGTATGAAGAAAATATATGAGGCTCACTTTTCTCTCTCTCTCTATATATATATATATGATCTTGTAGGTGGATCCATCCCTAGAAAATCTGATCTACTATGAGAATTTCACTACATGTTCTGACCGGCGCATTGAGATTCCTTCAGCTATTGTTGACTATCTAACAAAAAAGAATAATAACTTAACACAAGCTGAAGGTGAATATGCTATATGCCAATTTGTTATACACAACTTCGAAACTAGTGGAAACCTTGTTGGTGTCAGCGACCCAAGGAAAGGTGGTTATCCGGCAGGTTATTAACCATCTGAAATGGTTCTATATATATATTATCATTATTAAGCACAAGAAGCAATCAATCCACTAGCTAGTACGAACTCAGTTTGCTTTGATATCCTATGGCTGTTAAAATATGTACATATATATTCATGTATCTTTCAAGTTGGAGTTTGTGTGTGTAGCAGTTTGTATGGAAAATTCTACTATACTTTGATGAATAAAAGCTTCTTGTTATGCTGGTAACGTTTCTGAAATATTAGTTATTGACTGATTGATCTCTTGCTCAGTTGGCCTTAAATGACAAATGATAAATTAATTTTCCTTGTATAATTTTATTTTAAACTTTTTAATAATAGTGGGATTCTTCTTGCGATTAATTTAATGTGAATGTGAAAATTTTGAGTAATCTCGTTTTAGGTTGGTGCTGCTTAAATTGTTTTACGTCTGAGGTTGTTGCGATTGTTTTTATGATAAGCCATCTGCAAGTAACTTAACCATTCGGAGTTCATTCGAACTCTGATCTGAACTTATTGTCCTTTTTTTTGTCTGAATCCAAGTGCAGATCGCTGAGCACATATGTGATTCGTATATGGTTATATGCGATTGAGTACTGGGTACGTAAGTTTTGCATGTTTTGAAGCAAACTGCTCACCGTATAAGGAGATGAATGTTAGCCTACTGGCCAACTTTCTCATTGACAATATATATTTTATTATTTTGACCTGAATTTCTGCATTAACTGTTACAAATATCTTATTGTTGCGGAATAATATGGCTAAAAATAGAATCTAAATCGAGTCCATTCAAATCGGGTATGAATCTCAAAGCTCTTGGGTGTAAAACGGTAATTTTTGCTACCAATTGGTTCGAAAACGGAAATTGGGTCTGCCCAAAGACCCGATAGAACCGCAAACGGATCCACTGGGATATGAAAAACCCATTAAGAACAAACCCAAACTGTTCAAAAGAGTTATCTAGAATCATGATTATCTCTAAGAGAATGTTTAAAACTCTAAATCTTATCCGTTAACACCGGAAATTAGAGATAAATGAATCTCTAAACAGGTCTCACGAGGCAATTATAAATACCCTTCATCCCCCACCATAACGAGGTAATCAATCTTTTTTTCCAAAAAAGCTCATTCATAATTGTCCTAACTACTGACTTGAGTATCAGAGGGTTCGTCGCCGGGATCCATCCCAGTATTTTGAATTTTTTGTAGGTAACAGCAGGCGAGTTGGAAGCAATCAATATCCAGGATCAATCGAGAGGTAACTAGTTGCTGGTTTCGCATGAATCCACAAATTCATCTGTTTGCTCTCACACCAAAATAAGTAGCAATAGATTAGCGCTGTCTGTGGGAACTGCAAAAATACCACTCAGAATCGTCGGTAAAAGAACCATCTTCCAGTCATGCTTCCAAAGGGAAAAGGGAAAGCAGTGGCTTCAAGCCGAAGTGCCGATCCTCTTCCTCCCCCCCCCCCCCCCCCCCCCCCCCCCTCTCTTCCTCTTGAGGGCGTTCCCTCTCAATTCCTTCAACTGGCACACCCGTCTCAACCTGAGCAGCAAGTTCAGCAGCTTCAACTCGACCAACAAGGTCATCAGCCTTAGCATGAACAACTGCCTCCTCAACAAACTCACCATGCATCTGGAGAAACAGCACTGGGGGCGGAATCCTCTATACGACCGTGTCACTATTCACAATGCTTCTACTGACTCAATGATCTCAAGAGGCCCCCGAGGGTTGAGGGATCTTCGCCAAGTTATCATCAATAGCCAACACGCAAATGACCTCCGAATTCAACTGGATGAAAGGCGAGCCCATTATGGGCCTCCTCAACCTGAGCAACAGGGGAGCAGAAGGAGTCTATCTCCCCGAAGACAGAGACCCCGCAGGACTCCTTCCCCTAAGGAGCACAGAAGAACCCCCTCTCCTAGAAGACAGAGGAACCATTACTCCCCGAGGGGATAGCAAAGAACCCCTCCTCAAGAGGGTAGTCGCCTGATGAATCAATCACCCCCTAGGAGAGAAAGAAGGGATGAAACACCAATTACCAGGGCAGAACTCCGAAACCTCGAAGAGCGGATCCTCCGGGCACTTAATGTTCAAGACAAGACTCAACGAACCAACACCCGTCGCTCCACTCCTCACCGAGAAGAGTCCCACGGGTTTACAAGATCCGACCGACTGGATGACTCAGTGCTTCGCCGTCTCCAAAGAGTAGAAGACCACCTCCATAAGGCCCGTCAGGAGAAAGATCACCATGCCCAGAACTTCTGCCATTCTCCAGGACCATCATGGAAGCTTATGTCCCCGAGACTTTCAAACACCCCATTTTGAATCCTACAACGGGGAGGCCGATCCAGCTGATCATATCGAGAGTTTTAAAACACTCATGAAGATCCATCAAGCCTCGGATGCGCTCCTCTGCAAGACCTTCCCCGCAAATTTGAAGGGGCCAGCGAAAGAGTGGTACTTCCGCCTATCCCCCAGCTCCATCTTCTCACTTGATCAATTCGAGGAGCTCTTCCTCACTCACTTCATCAACAGCCGTCGAGCCGAAAAAATGAGTGAATCCTTACTAAACCTGAGTCAGAGGAAAGGAGAATGCCTATGAGACTACGTTCGGCACTTCACAGCCGAGGCTCGATCCATCGTCTCCCTCGATCAATCTGTAGCCGCTGCGGCATTCAGACACAACGTCAATCACACCGACTTAAAGGCGTCCCTCGCTAAGAAGCCTCCCTGGGACTTCTCATAACTCCTACTGAGGAGCGAGAAGTACATCTGGGCTGAAGATGCTCTACATCCCGATGACAAAAAAGAACCCCTGTCCGGGAACAAACAGAAAGGTGGAGATGAAGAAAACTTTAGGAAGTTCCAGAAAGACAACTATGGCAAACGCCACCCTACCCCTCGCTTTGAAAATTCACCCCCTCAATGTCGGCATCTCGGCAGTTCTCAAGGAAGTTGGCAAAGAGGGGCTGCTTTCACCTCCCCCGAAGATGATCACTCCAAGTAATATGAGAAACAGGGACAAGTGGTGTCGTTTTCACTGGGACCACGACCATGACACAGAAAACTATCGGACTCTCAAGGAAGAGATCGAGGCCCTCATTCAACGAAGGCTATTAGCCCAGTTCGTTAGGAAAGACAGAGCAGATCCTCCTCCGCCCCGGGGGGCTAAGGAGCGAGTCGAGCGGCCCGCCGAGTCTCATGACTCAGAACCTGCAGTCATTCTTCACCTCATCGTACAAGAATACAAACATAAGCATAAGCAATGTAAACTGTTTACCCCAAGATTTAGATTCTTTCACTAATTATCATATCTTGAAGCAGTTACATAAGGATCAACCATATGGGGTTTCTACTACCGTCTTCTATGTATTACCATACCGGAGATCAATCAAAAATCAATGAACTGTTAGGAACCGATGGGGGAAGAATCGAACTCCTCCCACAAAGCCTTCATAAGAGAAGTTAATTCGGTACAGAACTTCCCTCCACCCAAAGCCCTTAGAATTCCCGTGACTTTCTCCGATAGGGACCTAGAAGGTGTTCGAACACCTCACTGTGATGCCCTCGTCATCAGTCTCAATATGTTCAATCACAAGGTGTGTCGAATCCTGCGACAATGGCAGCTCCGTAAACATCTTCTTCCTTGAAGCCTTCGAAGGCCTCAAGCTCTCCCGAGATCACCCCAAGCCAGTTGGGTACTCTGTCCATAGATTCTCATGGGTTCCAGTCGCGATCGAAGGGGTAGTCACTCTCGACGTGTTAGCTAGAAAAGCCCCTACAATTCGGATGGAAGCAATGGACTTCATGGTCGTCGATGTGAAAGTCGCCTACAATGCAATCCTTGGCCGACCAGGCCTCACCGCACTTCATGCCGTACCCTCAGCCTTCCACATGAAGATAAAGTTCCCGACCTTGGCAGGAGTAGGAGAATTCAAGGGAAGCTAGGAGATCGCTCGGAAATGTTATATGACTTCGATGAAGGGCCCAGTCCTCCCGCTTGAAGCACTAGAACACACTCAGAGGGGAACCAGGTCATCTCATAGCCAACTGACGACCCCGAAGATACCCCTTGCCTCAAAAGTGATGTGACCAAGAGCTTAATACTTTCCTCCAAGTCCCCATAGTTTAAACATGTAATAATGACAGGTATTTATAATGGTCACAACATGTAATAAAGGCGCAAAACCATAGCAGCCAACCAGTTTATCATTTTAAGAAATAATCTAGCATTGTTGAAGGTCCGATCATTTTATTAGTGCTGCAAATTCTATGATCATCGAGGTAATTTACGTTTATCTTTATCTTAATTTATGCAGTATTTTAATGACTTGTACCATCCCTAAATTTGAAAGATTAACCAAAGTTATATATGTAGCTAATAGATAAGTGTGGAGTTCAGATACTTGTGAGGGAGGATAATTACAGTTGGTTTTGTATCTCCAAAATGAGTCCCAAACATATCACATTCATGATAAATAGAGTTTTGTTACGTTAGATTACCCCACTTATCCTAACTTAATTTTCTTCCCAAACTGGGCCAAATTATCAAGATTAGCATTGGTATCGGGTCGGGTCGGGTCGGGTCCTTCACTACCCGGACCCATGAGGACCGGGTCCGGGTCCGGGTCCAATTAAAATATTCCTACCCATTTGGGTAGGAGCGGGAGTGTGAGCGGCGAGCGGAGGCGGCGAGTTGAGGATTTAGAATAGAGGAGAGAAGAAAAAAGCATGAATTTTGAGTTTGAAGAGGAAGATTTAGAATTGAGGAGGAAGGAGGGGAGGGATGATGATAGAATATGGACTTTTTTTGTTGATTTTTTGGGTTTTTTTCCACGGGTCCGAGTCGTGTCTTTTTTGAGCGGATCCGGACCCAGACCCGATAGTACAACGGGTCCCATTTTAGGACCCGGACCCGGATAGGCCGGGTCGGTTCTGGTCCAATGCCGGGTCCGGGTTTCGGGTATTTATACCAATGCTAGTCAAGATGCATTAGGTGAGTCCACCTTTGCTGCCACCACCTACCACCATCTACCACCACCTATAAGGTTGGTTGTAATTTGGATATTTCAGGGAGAGAATTGGAGATTTGTTGTAAGATGAGTTAGTGGTTTTTCTTTTGGCCTATCTGTATACATCGCCGATGCCACCTCCGTTGCGCACTACTCTGCATATCCGTATACATCCTCTCTCTTTCTACTACATCCTCTCTTTTTGATTTTTTTTTCCAAACAAAAAAAGGAGAAAGGAAGGAATATTCATTGTTTTGGGTTTCTTTTTTGGGTTTCTTTTGTGTCTTCGATTTCAATATCCAGATAAGAAGAGAATAGAGAGAAATCTGGTATTGAGAGTGGGCTTGTTTTATTATTATTATTATTGTTACTGTTATTGTTATTGTTATTATTATTGTTATTGTTATTGTTATTGTTATTATTTTCAGTAAAGTTAAAATAAAAAAAATAAAAAAAAATCAATGGGAGAAGAGAATTATAAAGCCAATGAAGTTCAGAAAGTTGAGGTTTCTGTCCGAAACTCCGATGCAGGTTCTTTTGGAAGTACCAAACTAAATGGTACCAACTTTCGAACCTGGAAGAAGATAAACCTGTCAGTTTATCTTCGTGGTATTCACAAGATGAGGCATGTGTGCGGAACAACTAAGGCTCCCAGTGATGAAGACGAAGAGGCTTATGCTAAATGGGAAGATGATGATGGGCTTGTGATGTCAATCTTGTTCAAAGCAATGACTAACGACGTGTTACAAATTATGGAAGAATGTGAAACCGCTGAGGCAATATGGAAAACTTTGGGGGATCTCTATACTAACGAATCTGATTTCATTCAGGTTCATGAGTTGATGTGCAAAGCTGCAGGACTGCAACAGAATGAGCAACCTATGTCTGTGTTTTTCACCAAGCTGAAGAATGTATCGGCTGAAATTGATCAGAAGCATCCGTGCAAGATAAAAAATCAGGAAGATATTGCATTGTACCAGAAAGAGAAGGAACTTGAGCGGGTTCATGTATTCTTGAGAGGGCTTGATGCAAAACATAACAGTGCCAAAAGAGAGTTGCTCAGAATACCAGACCCTCCTAGCTTGACCACAACTTTTACCTACATCTGCAAGGATGAATCCCAGCAGGAGAGTCTTAAACAGGTGCAAGTTGATGTGTTTAGTCTTGCCATTCAGGCTAAATCACCGATGCCATCCCTTCAGCAACAGCGTGCAGTCCCACTTCATAGCAATGCCCTCCACCAGGCTTTGCAAATCGCCCTCGTCCTCAATGCTCTCATTGTCATGATGTTGGGCATGTTCGTGAGACTTGTTGGAAACTAAACCCGCACCTCAGACCTGCACGGCAAGGTTATCATCCTAAGGCAAAAGGTGTAGTTGTTCAATTAGTCTAAGAGCCCAATTTTTATGGCATGGCTGGACAGGATCACCATACCACAGCTGAAACAACTCCTTCTGCCTCTATTGCTGGTCATGGTAAGATAGGTATGGCTTTCAAGGATTCTAACTTTGTTGGTTCTGATACTTGGATTATTGATTCTGGTGCCTCTAATCATATAACTTACGATAAATCTTATTTCACTAAGTTGTCTTCCCCGCCAGTGTCTTATGTTACAAATGCCAACGGTGAGGCTTTTCCTGTGTTAGGAACAGGATCAGTCCGTATTACCCCAACTTTACAACTTCACAATGTTTTATACGTGCTAGACTTGTCTCATCATTTGATATTCGAACCCAAGTTGAATACCGAGTCTCAATGTTCCATAACATTTTATCCCATGTATGTGGTGTTTCAGGATCTTCTCACCAGGGAGACAATCGGTCGGGGGTATCTAAGGGGCAGGCTGTTTCATCTGGATCAGACATATGCTGGGGTGAAACCAGGAACACAGTCCCACATCGCTTTGACTTCGATTTATTATCAGCTAAGTGAAATATGGTTATGGCATCGTCGAGTCGGGCATCCATCTTTTAGTCTTATGAAAAAGTCCATGCCTACTCTGTTTATTGGTGTGAATGATTTTTTTTTTATTGTGAAACATGTGTCTTGGCAAAGAGTCATCGTGCCACTTATTCTCCCAGTATTTCTACTAAAAGTGTGATTCCTTTCGAATTAATTCACTCAGATGTTTGGGGTCCTTCTAGAGAACCTACTCTGTCAGGTATGGGATATTTTGTGTTGTTTATTGATGAATGTACGCGATTATCTTGGGTTGCTCTTCTTATAATCAAAGATGAAGTCTTTCCAGCTTTCCAAGCTTTTCGTTTCTTGTTCAAACTCAATATAATAGCAACATTAAGGTCTTTCGTTCTAACCGGGGGGGGGGGGGGAGAGAGAATATGTTAATCGTGTATTTCAAGAGTTTTTCACAACCCATGGAATTGTTCACCAAACTACATGTCCACAAACACCTGAACAAAATGGTGTGTCTGAAAGGAGAAACCGCCATCTCCTTGATATGGCCCGTGCTCTTCTCTTTAGTGCTCATATGCCTAAGTATCTTTGGGCCGATGTTGTTCAAGCTTCCTCCTATCTCATCAATCGTCTTCCATCCAGTGTCTTTTAAGGTAAAATCCCTTTTGAAGCTCTTGCTTCGCATGTCACTATACCTTCATTCCATAATCTTTCTGCTCGGGTCTTTGGTTGTGTTGTCTTTGTTCATGTCCCTAAAAATCAGAGATCAAAGTTGGATGTCCGGGCAATTAAGTGTGTTTTTGTTGGCTATGGAGGTTATCAGGAAAGGAAACAAGTGCTTCCATCCTCCTACATGGAAGTATTATGTCACAATGGATGCGACTTTCTTTGAATATATGAGCTTTTTTTCTTCCTCTGATAGTACTCTTCAGGGGGAGAATTCATATTTTGAAGAGTTATATCATGGAGAGGGGGAGGAAATTAAAGAAGGCGAAGAAGTCACATCGACAATGGTTAGTCTAACCGCAAAACCTATTTCAGTTGAAATTCACAACCCAGCAAGCAACCCAGTGATTACTGAAGCTCCTCCATTAACAGAAACACAAGATGAAGTTGAAAACACAGACGAAACAGCTGCTCCCTTGCCAAATGTTCCTACCCCTGATTCTCTACTTCCTGGTGTTGGAAGATCGTTCATTTGAGGTATGTCCTCCCACTAGTACTAATAGTAGTGAATCTGATGTCGGGCAATATGTATTACCAAATAGGTCTACTCGGGGTCAACCAGCCAAAAGATATGAACCCGCCATTCATGCAAAATCAAAGTACCCAGTAGCTAATTACATATCCACTAAAAGATTTTCTAAGTCATATAAATTATTTGTGAATCAAATATCTGTTGTATCAATACCTAACAAAGTGCAGGATGCATTAGGGGATCCAAAGTGGAAGAAAGCAATGGAGGAAGAAATGGAGGCGCTGCAAAGAACAATACTTGGCAACTTGTGCCTCTACCACAAGGCAAGAAAGTTGTGGGTTGTCATTGAGTGTTTACTGTGAAATATAATGCAAACGAATCTATGAATAAGTATAAAGCACGCCTTGTAGCGAAAGGGTTCACTCAGACGTATGGTATTGACTATGATGAGACTTTTGCTCCAGTTGCCAAAATGAATACCATTCGGGTTCTTTTGTCTTCCGCTGACAGTTTAAATTGGCACCTTCATCAGTTTGATGTCAAGAACACATTTCTTCATGGAGAGCTTGCTGAGGAGGTATACATGGTTCTTCCACCTTGATATATTGTCGCTTCTCCCAGCAATTTTGTGTGCAAGTTGAAAAAGTCTTTATATGGTCTCAAGCAGCCACCTCGTGCTTGGTTTGGAAGATTTTCCCAGTTCATGCGGAAGGTTGGTTACAGACAGAGTACCTCAGACCACACCTTGTTTCTCAAGCACCAACAAGGGAAGGTAACAGCTTTGATTATTTATGTTGATGATATGATAATCACTGGCAATGATATTGTTGAGGTGGATTGACTTCAGAGACAGTTAGCATCTGAATTTGAGATGAAGGATTTGGGTGAACTCAAGTATTTCTTAGGAATTGAGGTAGCCATAAGGAGAGAAGGAATTTACTTGTGCCAGAGAAAATATATTCTTGATTTGCTAACAGAAACGGGTATGTTGGATTGCAAACCAATTGACACTCCTATAGAACAGAACCATTATTTAGCTGAGTATCCTCAGATTTTCAATTTTACGAGGTAATAAAAAATTATAGAGGAGGGCAAATAGAACATTGTATAATTGATGACTCATTTATAAGCTTCAAAATCCAAGAATATGGAGTACTTTTACTCGATCCTAAGTTGTGTCTTAATAGTTGTGTAGAAACCTAGAATGACTTATATTTTGGAACGGAGGGAATATTGGTTAACCGCAATTAACTCATCCCCGAACAGAGTTGGGATGGTTGGCTGCCTTCTTACGCAGTCGACCGTCAAATTGCTTTTGCCTGCTGCTGCTTCTTCTTCTCTCTATCGATGGTTCGGCCTCCTTCGCTTCATCATCATCTCTTCATATCGAACCCAAGTATGCAAGACATACACTCAATAGAGGTTAGTGAAAGTTACTTTTATAGTTATAGTTATCTAAACTTTGGTTCGTTTGGATCATTTTTGGGAGGTTCGCTTCCTTTTTTTTTTAACATCAAAGTTAAGAGTTAAGAGTTAAGACAAACTATAGGTTATGGTAAGTATGTAAACTTCAATCCAACCAAATTCATTTTTAAAGCCAAAATGAAGGTATATGTACGCAATCTATAAGTTGCATTTCTCTACCTTGACATAAAAATTACATATAATTATCTTACATTTATATCCAAACATGGTCTTGCTAATTTTAGTTATTGTCACACTTTTACCTCCACTCAAAACATTATCTTAACTCTATTTTTTGGGGGGTATTTGGCAAGCCATTAAAGCTAACTAAGCCTTATAGTTTTGACGTGTTTGCAAAGTTTAGATAAATGCACTCTTAGTGGATAAGATAACTGGAACTTTGAGGATGAAAAACAAGTCAAAATTAGTTATCTCAACTCCAGGTGGGTTCTCAAATAGCCCAAAGTTGAGAAAACTATAGTTTTTTAAATAACTCTCTAAAACTCATATATTTTCTTATCTAAACTCCATTCCCAAACACAGCATAAGTGTTCTATTCTTCTCTAACAATTCCTTCAAATTTTATTGTTGCAAAAAAAAAAAAAACACAATCTGATTTTCAAAATGCATAGAATCAAACATGCACAAAGAGATGTACATAGATGCTTTACACGATTTAACAACTGAAATAATTGCAGAGGGAACAAACACCAATCGTACTATTTAGTTTACTAGGATTGTAATAGGTAAGAACAGTACAATTTGGAGATCATACTGGCAATCCGGTAGATTATATTTACTGGATTACTAGATAAATTGTTGTTTAGGTCTGTTCTTTTGTCACGTTCCAAGTTGTAAATACCCAGAACAAATGCCAAACCTACATGGAGTATTTGCACAATTTTTTGACAAGGCACCAACCTACCTTCAAGGCAATCATTAACATTTTTTTATTGTTAACGGTGGGTCAAAACTCTCTCGTGTTCCATTAAAAATAGTTTAACATAACATACAACCAAAAGATGGAGAATGAAGTTCATGAAACCCAACATACTAAGTCATGATATACAACCAAATGAAGTTCACAAGTAAGAGAACATGCCATATATAAGAGAATTCCTTGCTGAAAAATAATAGCAACCTACATACATATAATACAATAAATTGGCGCGGTACTACACCAACCCAGCCAAAAAGACCTCATCCCCACGCATGAGGCCAACAAATTCCAATCCGGCCTAAATAGGTCAGATGTAAACCCCAAACCTTTTCATTCCAAACAATGGAAGCACCCCATCCAATTTGACATGAATATGTCAAAATTAAGCAATTTCTCTCATCCCCTAGCTTATCCACCAGCCACCATTGGCGCCAACGACAACCACAACTGTCGTCGCCCTCAGCGGTAACGCTAACATCACCTCCAATCCCATTGACACAAGAAAAAACTCTAAGCACCCACCCAATTTGACATGAATATGTCAAATTTGAGCAATTTTTTCAAACCCTAACTTGTCAACCGTCCACCGTCGCCGCAACCTACAACTATCATCGTCCCCATCGGTAACACTAATGCCACCTCCAAGCTCATTGTAATGAGAGAAACCTCAGTCACCTACCCAATATGATCGGAATATGTCAAAATTGAGCAATTTCTCTCATCCCCTAAATTGTCCACTATCTACTGTCACCCGCAAACACCACCTCTAAGCTCACTGACACAGGAGAAACCCCAGACACCCTCCCAATCTGACATGAATATGTCAGAATTGAGCACTTTCTCTCAACCCCTAATTTGTCCACTCTCTGCCATCACCCAATTTTAAGCCCCCAGACTCAAAAACTGCAACACCCTGAATTCCATATACTTGAAATCCGTGACACATCCAGAAATTTTTACTTTAGTTGAGTACATAAACATAATATAATACAGAGAAATATAGAAAATCTTATCATATGTCCAAGTAACACGAAGTAATATCGTGACATGCCCTCAGGATGCTACACTTGCACGCTATCTTCTCAGGCAAACTTACCTGCAAAACCAAAATTTGTAGGATCGTTAGCCTGTGAGGCTGATTGTAAAAATTTGAACTTTATTGAATTCATATTCAATTATATTAAAGGTGAGTTAATAAGTAATGACAATTCTACATGAAACATTCATAACATGAAAATGACAATATTTTTTATATCTTTAATGGTTATCCAACAAGATACTACTTCATAAGTTCTTTATGCACCTTTTGGATGTACTATTCTAATGCATGCTTGTTTGTAACGATATGAGGCTCATACAACATAGTTCTCAAATACAAACGACTAAGTATTTTCTTCTCAACATATGGTTCAATCTCTTGCTATGTATACCTAAACCCAATGACTAGTACTCCAAAGCGTAATCATGTGCAAGTCGAACTCCTATGATATATGACCTCACCGACCTATCCCTAGGTCACATATGCAGATTTTCCGGGCGTATATTTAGTCATGAACATTCCTGGGAGCCATAGCTATATACCAGCCATTTCATGGACCTTTCCGATCTACCCCTGCCGGCACACATGGATATTCTGGGTGTATCCTCAATCGTGCTGCCCAGCAAATCGATCTTCTGTAACTACGGACCTTATCGGCTTACCTCTAGCCCACATATGTGAATTTACCGGGTGTATCCTTGGTCCCGAACATTTTCAAGAGCCTCAGCCCTTTACTAGCCATGTCCGTCATTGTTACAGTCATATCTTTTTCTAATGCAAGTTATTCACTAAGTGATGCACAATAATATAGACTTAACTATCCATATTTCGGACATACATTTTACATAAACTAGAATTTTGGTCACAGATATATTATTCCACTCATCCCTCGGGGTTCTCTAACTCTACCGCACTCGGGCCTCGCCTAAGTCACAATCATTCCCTTAAATTTGACCAAGTCATTATCTTGGATTCATGGACCTTACCAGCCTACCCCTAGCCCATACATGCATATTTGTCGGGCATATCATCAGTCATGAATAATCCTAGGAGCCGCGGGTCTTTACTGGCCATACACATGAATTTTTCAGGCGTATTCTCAATCTCATATATAGAATTCATCATTTAAATATTCAACTTTATCTTTGGACAACAAGATAGTAGTCTTGCAGAAATCATATAAATTTCAACACTTATCAAAAAATAGATTTCTTAGTTTTATGTGAAACTTGAATGAGACTACAACAATACTGTGGTTAAGAACATCTCAATTTAACAACAATTATTTTGTCTAAATTCACATGCAAAACAGTATGTTCACGTTTCCAGAAAACTGCAGTTATTGCTACTTATAAAAATCACTGAAAATATCATACTCCATGAAAATTTGAGTTCTTAAACTTGAAAGAAAGATTAATAAATCTACTTCAAAATATAAGTTTTGAGTTTCCTTAAAATACTACATATAAGATGTTAAAGTGGTCCAAAACCAGAAGGTGTACAAATTTTCAGAATCAAGGGAAAACTGTCAAACCAGTCCTAAGTTCGGATTTGTTTAGAATACCAAACAATATAAAAACCTCATGAAATTTTGTGGAGATGTTGTAGACATATACAGGATACATATATAAAAATTTCAGCTTAAAATTCCATTTAGTTAAAGAGAAATGATTTTTGGGACAAACCTAAAATTCAGGACAAAAATCGTACAATAACTCCAAGTCAACCTCATTACTTCATCAATTTCTAATTCCTTCTACTATTGTAATTGCACACAATTAATTGACAACAAATCACATATGATTCTATCAATCTAAGCATGAATACTCATCAAATACAACATATATAGCTTTTTCAACATGCAAACACCCTACAATATAATTGAAATTAGAGTAGTAAGTTGTTACCCACCTTTAATCACTTCCGAATTCGATTGCTTTTAAGCTCCAACGAAGCATTCAAATACCAAACTCGATAAACTTAACCTTATGAAAACTTTAACTCCAAATATCTTTTTTTTCATCTCTTAAAGGCAAGACTTATGTAGGTATTTATAACCCTAATTATGCATTATTCCATCCAACTCATTAATCCACCTTCCCTAACTCTAAATTGTAATTTAATTTCATTGCCCATAAACCTCCCTTATTTCACCAACCAGTAAGATTCATGCATGATAAAAAAATGGATAATTTCATTAATGCCATTTTTGATGATTCTCATTCACATATTTCTTGTAAGTCCATAGTCAGCAACTCAATTACTCTTAAGTCCTCAACTTCACAAAATAGTATATTAAATATGCATATGAGTCATTCCCAAATATTCATATTCCACAAACAAAACATTTAAAAATATTCAGGGTATTACATAAGATATTATACGCAATGGTACAAAATATACGTGTATAACACATGTGGGGGCAAAATTGTCATAACTCGATTTTACGGGATATTATAAAAAAACCAACTCAGATCAGGCTGGAACTGGCCAGATCTGACTGGATCTAGCCATATCCGAATGGTGGTAGGTGTGACAGTGTAAAAATGGCCTGAGGCCCATCCAAGGCCCAATACAATTCCTACTCAGAAAAGCAAGAATACCGACCTGGTTCGGCTCCGGACCCCTTCAGGGTCGGCGCCGAACCTCGTGTTTGCCCCCACAGTGCCGGCTTCCTCGTACTGACGAGCCTCAGTATCCCCCGGAGTCCGATCCGGAGCAGTCCCTCATGCCGTCCCCCCTCTCTGGCGGGGCGGAGGAATGACCTGGCGCAGCCTAGGCCCTCCGATTCCCCCAGAGGCACAGAGGACTCACGATGGGCCACGTCAGCTCCAAATACCGCCAAGGGTTTCGCCACGTCAGCCCTATACCACTCCTGGTATCACAGCAACCGCCCTAAACCCCCTGGGCCTTCTGCCACGTCAGGCCCATGGGCTTTCGGATCCAAACCCGGCCCCCAAGCGGAACCAAACCCGGTTGGGATTTTCTATAAATACTAGACCCTCACCCACCTTTTGAAGGTAATCAATCTTTTGCCACTTAAATATACCTAGTTATTGCTACTCTCTCACAGAGACTGACTAGAGCGTCGGAGGGTCCGCCACCGGGACAAACCCCGGTGTTTCAGGACCGTCTGCAGGTACACAAGACCTCGGATCCGACCCTTCCGATCCGAGCCCAACCTTCAACGCCTTTCCGAGCTCATCGTAGGCCCCAGAAGGTCAACCGAAGGTCGGCAGACGAGCGGCAATCTCCTTCAATACAAATTGAGTTCGAACTCACACCTGGTGCTTCCACACGTGCCTCAGAAATAAACAGCATCAGGTTGGCGCCGTCTGTGGGAACCAGCTGCTCCAGAAGCCGATCCGACCCAGACCCTCAAAGGCCATCGACAGCCGAATCCTCATGGCAACCAAAGGCAAGGGGGCTGCTTCCTCCGTCAACCAACGGGACTCGCCCCCACCCACCAATAAAGCCAGGCCACGCCCGTCGAAACACAAGGCTCCCTCTCGAGAGTCCCAAGGGAGCGTCGGCCGGCCAGCCCAGCCCGACCTCCGGGGAATAATCCTCAACCGCAAGATTACCCGCAGCAGGAGAAGGGCCGCTTCCAACCCGGCCCCGAACCGCCCGAGGCCACCGTCCGAGGTACGCAGACCCGCGCTCAGCCGAGTCGGAAGACAACCCTCGGACCAACCAAACCGGGCCGAAAGAGCCCCCGTCACTCATAAGGAATTCCAAGACTTCCGAAAAGAAATGCTGGGAGCCCTCCGACGGGCCCCCAGGGAAGAAACCCTCCATTCGCAAACGGGGTCGGACGCCGAAGCCAGCGCGTCCCGCCCTTCAACGATCCAGCCGGGAGACGATGACGTACTCCTAAGACGCCTACAAGAAATGGAGGACCGCCTCGATCACATAAGGGACGGCGACCAAAGAATGGCTCAGGGGTACAGACCTGTCCGTCCACCCTTCTCCGCCCCCATCCTCCTAGCGGAAATACCCCGGAATTTCCGGCCCCCTCAATTCGAGACCTACGACGGCGAGGGAGATCCTGCTGATCACATGGAGGGTTTCAAAACCCTCATGATGATTCACAGCGCCTCGGATATCCTGCTCTGCCGAGCCTTCCCCGCCACCCTTCGGGGTCCTGCTCGCGAGTGGTTCTCGAAACTCGCCCCCGGCTCCATTTACTCCTTCGACCAACTCGAGGGCAATTTTCTTGCCCATTTTGTCACTAGCCGGAAGGCCGAAAGGACCAGCGCCTCATTACTTGGGCTCAAACAGATAGAGGGGGAATCACTCAGAATGTTCGTCCGGAGATTTACCGCTGAGGCAAGGTCGGTCTCCTCCCTCGACCCAGGCGTCGCTTCAGCGGCATTCCGACACAACGTCCGCCCCGGATAGCTGAAGGCCTCTCTGGCCAAGAGACCCCCCATCGACTTCCCCGACCTCCTTAATAGGGTCGAGAAATACATTAGGGCAGAAGAGGCCCTCAACCCCGAAGATGCCAGGGATGCCACCGGGAAAGGAAAGCGGAAGACCGAGGAAGGCGAACCACCGAAGAAAGCTCCAAGGGACCCGGGGGCCATAAAGAAGGTCCCGCCAGTCCCCCGCTTCGAGAGGTACACTCCCCTGACGCATAACATCTCCGCCATCCTCTTGGAAATCGAAGACAAGGGCATTGTCCGACTATCCCCCCGATCTAATAACAACAAGAATCGAGACCAGCGCTTTTACTGTCGCTTCCACAGAGATCACGGGCACGAAACCGACCAATGCCGAGCCCTGAAAGACGAAATTGAAGAACTCATTTCCAGAGGATACCTCCGAGAGTTTACCCGAGAAGGCCCACGGGATCGGCGAGACGCTAGGAACCGGAGGCAATCGCCTCCGAACCCTG
The DNA here is from genome assembly GCA_017893485.1 of Hemerocallis citrina. Classification (NCBI taxonomy): domain Eukaryota; kingdom Viridiplantae; phylum Streptophyta; class Magnoliopsida; order Asparagales; family Asphodelaceae; genus Hemerocallis; species Hemerocallis citrina. The sequence goes on from CM030361.1 coordinate 310,881,032, forward strand.
CTCCAAACCAGTCCCAGGATCGGGACCCCGACTCCGAGGGAGCCGCGGATATCCCTTTCATCTTGCACTGTGTCCACGGAGGGCCGATGGGAGGCGGATCAAACACTTCCAAAAAAGCCTTCCTTCGAGAGGTGAACGCTGTCAAAGACAACCCCTCGCCCAAACTACAATCAAGGCCGGTCTCCTTCTCAGGGGAAGACCTTGAAGGTGTTCGCTTGCCCCACTGCGATGCTCTCGTCATCAACCTCCACATGGCTAATTGTGAGGTCCGCAGGATCCTCGTCGACAACGGTAGCTCGGTGAATATTCTTTTTCTCGAAGCCTTCGAAAATCTCAGGTTACCCCGAGGAAAACTCAAGCCAGCTGGATACACCCTGCACGGGTTCTCAGGCGTCCCTGTCGTAATAGAAGGGATTGTTACCCTCGACGTTACCGTCGGGTCGACTCCTGTCAAGAGGACCGAATCCATGGACTTCATGATGGTCAACGTCAAGGCGGCCTACAACGCCATACTTGGCCGGCCTGGACTATGCTCCCTACAAGCGGTGCCTTCGGCTTACCATCTGAAGCTCAAGTTCCCCACCCCTCAAGGAGTCGGCATCGTCCGAGGCAGTCAAGAAGCAGCGCGATCATGCTACATGACCACCGTCGGTGGAGGCGTGTTCCCCCTCGACGCCGGACGAGCGTAGACTATGGCCCGGCTATATGTAAATCTTTTGTTTTTGGTGTAAACCCTCGTTTGTAAAGGGCTGCCTTAGCGGCCCTCCCTACCTTATACTAAAAATATGCCTTTTTATCCGAACCCCAAATGTCTCGATAATCTCAATACGAGTCCGGACCGAAGGTCCTTCCTAAGGCCCCACTTCGATCCCTCGCGGAACGATGGAGCCAGACCTTGCCTCCGACATTTCGTACCGCATCGCTGGCCGGAGCAAGGAGGGAAAAGGATTCCTCTTTCATACCCCTTTATTTTTCGTTCCAAAAAAAAAAAAAATAAAACGAAAGAAAAAACAAAGACCGTTACAAGACCGCTCCACTCTTCTCAAATCAGGTAGATCAGGGCCCCCCCCGGGCCCAACGAGGGACAAAGAGTACTTCGACCAAGCAACTAGGGGCCCCCCCCTCGCTGTGATATTCCTTAGCCTCAGCCCCAATCGACGGTCCAGCCACCGAACTCTGGGCGTCATCCGGTCGCGCCCACTGCAACAACAGCAATGCAGAGGGAACCCCCTCCGCCAGTCGACCCAAGGATGAAGAGAACGAGGCTCCCAGCATCGCCTTGTAACGAGGCATCTCCGTCTCCTCCTCCACAAAGACGTCGCGAGGTAGCCCCCCAGGGGAGGACCTCGGCTCCAAGGTACTTAGCCCGGCTCGTCTGATGTCCGTCCCGCCGAGCTCCCGATCCCACATCACTCTTCTCAATCGGCGCGCCTCCGCACTCAAGACGGCGAACTTATTCCGATAAAAGTTACAAGCTTCATCAGTGTCCCGAGCCCCCCTTCGGTGGCGAGCCAGCGCGGCTTCCAGGACCTTAACCTTACTCCGGAGTCGTGCCACATAGAAACTACGGGAGTCTCCTTCAGGAAGGATAGCCGCGACCTACAAGATAACCAACCAACTCAACACACATTCTCAAGAAGATTCAGAAATGTCCGAGGTCAAACCAACCGGCCGGTCAAAAAACTTTTCTTGCCACTATAAATCCAAATGTTTCTTACAAAAAATGCGGTGGCCAGTCCGCGGGAGGCAAACACAATCGAGGGAGAGAAAAAGAAAGACGAAAATTACACAACTCATTGACCCACCTCCGCGCCGACGGACGGATCCACGGGAGCGTCGGCCGAGGGGTCGACGGCGGGCCCTGCTTCACCCGGAGTCTTCGACGTCCCCTCGATCTCCATATCATACTCAAAATTGGACAGATCGAGGGCCGGGAAGAAGTGCCTCACGTGGCTGAGGGCCCTCTCATAGCTCTTGTCCTGGGCCGCGATCACCATCTGCTGGCCCTTGCGCAACACCTCCTCCGCCTCCTTGGTCAACTTCGTCTTCAGGGAGGCCATCTTCTTCTCCCACTCCACATCCTTGGCCTTGAGCTGGAGCTCCAGCTGCTGCTCTCTCTTATGCGAACCCTCGAGTTCGATTCGCATCTCCTTCATCTCCAGCTCGCTCTTTTCCGCTCGAGCTCGCTCTTGAGCCAGGGACGCCTCGTACAGGTTCTTGATGTTGGCCCCCTGTATACAGGCCTACAACCAACGACAGACAAAGATGAGACCTCGGCACGTAATTCAACAAAGAGGGACAGAGTCGACAGACTTACCTGCACCGTGGCCTGTGCCAGGCGGGCGAACGCCGCCTCTACGGGCTCGCCCTCCATCGCCTTGCGATCGCAAGGGGTCGCCAGCTTTTCCACCACTTCGACGGCTTGGGCCTCCTCTATCAGGCGGTCCCCCATCAGAACCGACCAGTCAGGAGCCCACCGCTGCCGCAACAGCTCCACCACCGGATCCTCTTCCTCGGCCTCGACCCAGGGACCTTTCCCCTTGTCGAGAACAGAGGCCCCTGCTCGGCCCAGACCCTTCTAAGAAGCCACGCCCTTGCTCGTCTCAGAGCGACCCCTCTTGGTCCTCGGCTCGAGTTGAACTTCCGAGATAACAAGGGGCAGCTCCCTCGACCTCTTCGCCGCCTCCGCCTTCTTCTTCTCGGCGTTTTCCTTCTTCATGGCCAGCCGCCTTGCCTGGATCGATGCCTCATCCATACCTGCAGAAAAGAACATTAAGAGCAATGAGCAAGAAAGCAAGAAAGGACCCAGAGGAAAGGAACAACTACATACGCATAACAGCTGGGCTCAGTCCAGCGCTCGCCAGAGTGGTCTCCGTCACCTCCGTCCAATCAATGCTAGGTGACTGGCGGAGGCGCTCGACAAACCCCCATTCATCTGCCGATAGATCCCCCTGCCTCGGCGGTGGGTGGCTCGGCTTGGAGTGGTTCCATCGAGTAGGAATGTCCCATGGCTCTTCACTCCGGATCACCAAATACTTCTCCTTCCATCCCTTGATGGAATCGGGGTGGTGGCGAACGACCTTCCCCCCGCTCCGGGGAGAGATATAGTATACACCCTCGGCCGACGGATTGACCATCAACATTGCACGGAACACGTTCAACCGCAGGGGTACTTGCTGCTCCTCGCACATCAGCATAAAGCAGATGATCTGCTTCCAAGAGTTCGGCCCGTACTGCATGGGCGCCAAGGAGGCCCAGTTCAACACGTCCCTAATGAACGGGTGGACCGGCAACCTCAGGCCAGAGATAAAAGCGTCCACCGGGAAGACACAGTACCAAGCTGATAAGGGATCGGTGGGACGCAGAGTAGGGCTCGGCATCAGCAGTTCGTGACCAGGCCCTATATGATACGCCAGCTGCAGAACCTCCAAATCCCCGCCCTCCAAAACGGTCGAGATCGCGTCCATCATCACCCTCCCCCGGCTCGGCGAAGAGGGTTGCACTCCGAAGAGCTCCTGGTCAGAAAGATCGTCGGGATACTGACGGAAATGCTTCGGCTGGACGGGCGAGCCAGTCATCAAATTACGGAAAACAGGCGCCTTGCTCGAACCGCCGGTCCTCGACCCCGGTTTTCCTGGGGCCCTCTTCTCCTTCTTAACTCGCTCCGACGGTCCTCGACCCTGAGCGGTGGATCTCCTCACTGTATTGCCCTCGCCACTCTCCTCATCGGAAGACAGCTCCAGCACGCGAATGCCGTCCGAACCCTCGCCGGTTCCCTCCGACCCACTACTCTCCACCACAAAGGGACGTCGAGTACGCGACGCCCTCGACTTGTGTATCGCTTCCCCCTCACCTACGGAGCCCTCCAAAGAAACCGAGCCAGTATGGCCCACAACGGGCACCGATCCCTCCTCGAACACGGGCTCTTCCCATGACGTCGACGGAGAGTCAGGCTTTACTTCCCCCCTGGACGACGACGCCGACGAACCGGACTGAGCCCTATCCATCTGTGCCTAAAGATAAAACAAACTTACCAAACTAACCTGGGACCGCTTCGGAAAGGCGAACCGAGTACGGCAAACTGCAAGAGCAATCGCTGAAGGGGTGGGAGATTTTTTGAAGAAAGAAGCAGCAAGATTGTAGTGGGCGAAAGGGAAAAAAGGGGGAATACTTATATAAGGGAAGAACGGCTCCTCGACTTCCGCGATTACTGTTCACTGATTGACGCACAACTGCCGCCTGGAAAATCGCGCCGCGTTCTCGAAACCTGTGCGGGGGACGTCATCAGACGCCAGACTGACGGCCTAACTCTGGGATCGGGTCGGGTGGGATACACGACGGAGAAAACATTTTTTTTAAGTTTAAGGCACCGTCATATGACAGACGCCCCGGGCTCCAGCGTCCGACCAGTTCCCCTCTCACCCTCGAGCAGCCCGGGACTTACAGCCTCGGCAGCCGAAACCCCGAACTGTTCGAGGGTGGAACAGAAACCGCCATCGCCTACAGCCCTATCAAGACGGACTGACCGACCCCCGACGGGAGGTGGCCCCCCCATCCGAGGCCCTTCAGCCCCAAGGCCGGTATACGGTGGGTGCGTCTTTTCGTCTGGATCTCCCCCGGGCCAAACCTCCATGACAGGGCAGTCTGACCCGAAAAGGGATCCAGACGGCAAAACCACCACTAAACCGAAGCTCCTCTTCCCACAGCACGGATTTCGGCCGTCACCCCTCTCGCCCTGATCTACCGTAGACCTGGCCACCATATCAAGGTCCATCAGATCCAAGAGAAGATCAGGGCGGCAGAGTAACCACCTCTCCGACGCTGCTAGGGTCGAAAATATTAGCCAAAGACAGGCGTCCGCCGAAGCAGACACCTCTGAGAGCCAATGGGCCACCCCTGTTTTGATCATACCTACAATGGAGGGGGGAGGTATTTATAACCTCCCCCAGGGACTAACCGTTGGGGCGCAGGGAAGGTCAATCAACGGAAAACCATGCACCATCTACATTTATTAGGCGGCGCCATTAAATGCCCCTAGGAAATTGGACCATCACACCATTCTCGGAGAGCCTTCAATACACCACATGAATGGTGGGATATCCCCGCTCAGTCACTCTGGGGCGCCAACCGGTCGCCATCCCCCTTGATTAGCCCGAAATCCCTCGGCCAGCTCGGGGTCGGGTCTAGCACCAGGGCAGTCTTCTCAGGAAGGCTTCACGGCTCGCCATCGCCCTTGCCTTCCAGTAATCCCTCGCCAAGCTCGAGGTCAGGTCTGGCACCAGGGAGGTCTTCTCAGGAAGGCCAACGGCTCGCCACCCCCCTTGTTGGTCCATAATCCCTCGATCAGCTCGAGGCCGGGTCCAGTACCAGGGGAGTCTTCTCAGGAAGGCTTCACGGCTCGCCATCGCCCTTGCCTTCCAGTAATCCCTCGCCAAGCTCGAGGTCAGGTCTGGCACCAGGGAGGTCTTCTCAGGAAGGCCAACGGCTCGCCACCCCCCTTGTTGGCCCATAATCCCTCGATCAGCTCGAGGTCGGGTCCAGTACCAGGGGAGTCTTCTCAGGAAGGCTTCACGGCTCGCCATCGCCCTTGCCTTCCAGTAATCCCTCGCCAAGCTCGAGGTCAGGTCTGGCACCAGGGAGGTCTTCTCAGGAAGGCCAACGGCTCGCCACCCCCCTTGTTGGCCCATAAATCCCTCTGTCAGCTCGAGGTCGGGTCCGGCACCAGGGGAGTCTTCTCAGGAAGGCTTCACGGCTCGCCATCGCCCTTGCCTTCCAGTAATCCCTCGCCAAGCTCGAGGTCAGGTCTGGCACCAGGGAGGTCTTCTCAGGAAGGCCAACGGCTCGCCACCCCCCTTGTTGGCCCATAATCCCTCGATCAGCTCGAGGTTGGGTCCGGCACCAGGGGAGTCTTCTCCGGAAGGCTTCACGGCTCGCCATCGCCCTTGCCTTCCAGTAATCCCTCGCCAAGCTCGAGGTCAGGTCTGGCACCAGGGTGGTCTTCTCAGGAAGGCCAACGGCTCGCCACCCCCCTTGTTGGCCCATAATCCCTCGACCGGCTCGGGGTCGGGTCTGGCACCAGGGTACTCTTCTCACGAAGATCCAATGACTCACCATCCCATTTTCTACAACCATGAGCACTCCTCCACGGCTAGCTCCCGCACCCCCTGCAGGAGTGGGGGGCTTGTGTGACAGTGTAAAAATGGCCTGAGGCCCATCCAAGGCCCAATACAATTCCTACTCAGAAAAGCAAGAATACCGACCTGGTTCGGCTCCGGACCCCTTCAGGGTCGGCGCCGAACCTCGTGTTTGCCCCCACAGTGCCGGCTTCCTCGTACTGACGAGCCTCAGTATCCCCCGGAGTCCGATCCGGAGCAGTCCCTCATGCCGTCCCCCCTCTCTGGCGGGGCGGAGGAATGACCTGGCGCAGCCTAGGCCCTCCGATTCCCCCAGAGGCACAGAGGACTCACGATGGGCCACGTCAGCTCCAAATACCGCCAAGGATTTCGCCACGTCAGCCCTATACCACTCCTGGTATCACAGCAACCGCCCTAAACCCCCTGGGCCTTCTGCCACGTCAGGCCCATGGGCTTTCGGATCCAAACCCGGCCCCCAAGCGGAACCAAACCCGGTTGGGATTTTCTATAAATACTAGACCCTCACCCACCTTTTGAAGGTAATCAATCTTTTGCCACATAAATATACCTAGTTATTGCTACTCTCTCACAGAGACTGACTAGAGCGTCGGAGGGTCTGCCACCGGGACAAACCCCGGTGTTTCAGGACCATCTGCAGGTACACAAGACCTCGGATCCGACCCTTCCGATCCGAGCCCAACCTTCAACGCCTTTCCGAGCTCATCGTAGGCCCCAGAAGGTCAACCGAAGGTCGGCAGACGAGCGGCAATCTCCTTCAATACAAATTGAGTTCGAACTCACACCTGGTGCTTCCACACGTGCCTCAGAAATAAACAGCATCAGTAGGAAAAACCCATGTATGAGCCTCGTCATTTCGATATGAGGGGAAACATTTTAGTGGGGGAAGGGAGGATGGTGGAGGGTTCGGGTGAGTAGGTTTGGTTGATTGATTGACAACCATTGACAGTTGACAAGTTATTTTTTGAGTTACTGAGACTCGTCTGACACACCTTGGGGAATGATGTTGCTGATTTCTGGTGTGAGAGCAACAGATGATGAGTTATTGTAATTGATGGAAATTTTCAATCTCAGTCGTTGATATGATCTTAATGAGAGGCTAATATTTGTTTGAGATTTATGGATCTAGTGGTGGTTGCGTTGGTTGTTGGCCGCCGAGAATGCAAAAAGACTGAAGCACCAGGAGTTTTTTCCGGCAACAGGCCCTCCGACAATCAAGTCAGCAACCCGAAGAGAAAATTAGGGTTTAGTGGCAAAAGATTGATTATTTGGTAACTGAGGAGGGGGGTCAGTATTTATAGGTAGGGAAAGGGTTCCGTAATGGGCCGGATAGACCCTCTTCCTTGGGCTGACCCAAAGTAGTAGCCTTGTGAGCGGCCCGCAGGGAGTACATACCTGTTTTTAGGGACCTGTGATGGACATTTTATGCTTGTAAATTTCTTCTTTCCAAAATTGCAGATTTTTCCCTGATTCGCTCAGTAGAAAACGGGTCATAGCCGAATATAGTGTTGTTTCACAGTTTCTTATATAATTGTATTGCCTTCTGATGGTTTTAGTGTGTATTCCACAACCTATTTATGCAGCAGAATATTCAGATATTTTTCCCGATGTTTATGAGTAAATCCATGAGCTGTACCAGACTCTTCTCAAGTGTGAAGCAGCAGAGCTCAAAAAATGACTGAAATATTAGTACCCAGCAAAAAAAGAAAAGAAGAAAAGGAAACCCACAAAGTACACATCTGAGAAGGGCCCATCAAACGTGCGGTCCACAATCTCTTCTTTATTGAGTGGGCCCTTATAGGCCATCGCACTACCTGGCCCAGCCCAGCACAGAACAATAACACAAATTCCACGCACATGCTTGTCACGTGCGCAGCTCTGATTTGTTGCTAGACAAGCCACTCCATTCCGTGCCCGTATTCACCGCTTTACCCGCCATAATTACCCTTCTACCCTCAACCCCTTTAGAATTTAGATATACCCCACCTCCAAAAAAAAAAAAAAAAAAAAAAAAAAAAAAAAAAAAAAAAACACAACCCACTTTCCGTCATTTCTTCACAAACTCAAGTCCCCCAACTAAAAAATCTGAGAACTCGAAATATCACTTTCTCTCTCTAAGGGTTTCGATGGCGGAGGATCCAGTAACCGCCACCGACTCTATCAACCACCAACATCCTGCGGCGGCAGCGGCGGCGTTGGCGGCGGGGTCGATCGGGAGCTCGGTGATCCCTCTGGTGAACAAGCTGCAGGACATCTTCGCTCAGATCGGGAGCGCGTCGACGATCGACCTGCCGCAGGTGGCGGTGGTGGGGAGCCAGAGCAGCGGCAAGTCGAGCGTGCTGGAGGCGCTGGTGGGAAGGGACTTTTTGCCGAGGGGGTCGGATATTTGTACGAGGAGGCCGCTGGTGCTGCAGCTGGTGTATTGCGCGGGGAGGGGGGAGGGTGAGGAAGAGAAGGAGTGGGGGGAGTTCTTGCACGTGCCGCGGAAGCGGTTCTACGATTTTGCGGAGATTCGAAAGGAGATTCAGGTGAGGTTCTGCTAGTTTAAGGTTTTAGTAGTTTAGGTGCATGATTTTAGGTGGCTAGGGTTTTGAGATTGAATCTTGCTTGAAGTTGGGAGATTGATGTAAAATTGTGTGGTTTGGCACACTTGTGCACTAAATGGTATCTTGATGTGCATTTCTTTATTTTTAATTCTTACATGTGCTGAGGAAGAGGTTTTTTGATTTTGCGGAGGTCAGAAGAGAGATTTTGGTGAGTTTTTGGTTTCCTGGTGTTGTTATTGGTTTAGGGCTTGTTAGGTTGAGATTTAGGCTACTTGGAATTGTTCCTAGTGGGAGGTTTAGGTTTTTGTGATTGATCATTCATGGAATTGGTGGAATGGTGTGAACTGTGTGTGGATTGGTTTTTGTGTAGGATAATTGTGAAATTTTGAGAATGATGTGAATTGTGTGGGATTTGGGTTTTGTGTACACTAATTTATTGGGAAATGCCACCAAGTTTTGCACATTTTAGAACTAGGTATTTTTCTGTGCATTTCATTATTTCGAACTGTTTTGTTTATTGGTGCCTTAGGTTAGTCTGGTGTGGGTCGTGAGATTTAGAATATTACATTTGGTGGAATTGTGCTAGTTTGTCTCAGAATAGTTTTGATTTGCAGTATTGGTTGCAATTTAATATTGTTAAGAGAGTTGATGAAAGTGTTTACTAGGGTTTTTGTTCATGAGTTTTATGATATTGGGGTTAGCGTTTAGCGATTAGATCTTGACTGATATTGGGAGAATGATGTCAATTGTGTGGATTGGCACATTTTCGGACTAAATGGTAGCTTGATATGCATTTCTTTAATTTGAATTTTTCTACGTGCTGAGCAAGAGATTTTACGAGCTCGCGGAGATTAGAAGGGAGATTCAGGTCAGGTTTAGGTTATCTTATAGGTGGTTAGGGTTTTGAGATTGGATCTTGCTTGAAATTGGGAGACTGATCTTAATCGTTTGGTTTGGCTAGTTTATTACGAAACAACTTCAAGTTTCACACATTTTAGGACTAAATACCTTGATTTGCATTTCGTTATTATGGATCGTTACACATGCCAAAGAAGCAGTTTTACGATTTTGCAAATATTTGAAGGGAGATTTAGGTGAGGTTTATGTTGTCTTTCTTGAAAAGTGTGCTAGTTGGGGTTTTGTTGTTTAGGTGCAAAATTTGAGGTGGTTGAAATTGGGATAATGATGTCAATTGGTGTGGTTTGGCTAATTTATTATGAAATAGCATCAGGTTTCACACACTTTAGTACTAAATGTACCTCGACGTGCATTTCGTAATTTTGAATTGTTACACATGCTGAGGAAGTGGTTTGACGATTTTGCGGAGATCAGAAAGGGGATTCAGGTGAGTTTTTGGTTTCTTGGGGTGGTTGTTGGCTTGTTAGGTGAAATTTAGGTTGCTTGGAATTGTTCCTATTGGGAGATTTAGGGTTTTGTGATTGGTCATTCTTGGAATTGGTGGATTGGTGTGAACTGTGTGCTGATTGGTTTTTGCATAGGATAATTGGTACGAATTTGGTTTGTTGGAGTTGTTGTTTTAGGGTTTTAGGTGGTTTGTATTGTTGAGGTGGGAGATTTTGGGTGATTAGGTTTAGGGATTGGATCCACTGATCTAAATACCGAATATCCGTATCGTATTAGAAGGTAAATTTTCTTATCGGATACCAGATATCGGTGATATATCGATATTATTTAAAAATATCTGATTAACATATCAAATGAAAATATAAATGTGATTTAGATGTTCTTTGCACATTATATATTACAAATACAAGCAACCTATTGCAAATAATAATTATTTTAATCAAAATATATAATTACCTCCATGAAATCTGATATTAAAAAAAGTACCTACCTATTAAAGATTTGAAGGCAAGACAAGGAATTTTTCGAAAATTCGAAAACAAGTTAAAGGGTTTCTCACTTCACCCCATACAAGAATCTGCTCGTGCTACTTTAAAATAATATTTTAATTTATTATTTACTGATCATGGGGATGCTAATTTTTTTTTGTATATACGCTCATAGGAACAATTGTGCTGATAAGAAAAGAATATAGTGAACATAAAATCAAATTTGTAATTTGAATTGAAAGAGTGATGTGAATGAATATGATGTATTCTTTGTCTTATTTCCATTATAATCAATTTTAGTTTCTCTCATCTCCCTGTAATCTATAATTACAAACCCCCAATAGTGTCCATTATTATTAGAGATTAAGCGTGAGTCTCCTCTTTACATTTTCAATAAATGAAAACTCCTAGGTCGAGATTAAGCGTGAATCTCCTCTTTACATGTTCAATAAATGAAAACTCCTAGGTCCACCACTCCTTTTTGTGTGCACAATAAATAATTAAAAGAGGAGTGATGGTGTGTTGAAGTTTTGGGAGATGAAGCGATAAGGATGAGAGAAGCGATAAGGGTGTTTAGCTATTTTTTTCACATCTTTCTCTTTTTTTATACGATGAGTTAGGGTTCAATCTGGTTTGAGTTTGAACCCTAACCCAAAAGTCTATGGTATTGTTTCTTTGATAATGACTTTTACAATGACTGATGTTGAATCTGGTTGTATATTTCAGATATATGTTGGTATAGCGGACTAGTAAATTTGTGATAGTTTAGGGTTTTTGTTGTTTATGTGCAAGATTTTAGGTGGTTAGGGTTTTGAGATTGGATCTTGCTTGAAATTGGGAGAATGATGTCGATCGTTTGGTTTGGCAAATTTATTATGAAATAGCTTCGAGTTTCACACATTTTAGGACTAAATACCTTGGTGTGCATTTCTTTATTTTGAATTGTTACATGTGTCGTGAAAGAGATTTTACGATTTTGCGGAGATGAGAATGGAGATTGAGGTGAGTTTTTCGTTTCTTGAAGTTGTTACTTGTTTAGGGTTTTGTTAGGTGAATCTTAGGTTACTTGGAATTGTTCATAGCGGGAGATTTTGGGTTTTGCGATTGATCATTCTTTGAATTGGTGGAATGGTGTGAATTGTGTCGTTTGGTTTTTGCATAGGGTAATTTGTTATGAGCTGGGTTTCTTGGAGTTGTTTCTGTTTTAGGGTTTTGGGTTGTGTTGTTGAGGTCGGAGATTTTGGCTGGTAGAGTTTAGTGATTGGATCTTTCGTGAAATTGGGTAAATGATCGAATTGTGTGGGATTTGGTTTTTGTGTACACTAATTTATTTGGAAGTGCTTCCAAGTTTTGAACATTTTAGAACTAGGTATCTTCATGTGCATTTCATTATTTGAAACCCTTTTGGTTATTAGTTCCTTTGGTTAGTCTAGCGTCATGGTTTCAAAAAGCATTCAAAGAAAAAAAGCGTCCGACCTTCAATTTTGCTTAAGCGGGCTTTAGTGTTGCTTAAGTGATAAAAAGCAAAAAAAAAAATGTTTTTCAATTTTTAAAAATTAAAATATGTTTAAAATTCAAATACGTATTAAAGAAAGAAAAAGAAAAAAAATAAAACCTCAAAATACCCATTTGCAGGCTAGGCCATCTCAGAAGGAGGGGAAAAGGAAATATTCCCTTCCAGGTTGAGTTGGGTCAGATCTAAAATGGTTACGAAAGCTACATAGTTTTTAATGGGTAAAAAAACGTTGGTTAAGTGCTAAGCGATGCTTGTTAACACCTTTTGAAACTATTAACGTATAGTATAGAGAAAGAAAGAATACTTTATTGGATGATTATAGCTGAATACAATGCCTCCTATATATAGGAGAGGACAGAGTAAGCTAAATATTTTTCCGATATGAGACTAAACTAAGCACTACTTTAACACTCCCTCAAGCTGGTGCGTAGATATTGTCAAAGCCAAGCTTGATCAGGAAGATTTTAAAAAGTAAAATGGGTTGGAACACCTGTATGCCCAATCTACTCAGGAGGTAGAGCCTTAGTTTGGATATCAACTAGTTGTTCACCGGAGCGGACATACGAAAATGAAATGATCTTTTTCTTCCATTCATCACGAACGAAGTGACAATCAACTTCGATATATTTTATGCTTTCATGAAACATAGGATTTTCAGAAATATGCATGGCCGCCTGGTTATCGCAGTAGAGTGGAACTGGAGATGATAATGAGATTGCCAAGTTTCGAAGAAGATATTTTAGTCATAAAATGTCATGACCAAATGGCCGATAGCTCGGTATTCAGACTCTGCACTTAATTTAGCTATAATAGGCTGCTTCTTGCTTTTTCAAGATACTAGATTTTCTCCAAAGAATACAAAGTACTCACTAATTGAGCATCTATCATAAACTGGTCCCGCTCAGTCAGCATCAGAATAACTTCGTAAAGAAAGTGAGTCATCAGGCTTGAAGAGAAGTCTAGCTTGAAGAGAAGTCCTTGCCCTGAGGCATTTTAAAATAGCATTTTAAAATAGCGAAGAATGTGAATCACTGCTTCCCAATGAGTGATGGTCGGTGTATGTATAAACTGACTAACTCAATCAACTGCATATGCAAGCCTAGTAACCGAGAGATATATGAGTTTGCCAACCAACTTGCGATATCATCCTGTATAAAAAAATAATGCATCATTGGAGGATGATAGCTTAATATTGAGATCCATTGGTGTGTCACTGGGGCGACATCCTAACATTCTTGTCTCAGTAAGAATATCAAGAACATACTTTCTTTGTGACAGAAAGATATCATCCTTTGTGTATGCAACCTCAATGCCAAAGTATCTAAATAGACCAAGATCTTTTGTTTGAAAGGTTTGTACTAACTACTGCTTGATGTCTACAATACCTTGCGAGTCACTGTATGTGATAATGATATCATCAATATAGACAAATATGATAACAATGTCATTGATTCCTTTCTTTGTGAAGAGAGAATGGTCTTCCTTAGTTCTAGAGAATCCATAAGAGCACACAACTTTGCTAAACTTTTCAAACCAAGCCCGAGGGGACTGTTTCAGGACATAAACATACCTTTTGAGCGAACATACAAGATTCTCTCATTATCGTTCAAAAGCATATAGCCATGTACACCACCAATTTCGTCCCCATTCAACATTCTTGACATCAAGCTGATGAAGATGCCAAGAATAATTTGATGCAACAGAAATAAGAACCCAACCGGATGGGAGTTTTGTAACTGGAGAAAATATCTTTGCATAGTCGACCTCAAATTCCTATGTATATCCTTAAGCGACAGGGCAAGCTTTGAGTCGTTCAATTGTGCCATCGGGATTATGTTTGACTGTGAATAACCACTTACGACCAACTGCCAAGTATCATTCTGCTGAAACCTGCATGTACTCTTTTATGGCTTCGGTCCAAATATGGTGCTTGAGTGCTTCCTGAACATTTCTAGGAATAGAGATGAACTCCAAAGAAGAGGTAAATGTTCGAAAATATCTATTCAGTTTATAAGAAGAAACAAAATGGACAATAGGATAGTGAGTACAAGAACGTTTAGCTTTACGTTGAGCGATATGTAACTCATCTGTGTTAGAGATCTTACTTGCAGAAGTGGTTAGCACCAGTTGAACAAGAGAGGGTACCTCTGGGATGGTCGAATCTGGGCAATTCTCTTGTTACCTTACATAAACCTGAAGTAGTGGTGATGATGGTATGAAATCATGACTCTACAACAACCCTTGGTAAATCAGGAGTTTTGGAAGGACTTTGTTCAAAAGAAGGCCTCTGTTCAAAAAATGAAACATCTTCTGAGATACGCATTTTTTTCGTGAAGGACAATAGCAAAGATAACATTTTGAAAAATTTGAATTTTCAAAAAATACATGTTTAATAGCACACGGGTCAAGTTTCCAGTGTCTGGGCTACGATTTTGAACAAACCACGTCACTTAAAACATGAGGTGATAGGAAAAATGGCACTTCAGAGGGAAATACCAGTTTGAATGAGGATTGATTTTGAAGAATATGAATAGGCATACAGTTGATATGAAAACATGCAGTGAGAATCACAAAATTTTGGGACCTTCATTTCAAACATCAGAGAACGAGCAGCGCTAAGTAAATGCTGATTTTTGTGTTCTGTCACTCCATTTTGTTGAGGAGTGTAGGTATCATTTTAAACATCAAAGAGCGGACAGTGCTAAGTAAATGCTGATTTTTGCATTATGTCACTTCATTTTGTTGAGGAGTAGGTGCAAAAAGTTTGGTGTATTATTCCATGTTAAGAAAAAAATGTTGAAAATCAAAACTCACATATTTTTTAGCATTATCAGAACGAAAACATTTAAGAGTTGTGCTAAATTGTGTTCTTATCTCAAAGAAAAATTCTTTAAAAACTTTAAACAGTTCAGAACAATTTTTTAAGAAAAACAATCTTATCATGTGAGAGAAATCATCAATAAATGTCATAAAATAACAATATTTATTAAACGTGAAAAAATCAACATGGCCCCAAACATCTGATTGCACTAAAACAAACAAGTGTTCACTATATTTATTGACTCATCCTGGATAAGGAACTCTATGATCTTTACCTAACTTACACAACTCACCAAATATCTTTAAAAAGGGCTCACAATCAGAAACAAAGTGCTTGAGACTATTAGAGGAAGGATGTCTCAGTCGTCGGTGCCACAATGTAGGATCAGTACAAGAACTAAGAGCCAAGACTGGAGAATCCAAGATAATTAACCCATGTTCACAACTGACGCCAATCACTTTTCTTGTCGTAATTTCTTGAAGCACACAATGAGAAGGGAAAAACGTCACTTACAGTTTAAATCTTTACAAAGTTTAGGAACTGATAGTAATCTATTAAGAAAGGTAGTAATACACAACATATTTAAGATAAGGGTCCAGTGAAAGTGAGATATCTCCCACCCCTTGAACAGGGACATGTGAGTCATTAGCAACACGCACATAATAATTTGGAAGCAAAGAATATAAAGAAAACGATAAAGGAGACATGTTAAGAATCACCTGAATAAATTATCCTTTAGTGTGAGGAAATATGACAAACGTTACTCGATGAAAGAGTTACTAGAAGGAGAAGTCATCATGTTGCGGAAGACTTGATACTCTTCAGCAGAAAGGGTACACGGCTATAGGAGCAACAGTGGGAAGAAGGTTTACATTGGGAGGTGGTTGGCACATCTATAGGGGCAACATTGGAAGATTGATGAGCAGCTGGAGGACGATCCAGACGTTTCCAACATGTCTCATACTCATGAGATCGACCCCCAGATAGTAGGCGTCATGCATAGTGGTGAAGCGGCGACCTTCATCACGGTATGAGAGATTCTCGGTGGTCATGCAGAATGCGTTCCGCCTTCAACAGAGGAGGGTAGGTCGTCGTTGAAGGAGAGGATTTCACCATTGGAGCAGATCTAGATTAAATCTAAAGATGAAGACGGATTTGAAGGAGAGATGTTGATCAGAAGCGTGCACACATAAGGAATAGCACGAATCACTAAGAATTTGGGTAATGTTGGGCTGATTTGGGTCTATTTGGGCTGATTTATGTCGAATTTGGGTTTATTTGGGCTGATTGGATCTGTTTGGACCGGTTTGGGTCTGGTTGGGTTCATTTCAGGTTTGGATTTGGTTTGGCTTGGGTCGGGTTTGATTCATATGTGGGTTTGATGGGTATCAGGTTTTGGATCTGGAGTGGATTAGGATTTTGAGTTGTGGGTTTTGGGGCTAGAGTTGTCGAGCAGTGGAAGGAAAGGAGATGGGTTTCGGTGTTGAGAATTGGAGGGGATGGAGGGGAGGGTTGGGCTTCGGGCTGAGGAGGAGGGCGGTAGGATGAAGGGGAGGCAACGCAAGGAAGGGAGGAGCTGGGAGGGTAGGAGGTGGTGGCGGTAGAAGATCGGGACTGGAGGGCAGCGGCTTGAGGACGGCGGTGGGAGGTCGGGAGTTCGAAGGCGGTTGCAGGATGGAGGCGGAGGGGAGCGGGCAAAAGGAAGAAGGGATTATTATTTTTTTAATTTTCTTTTTAGAACAACAAAATAAAATAATTTTTTGGTGGAAAATTTTGTATATAATTTCTCTGCCTTGATACCAAATTAACGTATAATATAGAGAAAGAAAGAAAATTTTATTGGGTGATTAAACTGAATACAATGCCTCTTATATATAGGAGATGACAAAAAGTAAACTAAATCTTTTTCCGATGTGGGACTAAACTTTAATAGAAACCATGTCTGTTGTGGGTCGTGAGATTCAAAAGATTGGGTTAGAGTTTTTTGGGGTTTTTGTTGTGGTGGTGGCTGGAGTTTAACGATTGGATCTTTCTTGAAATTGGGTGAATGATGTGAATTGTGTGGGATTTGGTTTGTGTACATTAATTGATTAGGAAATGCCGCCAAGTTTTGCCCATTTTAGAACTAGGTATCTTCACGTGCATTTCATTATTTGGAACCATTTTGGTTATTGGTACCTTATGTTAGTTTGGCGTGGGTCGTGAGATTCAGAAGATTAGGCTTGGTGGAATTGTGCTAGTTCGTCTCGGAATTGTTTTGGATTGCAGCATTGGTTGCGATTTAATGTTATCAACAGAGAAAGTGTTTACAGGGTTTTTGTTCAGGAGTTTTATGATGTTGGGGTTTGGTACGAGATTTAGGTGGCTAGGGTTTTGAGATATGATCTTTCTTAAAATTGGCAGAATGGCAAATTGCATGTTCTAATGGGGGTTTGAGTGATGTTTGGGTTTTGCATGTAGTGTATGAGTGATTTCTTATGTTCAGTGGATTAGTGTTAGTAGCTACTTTGTTGTACGGGATTTTATTAGACTAATTTAGTGGAATATATGTTAAAAGATTAAGTTGCTCGGTTGGTTGGAGGAAAATTATGGGCGGCGTTGGGGTTCATTGCAGGGAAAGGTTGGATTTCCCCCCTCGAAATAAGCCCCCTTTTCAAAATTAATCCAAGAGGTGACCCTTCACTAAAATAATATCACGCCTTTTTTTTGCCACGTCAAACTAAACTGCAGTTCGTAACAGTGGCCAAAGCCTATATTAAGCAGCAAATACAATCTGCGGCTGTTATTCATAAATTATTTCACTGTCGCTATTGATAATAGCGGTCACAGTTCATTTAGTTCATTACCGATGCGGCAGTTGCCCATAGCACCCATAGCTACTCTGTCTTAAAAATTAAATAAGAGTGGCCACTGTTTGTAACTGGCTTCGATATCAAAGGGGTCACAGTTTGGAAGTGCGGCTCTGTCTTTATGTATGCTCAAAAATTACAAAGGAGATTACTTGTTTTTAACTTCAATAATATCCCTTTATAATTTTTCAGTATACATAAAGACACAGTTGCAGTTCCCTACTGCAGTCCCTTTGTAATCGAAGCCACAGTTACAAATAACGGCCACTTTATTGGTAACTGTGGCTACTGTTACTAATAGCGGCAACGAAATAAAAATAAGAGCGACAGCTGCAGATACAATCTGTGGCTTAATATAGGCATTGGCCATGTTGCAAACTGTGATTTAATCTGACGTGGCAAAAAAAAACTAGGCATGGAATTATTTTGGTGAAGGAAGCCCTCTTAGATATTTTTCAAAAGGGGGCTATTTAGGGGGGGGGGGGGGGGGGGGAACTTGAAAAGTTGTGTTACTATGTCTATGATGGATATAATGTGTTGTTGGGGGTGGAGGTAGATGTTTGTGTTTGTTAGAATATAAGTGCAATTTTCCTCAACCCTTCTAAAACTTCGAAATTTTAGCCTAGTGATTGAGATTTTTCACATGGTCCAAGGTTCGAATCTTGCTGGATACGTTTATTTATTTCGAAAATAAAAAAAAAGAGAATAATGGATTTCGCTGTGCACATCTAAGTTTCGGCCCATAATTTGTTCGGCATTTATCTCGTTTCTTTGGTCCATATAAAAAATGGCTCTCGATCTGTGGGGTGTGTGGGGTCTGTGTTAGAATACAAGTGCAACTTCTCTCAACCCTTGTACAACTTCAGAGTTTTAGCCTAGTGGCAGGGATTTTTCACAGTGTTGAAGTGGGTAGTGGCTTGACAGACAAGAGCGAGAAATAGCTCTAGTGTGAGAAGGTGTTGTTGCAATGAAGGTGAGTGGGTGGAAGGGTTTGACTAAGATGGGGTTGCTAGAAGGAAGTGGGCAGGGAAACTACTAGATCAGTTACAAATAATGGGAAGACAAATCATGTAAAACCTATTTTAGTCATTAAATTGTTGGTCAAGGGTGAAATTGTAACAAAATAGCCATGTGAAAAACACTTGTATATTCCATTAGTTTCCTAGATGGCAGACTAATGGAAGGTATGAAACATTAATTAAAAACTTTTTAAGATATTTTACAAAATTAAAAAGCACGTAAGGGTACCAAGTGAAACATTAGGTATTACTAGATTTCCCTTTTATATTGTTTATGGTTTCATTGATTTAAGCGTTTTCCCCGTCTTTATTAAAATGGCAGAAATGATGGAAAGTTATATTAATTTGATGTGTGCAGTGTATTCAAATTGGAAATCACATCTCATGCTCAGAGTATTAGATACTATTTCCCTTGGAATTGTGCCTTCTTTCTTTCTTTTTGTTTGTCCTTTGGTTATTTTGTATATATCTTTACTTATATCTATACTATAATATATAGAATATTTAAAACATTTTCTAAAATAAAATAACAACTTAAGTTCATTAGAAAAACATAGTTATACTATTAAAATATTCCAAAAAAGAATTAGTCAGCTTTAGCACAAAATTGACAATCTCAAAAAGCAAACATGAAATATAAGTGGTTTTGAAGCATTTAGTGAGGTTTTCCATTCTTGAGATGTTTTATCGACGGATTCTGAGATTTTGTTTATTTTAGTTGAAGCAATTGATATGTCACTGATCTGTAATATAAAAAAAAGGAATTAGTATCACAGGAAGTATTATGTTTTTATATTTAATAGCATGCGAGCAGGAAGTCAATGGTTCCATTTTTGGATCCTCATGCAGTAGGATCACCTATCAATATAACTTCGAAGGATTATTTCCATAATAGCACCTCAAATGTGGTGTTTCCATTGTTCGACACATACTCTTGGTATTTGCAAATATTTATGCTGTTTCCAAAATCACATTTGATGTTAGTTGGTGTTAATTTTTAAACATAAGTAGATGAAAATGAACTTTTCACCCTTTCTTTTTTGTTTTCTTTACTCTCTGTGTGTCTCTCACATTCTATTATTCTTTTTCCTTGAGTTTATTCTCAACGAAACCCTGAAACCCCTAGTTTTCAAGATCCGTCAAAAATTTCTCGGAATCAATGCCAAATTCGGTGGTAAATGAAGAAGAAGGTTAGATTTTGATGAAGGAGGGAAGTTGAATGGGGGAGGTAGAAGATGGTAGATAAAATAGTTTCTAAATGTGTTCAAACCATATACGATCTGATATTCCAGGAATATACTTCTTACATCTACCACTGCAACTAACCTCAAGTGTGATGTAGCAAACAACATAACGTTTTGAGGTGGTAATTTGGAAATACCTTGATCATGGGTGGTATCATTGAAGTACCAAAATTTTGACGTATTATTATGGTTATGGGAAAACCTAACTAGAAATTATTCTCTGTTATGAGCAAACAAGTCATCTTCTACTGTTTTTCACAATGCACATTATTGTGGAAAGGAGAGGGAATGCAAGACTTGGGGATTTGAGAGGCTTTATGAAAACAAAGTGTAAAATTATTTTGCTGTTGAAAAAAAAATCCAAATAAAAATGTAGAAGTCGTGATAAAGTAGTAATCAAGTCGCATTTTCAAAATATGACACCAAAATCTAAAAAATAACAATAAATAATCAGTATAATCAAAGAGTACTGTAATATCTGTTGATAGGGACCTAAAAAGTGAAGCTGAAGGAGTCACTAAAGCAGCGCTTTAGCAGGCTTCTTACAAGAGTGATATCGGTTCTTATATTTCAATTTGGGCTTGCAAAAGTGAAGTGGTCGAAGGATTTAACTCATCTACTGTATAGTGCCTTTTTTGTTAATCCTTTTATGTCATATAAGCTGAATTTAATATTCAACCGTGTGATTTGCACTTAGAATCTGCAATTCAGAATCTTTAGAACATTGCTAGGGGCCTAGGGCAACGTAAAATATTTTACCTGTGGATTCTCATTTTTTTTTTTTTTTTACTACAGGCTGAAACAGAGAGGGAAGCTGGATTGAACAAGGGGGTTTCAGACAAACAAATTCGCCTGAAGATTTTTTCTCCAAACGTTCTTAATATCACACTGGTTGACTTGCCTGGAATCACGAAAGTACCTGTTGGAGACCAGCCAAGTGACATTGAAGCACGAATTCGAACAATGATTTTATCCTACATTAAGCATGAAACGTGCATTATCTTAGCTGTCTCGCCGGCAAATGCTGATTTAGCAAACTCTGACGCACTTCAGATGGCACGGATTGCTGATCCTGACGGTAATAATGCTAAGAACCATTTCTCATTTTTGTAGTGGAGGTTCATGACTGATGAAATTATTGTATCATCTTCCTTTCTAAATTTTACCGCCCATCTTTGTTAACAGGTTCCCGTACAATTGGTGTCATCACAAAGGTTCGTCATTTCTGCATTATTGTCATGTAGCACATATTTGTTGATCATGATTGAGTTTATTTGTTGTTGCTGTAGTTGGATATTATGGACAAAGGTACAAACGCACGAGATTTCTTATTGGGAAATGTTATCCCTCTAAGACTTGGATATGTGGGTGTGGTAAACCGTAGTCAAGAGGTACCTCTTACATTACCAGAACTTTACATGTATTTTCTCTCATTGTTTGATTAGTTAAATGCAAATATGAATCTATTTTCTCTCTTTCTTATATATATTTTTAGAATGTTTTGATTTTATGTTCTCATCTCTATTACCTGTTTTAAAGATCAGAGCAATAGGGAACTCCCATAGTACCTGCACAAGCACAAGAGCACTCTGCATGTGTAATTCTGATATAGTGTTTTCTTTAGATTTAATATCTGTCACACAGATTGGATCATAGGTTGCACAAACAGTTCAATATGGGTTTCGTGAACATGTATTGGACATCGACTATAGGCTCACATGTACTTGACACGCCAAATCTGTGTTCTCGTTAAAATTTGACTTACTGTGGCATGTACGACCATTTCTTCACCATTGCAGCCTTGTTAGGAGAGGGGGAAATGTGGGTGGGATGTTTGGGTTTTTTTTTTTGGGTGGGGGGGGGGGGATGGGGATGTTACCTGGTTGGTGGTTGGGAAATTAAAGGGGTAACTTTGAGGTAAAAGATTAGAGGTAACTAATATATATCTATATTACCAAAATACCAAAGAGACTAATGAACTACCATTGTATAAATACCTGTATAAAAATAAACGATATTCAGCCATACAATTTTGTAACACTTCAATGAATGGGCAAATTAATTCCAAATGACTTGATTTTACATATTTAGACTAATTTAGATGTGTAGATCAATGCAAACGGTTCTGATCATCCATGTGCACTCCGTGTAAAAAGTTCACTCGGAGTGCACACGGAGGGTAGTGCACAACGGAAGGGCCCCCCCCTCTCTCTCTCTCTCTCTCTCTCTATATATATATATATATATATATATATATATAATAAAACACAAAGAAAGCTATGAAGTAGCTCTCCTTCAATCCCTCCAAAAATCAAAGGTCCAGATCCAACCTCACAAAACATATTTTTCCACCCAAAAGTTTCCCTCCAAAACTCAAATTCAAATCTCCCACCCAAAACAACTCTTATATTTATTTATTATTTTTTTTTCTCTCTCTCCCTCCCTCTTCTATTCAAAAAATTAAGAAAATAAAAAATTTTAAAATTTGTAAAAAATAGAACATTAAAAAACTAAACAAATTAAAAATTTAAAAACTTTAAAAAATATTCAAAAAAATAAAAAAAATCATATAATATTTTTTTGCTAGACCCCCAAATGTTTCTCATATAATATGTTTGCTACTTCAATTAATTTGCTGGACCTCCAAAACTATTTTATATGATCAAATAAGGTGCACCGTTTCGAAGACGTGCGGTAGGCACGTGTCAACGGGCAAACCTAGTATATATATATATATATATATATATATATATATGTAGTGAAATCTTCCGACGACCCTAACTAGTTGGAAAAAGGCTATATATATATATACTCTGGAGAACAGCCAAATCAATCGAGGAGAACGAGCCGAGGGAAACTTCCGAGGTGGATCATATCTCCTCGGTGCTGACCGAGGTGGGTCTGCATCGGATCCGGAGCGGGTTCCAAATCCCAGCAGAGTACGGACTTATGCTCCCTGGCCCCGGCTTCCGAGCGTGTACCTCGTCCTCGGCCGATATTTGTGTTTTTCCCGCCGACTCACTAAATGCCGGGCTTCGTCTGCCGCTGCACCCTTTTGTGGTTGAGGTGCTGCAGTGGTACGGCTTGTGTCCGGCTCAGCTGATGCCGAACACGTGGCGGCACGTAATGGCGTTTGTTCTCCAGTGCCAGGAGGTCGGTGCCGAGCCGAACATGTTCATCATTCGGAGTCTCTACCGACCTTGCCAACCTAGCAAGAACGAGCAAAGGTTCTACCTCTCGCCGAGGAAGGGCGTGAAGCTGATCGAAAATCCGGACTCGATCAAGCATTGGAAGGAAAAGTACTTCCTCGTCCGAGCTCCTGAGCCGTGGGTGATACCGACAGTGTGGTTGAGGGAAGGCCTTCCGAAGCATGCGAAGAAAGAGCCCGTACTCAGCAATGAGGAAGCCGAGGTCGTGGAGAAGTTGCTCGGCCTTCCGACCCTGAGTTGGAAGGACATTACGGAGGAGGCATTGTTCCGAGGGGGTCTCAGTCCGATCGACCCTAGTACGCCTCTTCTGTACTAGTTTTTTCTTTGAAGTTTTTTGAAAATTTTTTCTAACTCTTTTCGCCCGGTTTGTGCAGAATCCTCCAGCATGGATTACAAAGGTTTGATGGCAAAGGCCCGAGCTGCTAGGGAGCAGGAGACGAGGAAGAGGAATAGGACCGTGTCTGGACCTCAAGGTGGCCGAGCGCCCAAGGTACCCTCGGTCTCTCCGACCCCCGAGCGTCCGGTTATTGAGGTTTCTCAGGCCGAGACCGAGTAAGACCTCGTCGCGCCGACCGTCTTACCTACCTCGGGTGTGCCGACCCCGCCGGCGCAAACGGATGCCCCGGGGTCTTCTGGCGGAGCGTTCAACATCGGCGCGCTGCTGGCTCTCGACGTCCTGCCACTTACCGCCGAGGCGGAGCGGATTTTGACCGAGGAGCACAAGCGCATCTTCGTCCCCGACTGGAGGGTGATGAAGGTCGACGGGTTCTTGGGGGACGGAAACATTTGTATGTAGGCGGTGAAACACCTGCCGACCCCCAAAGACCGGGCGGCGTTGAAGGCTCGTGAAGTTGGCGACGCTGCGATGCAGATCGCTCGGAATACTATGTCGGTAAGTAGTGTATCACTTTGTTGAAAATTTTTCTAAGTTTTTGTGCTCGTTTTTGACAGTTTCTCATGTTGCCTGTAGACCCTCTGCCACTTGAACTATTTGCTCGAGGAATTCGAGAGCAAGGAGAAGGAGATGACAATTCTGAACGACCGTGAACGGTCGGAACGGTCTAAAGCGGTGAAGGAGCTGGAGGCCGAGCAGCTGCGTTCTACTTCGCTCGAGGCCGAAGTCACCAACTTGAAGGCTCAGCTTGCCGAGGCGCTGAGGAGCTTGGCCGCCGAGGCCTCCAAGGTCGAGGCCATTGAGAAGGAGAGGGCTCGGCTTGAAGGGGAACTGTCTGAAGCTCGGAGGGCGACGGAGGAGGCCCTGAGCGAGCAAGCATTGAAGGTGGCGGCCGCAGAGAAGGCTGTCCGGGACGAGGCCGAAGCTCATATGCTGATGACGAACATGGAGGAGGCGTATGGCCGAGCTCTGAAGCACATCGTCGCTCGGAACCCCGGGTTTGACATCTCGGACTATTACTTCTACGACTCTTTGGAGGGCGAGGAAGAGATGCCCTTGGCCGCGCTCGCTCCAAGGCCGGAGGGCGAAGATGCCGAGGGCGAGGGTGGTGCTGGTCGTGCAATTGTAACTGTGCCGACCGATGATGAGGTCGACCCTTGACTTTGTCGTTTTCTGCTCTGTTTTCCTTTTCTTCTTTTTTGTAACGCCTAACTGCGGACTGGCCACCGCCTTTTGTAAACTCTTGGATTTCAGTGAAAACTTGTGGTGTTTTGGCTGAGGATTACGAAACTTTTACAAAAATATTTAACTCTTTTTGCTCGGATTGCGTCCCTAAGTGTCGAAGACTTCTCTTGATATTTCTCCGCTTTTCAGGTTGAGTTGGGTCCAATTACTGAGGTCTCCTATCTTCGCACTGAGCTGGAGAAAACGAAGGAGGCTCTTTCTCGCAATCGGAACAAAGCGTTTTATGACTTCTTGAATTTGGAAGAAATCAAAGCAACGGCGAGATGGTATTTAAGCGAGTTAAGGCAACTGCCAGTCACGAAAGATGCCTCTCGATGGCGAGGTAGAGTTGATCCGTAAGGGGCTCTTTGATGTCGAAGAAAGAAACAGTGAACTGCTGGCGGAGATTCGTCAATTGGAGGTGACGGCGAAAGAACACTCAGCCGAAGAAGAGGAGTTAGCTTCGAAGGTGGGGATGTTGATGTCCGAGCGCGACGAGTTGTTGGCCAGAATCGACAAATTGAGGAGGATCACGATCGATAGAGGTATCGAAGTGACTCATCTCCGTCGCATAATGGCTGATAGCACTAACGTCGCCGGCTCGTCTGAACTTCCTCGTCTCAAAGCATTAGAGGCGGACGAGATCCTGAGAATAGGATCATCGAGCTGGAAGAGGAGATTGCAACGCTAAAACCTCAGCCTGTAAGAACCAATGTTCGCAGCACGTCATGTACTCGCGAGAAAAGCGAAAGAGGGATCTCTTTTTACGAACTTGCGACTCGATCGCCTGCCGTTAGGCGAAGCCCAGCTGATGCTCAGAGTGGTGTAGCTATTTCGTCTAGTGGTGCCTCGGTTGGGGCCACTGCTAGAACTAGCGACGAAGGGGGATCTCGCTTCGTTGGTTTAGAGTCGAGCTCAGAAGTGAGGCGACGTCGCCCTCGCGTGTCTCTGAACCGAAGCGTTCCCCTTCCAAAGAAGCGCTGAATAAGTTGTACTATGCTCTTCAAGCTATTGTAAAAATCTTGTTGTAGTGTCGGCTTTGTCCGGGCCCTTAATAAAAAAGTTTGTTTTGTTTCCGATGTTTGAGTGCTGTGATGGCCGACAAATTAATAAGTATAACTCCAACTTTTGACAACTACTCAAAATTAGAAGCAAATCTTCCTTCTTACAGGCTGCCCACTCCTAGCTCGCTTAGGAGCAGTCTTGCGGAGCGAAGTCGAACCAAGTGTTGGACTCCGAACTCGTCGTTAGAGTTTGTTCAACGGTTGTGGGAGCAATTCCGAATGGCGACCTACTTCTAGCTCGCTTAAGAGCGAACTTGCGAAGTAGAATCGAGCCAAGTATTGGACTCCGAATCATCGTTAGGGTAGTTCAACGGTTGTGGGAGCAATTCCGAATGGCGACCTACTTCTAGCTCGCTTAAGAGCGAACTTGCGAAGTAGAATTGAGCCAAGTGTTGGACTCCGAACCATCGTTAGAGCAGTTCAACGGTTGTGGGAGCAATTTCGAATGGCGACCTACTTCTAGCTCGCTTAAGAGCGAACTTGCGAAGTAGAATCGAGCCAAGTGGACTCCGAACCATCGTTAGAGCAGTTCAACAATTGTGGGAGCAATTCCGAATGGCGACCTACTTCTAGCTCGCTTAAGAGCGAACTTGCGAAGTAGAATCGA
Source organism: Hemerocallis citrina (assembly GCA_017893485.1). NCBI lineage: Eukaryota > Viridiplantae > Streptophyta > Magnoliopsida > Asparagales > Asphodelaceae > Hemerocallis > Hemerocallis citrina. Next base: position 310,907,530 of record CM030361.1, read on the forward strand.
GCCAAGTGTTGGACTCCGAACCATCGTTAGGGTGAAGAGTAAAAGCAGAGAGATGAAACAATTTTCACAAGAGTAAAATATGAAAAAGCTTTCTTTATTGATGACTAATGGTCGGCTGCTTCTAAAGTTGCAAGCCGTTATTACAAGAGAGAAATAAAAGAAAAACAATACAAGTAATAGGAAAGGAACGGTTCGACATCCCCGAATACTTAGAGAGGCGTTGGTGCTCTCTCTTGGTATTTTAGAAGATGGTCGGCATTCCAAGTCCTGGGGATCTCTCTGCCTTCGAGGTCTTCTAGTCTGTATGTCCCGGGCCGGACTACTTTGGCGATCTTGTAAGGTCCCTCCCATTTTGGTGCCAGTTTACTCTTTTCACTAGGAAAGGAGATGGCTAACTTTCTGAGGACCAAGTCCCCTTCTTTGAGGTTGGTAGGACGAACTTTCTTATTGTATGCCAACTCGATCCTTCTTCGGTAGCTTTGTTGACGAATGGCAGCTCTTTCTCGGATCTCATCAATAAGGTCTAGATTTGCTCGGAGCTCTCTGGCATTTTGTTCTTCTTCATAAGCCATCAGACGAGGAGAGGGTATACCGACTTCCAGGGGAATCATAGCCTCGGACCCATAGGTGAGATTAAATGGGCTCTCCTGTGGGGGTCCGTTTTGTAGTACGGTAGTTCCACAGCACGTTGGGGAGCTGGTCGACCCATAAGCCTTTAGAGCATTTTTCCAACCTCTTCTTAATACCGGAGAGAATCTGTCGATTAGCGTTTTCTACTTGGCCATTCGACTGTGGATGGGATACGAAGGAGAATCGGTGTTGGATGGCGAGGTCTTCACAGAGAACTTGGAAGGCAGCCCCAGTAAACTGGGTTCCGTTGTCTGTTATGAGGACCCGAGGGACTCCGAATCGGCAGATGACATTCTTCCAAAAGAACTGAACGACCTTGTTTTCGGTGATCGTGGCCAAGGGCTCGGCCTCTATCCATTTTGAGAAGTAGTCGATTGCCACGACTAAGAATTTGAACTGGCCGGGAGCTTGTGGAAATGGCCCTAGTAAATCCATCCCCCACATTGCAAAAGGGATTGGACTTGATAGGGAAGTGAGTGGAGCTTGTGGGAGGCGTCGGATGCTGGAGTACTTCTGACATGAGCTGCATTGCCGAACGTGCTGTTCGGCATCCTGTAGGAGAGTGGGTCAGAAATATCCATAGTTCAACACTTTGCGGGCTAGGGACCTGGACCCTGAATGTGCCCCGCCGATACCCTCGTGGAGTTCTTGCAGGGCGTATTCGGCTTGCTCTGGGAAAAGGCATCTCAAATAAGGCCTGCCGTCTACCTGTGTGAAGGAACGCTTGTAAAGGATGCCTTTGATAAGTGTGTATCGCTCTGCTCGGGTTATTACTCTCCGAGCTTCCTTAGGGTTCTCGGGGAGGAGCCCATCCCTTAGGAATTCGACGAGAGGTTTCATCCAGTCATCTTGAAGCAAAACAGGCAGCGACTCCATTGAGTCGGAATTTTCATCCTCTATACTTGGCTTCAGGAGGACCTCTATCAAGACGGTCTGCTCGAGACCTTGGAGGGAGGAAGAGGCTAGCTTGGAAAGGACATCGGCCTGGGAATTCTCTTCTCGGGGGATCCGCTGGATGAGAGCTTCTTCAAATAGAGCCATGAGGCTTCTGACCTTGGCTAAGTACTTAACCATCCGGTCATCACGTGCTTCATACTCGCCTAGGACCTGATTTACGACCAGCTGAGAGTCGCTAAAGATCTGGAGGCGTTGCGCCCCTGCATTGCGGGCCATCCCAAGGCTGGCTATAAGTGCCTCGTGTTCTGCTTCGTTGTTAGAGGCCTTGAAGTTTATACGGAGGGAGTATTGGAGGATGAAGTCATCTGGGCCTGCCAGAATGACCCCGGCTCCGCTTCCCTCGTTACAGGAGGATCTGTCCACATCTGTGAAGCACGGGTACCCCAAAATGGCTCTCGTACCAGTACCGGGTGCGTATCGGGTGCGGATACGCATGGGTACGTTCCAGGTACGCACCCGGTACGTATCCATAATATTTTTGATTAAAAATACGAAAAAAACATTCGACACGGACTGGGTACGCATGGGTGCGCCCGGGGTGCGCCCATTAAGGAAAAGAAAAAAAATGTATACAGTCAGTCAACATCCCCTCCCCCTTTCTCATTCACGCGCGCTCTCTCTCTCTCCAAAATCCCATTTTCTCAACAGAAACCCTAAATCCCTCTTTCCCCCAAAATAAAACCCTAAATCCCTCTCTCCCCCAAAATAAAACCCTAAATCGATCCTGTCTCTCCCCAAAATCGAGGACCTCTGCCTCTTCGCGCCTCCACCTCGACGTCGCGGTTGACGTCGCGCGCCTCCACCTCCAAATCGATCCCGTCTCTCTCCGAAACGACGCTGCTCCGGTCTGTCCTCCGCCTTGATGCTGATCCCGTCTCTCTCTCCGAAACGACGCTGATCCAGGTTCGATTTTGACTTCTTCTCCTCTCTGCAAAAAAAATATACAATCACTTTTACTATTATAATAAGAAGCAAAATGCATCCAGAAGCTTAGAAGGGCAGCCACAGTTGATGGATGGGTTTGAGTAAAAAAACATTAACATGAATTTTGAAGTTTTTTTGTTGGTTTTGGGAGCTTCTGATTATTTTTGTTGGTTTGGGAGCTTCTGATTTGGGAGCTTCTGATTATTTTTGTTGGTTTTGATGCATAAATGGTATATTGTTTGCTGATGCCACGATGTTGCTGCTTTAAATTAAGTTGATTTGTTGTGTATGTTTCTGGGGGAGTATGACACATTAGAATGCTTCTCAAAATCTCAATTAAGTGACTACTATAAAAATATGAAAATTTTCATGTTTAGTTTATGACTTCATTGAATTGATTTTGGTAATGATATTGAAATATTCGCTATTAAGTTGCTTACTGTTATCATATTATGTTAATAAGTTAAATTTCTACTTATTATTATGTTCTTCAATGTCGTTTACAATCATTCTTCTAGTTATTATAATTTTTTGAAATTTTATATTTTTATTACATAATGTATAATAAATTTATTATTTTTATATTCAACGTACCCGTATCCTATATTTTTGAGAAATCACGTATCCCCCTACCCGAGTCGTGTCGTACCCGTATCCCGTACCTGTGTCCGTGCTACATAGGTCCACATAGACCGACCAGACAGGTGGTCCCTTCATTGCTTGGCTAAACTCGGGGATGGTACTTTCAACTATGAATTCTGCTTTCTGCTAAGGCCTGAGCCTTGATTGCGGTCCGAGGCTGATATGTTATATCATGCTAGCTCAGCTCGATAGACCACTTCATAAGGCGACCCGAGGTCTCTGGCTTGTGGAGGACTTGTTTCAGCGGTTGGTCGGTAAGAACGACCACCGAATGGGACTGAAAATACGGGCGAAGCTTTCTTGTGGCCATCACTAGGGCATAAGCCATCTTTTCTATTCTCGGGTAGCGGAGCTCGGCATCCCGAAGTACCTTGCTCACATAGTAGATGGGCTTTTGAGCCGGTCTTCTTCCCTTACTAAAACGGCACTGAGGGTCTTCTCGGAGGCTGCCAGGTAAAGGTAGAGGGGTTCACCAGGAATTGGTTTGCTGAGGAGGGGAGGATTGACGAGGTAAGCTTTGAGCTGGTCGAACGACTCCTGTTGCTGTTGACCCCATTCGAAACCTTTAGCCCCCCTGAGGGCCTTGAAGAAGGGGAGGTATTACTCCCCGGACTTCGAGAGAAAACGCCCAATGACGGCTTGGTGGCCTGTTAGCCTCTGAACTTCCTTAACGTTCTTGGGAGGGGCCATATCTAATATGGCCTTGATTTTCTCAGGGTTAGCTTCAATTCCCCCTTGGCTGACCATGAAGTCGAGGAACTTCCCTGACTAGACTCCGAACGCACACTTGTTCGGATTGAGTCTCATGTTGTGCTTTCTCAGAACATCGAACGCCTCCTGTAGTCGGTCTCGTGATCGGCTCCTCGGATGCTTTTTACAAGCATGTCGTCAACATATACCTCCATATTCCGGCCGATTTGAGCTTGGAAAACCTTGTTGACGAAGCATTGATATGTGGCGCCCGCATTCTTCAAACCGAAGGGCATAACCCTGTAGCAGTAGAGGCCCTGGTCGGTCACGAATGAGGTCTTCGAGATATCTGGGGGGAACATCCGGATCTGATTGTAGCCTGAGAAGGCGCCCATGAAGCTGAGGAGTTCATGGCCCGAAGTGGCATCAATCAAGGTGTCAATACTCGGAAGAGGGAAAGGGTCCTTGGGGCAAGCCTTGTTGAGATCGGTAAAATCGATACAAATCCTCCAAGTTCCATTGGACTTCTTCACCATTACTACATTTGACAACCACTCGGGATAGTTTACCTCCTGTATGAACCGGGCCTTCAAGAGCTTATCCACCTCCTCTTTTATAGCTAGTTGGCGCTCGGGGGCGAACTTGCGCCTCTTCTGTTGGACTGGTTTGGACCCCGGGGCAACACTGAGGTGGTGGACAAGAGCTCGTCGAAAATTCCGGGCATGTCTGCAGCTGACCAAGCAAAGAGGTTTTGGTTCCTTCGGATGCACTGGACTATGTCAGCATAGGGCGGATGGGAGGGTCTTGCTAACAAAGAACTTTCGGCTTGGATCCTGCTCAGAGAAGAGCACTTCCTCCAACTCATCCACCGGCTCGGACGTTGGTCGGGCGACATCTTAGGGGATTTCCAGAATTTCTAGGGAGAGGACTGGACCGAGAGTAGAGGTCATGTAGCACTTACGGGCCGTTTCCTGATTGCCCCTTACTTTCCCTACTCCTGTCCGGGTGAGGAATTTCATCTTGAGATGGTACGCCGAAGAAACGGCTTCTAGAGCTGCTAGGCCGGGTCGGCCAAGGATAACATTGTAAGCTGCAGGGACATCCACAACCATAAAATCCATCGACTCCGTTCGGGTAGTAGGAGTCTTGCCAGTGGTTACGTCGAGGGTGATCACCCCTTCAATAGTCACTGGCACTCCCGTGAACCCATGGAGCGTGTAGCCGGCGGGCTTAAGTCTCTCTCTGGACAGCTTGAGGCCCTTGAAAGCGGCGAGGAAGAGGATGTTAACGGAACTGCCATTGTCCACTAGGATCCTCTCCACTTTGAAGTTCGCCATGTGGAGGTTGATGACGAGTGCGTCACAGTGAGGGGTGCGGACACCTTCAAGATCTTCATATGAGAATGTGACAGGCACTCCGAGGCCTTTTGGAGGAGGGGTGGCGCGAACCGAGTTGACTTCCCTTATAAATGCCTTTCTAGAGGAGTTGGAGGAGCCCCCCATTGGGCCCCCGTGAATGAGGTGTAGGACACGTTCCTCTTCGATGTCGGGCGTTTCATCGCGTTCAGGACGCTTGTTAGCCTCCCGAGGCGGGGGAGGAAGGTCGGCTCGGTCCTTTCTCACGAACCTGGTCAGCTGCCATCTCTGGATGAGGGCTTCTATCTCATTCTTCAAGGCCCGACAATCATTGGTGTCGTGGCCATGGTCCCGGTGATAACGGCACCACTTCTCTTTATCCCTCTTCTTGCCAGGGGTGTTCATTTTTTGTGCAGGAGGTATCACCCCCTCATTCTCAACTTCCATGAGAATTGTGGAGATGTTGGCATTAAGGGGAGTAAATTTTTCAAATCTGGGGGAGGTCGGCGCTAGCCGCCATTATCCTTCTGAAGCTTCTTGGCCCCTTCCTCTTCTGTTCCTTTTCTCTTAAACCCGGAGGAAGACCCCTCCAAGTTGGGGCGGTGCTCAGCTTCTTCGGCCCGAATATACTTTTCGCTCCGGAGGAGGTCAAAGAAGTTCTGTGGGGGCTTCTTGGCGAGGGATGAGCGGAGGCTGGAATTGAGGACATTGGATTGAAAAGCCGCTGCAGCGACCGATTGGTCGAGGGATGCTATGGACCTGGCTTCAACTGTGAACCTTTTCACATAGTCTCTCAACTTCTCCTTTCTTCTGGTTGAGGTAGAGTAGCGAAATGCTGGTTTTCTCAGCTCGGCGGCTACTCACGAAGTGGGTGACGAAGAGGGTCTTAAATTGCTCGAAGGAGAATATTGAGGATGGGGCAAGGTGAGAGTACCATTCTCGAGCCGGATACTTGAGAGTTGCGGGGAAGGTCTTGTATAGCAGAGCATCGGAAGCTTGATGGATGAGCATGAGGGTCTTGAAGCTTTCGATGTGATCAACGGGGTCAGTCTCCCCGGAATAGGCCTCGAATTGAGGAGGCTTAAAGCCGATTGGTACGGGTGCATCCATTATGGTCCTGAAAAAGGAGGTCTACTAGGACGAAGGGTCCTTCCTCTAAGCTCTTCTTCTCGGTCTAACTGACCCAAGCGTCTTTCCATCTCGTGGAGACGGCGATAGACCGCGTCATCCCTTCGACGGTAATCCGGCGAGCCTCTAGACTCGTCTTCGTACGAGGGAGAGCGGGGGCTACGACTACGGTAGCTCCTGGAGCGGCGAGGACTTGGCATGTAGCGGGGGTTGCTAGGAGCTTGTGGAGGAGTTTGGGACCGTTGGCGAGGACTTCGGATCTGAGGAGTGGGAATCCTTGGAGCATTGGTGTTATTGGGGCGGAGGTTGAGAGCTTGTAGGATGGTTGCCTGGAACTGCTGGAACTCGGCACGGGTGATGGGTGCCTCATCGTTCCTAGGATGTTGCCGACCGGCAAGGGAGTGTGGTCTTCTTCTGTGATGCTCGGGGGACTCTCTCCGCCCCCTTCGGATAGGGGACCTTCTGTAGTCTCGGCGGTGAGGAGATCGCTCATCCGGACGTTGTTGGCGGGAGGCTCCCTCTCGGGCCCGCTTTTCATCCAGACGGTGGCGAAGATCCTCATCCTTCTGCCGATTGGGGACTTTTTGGCGGAAGTCGGAAGCTCGGGGATTGTGGGAGGCCATAGAGTCCGTAGAGGCATTGTGGATTGAGACATGGTCCTGGTGGAGAGATTGTTTCTGCGGGTTAGGACCCTTAGGAGGTGGTTGATTCTGAGGAGGAGGCAGGTCCTGCTGGAGAGGGTCCTCTGTTGAGTGGGAAGTTGCCCTTGCTGCGGAGCGGGCTGGATGGGAACTTCTTGTTCCTGATCGGGGTTGGGTCCTCGGTTGGACCCTCTGGATCTGGCTTTCCTAAGAGGCATGGCTGGAGAAGATCTGACCAACGGGAAGAGGGAAGGCTGCTATTCGTTCTTTCCCACCGACGGCGCCAATCTGTTGCCGCTAAATCTGGTGTGGGGGCAAACAGATAGTATTTGTGGATTCTTGGAAAACGTGAATAGCAAATCCGAACCTGTTCCGCCGGAGTTTGACCGCTGACTCCCGCCGTTCACCTGCAAAAAGTGCGAGACACCGGGGTTGATCCCGGCGACGCACCCTCCGACGCTCAAGTCAGTAATCAAGAATGATTATGAAAGAGCGTAAATTGGCAAAAGATTGATTATCTCTTAATGGAGATGGATAGGTGGTATTTATAGGCGTCTTGGGGATCAGATTAGGCATGTAATTCCTGTGTATAGATAAGGAATGTAATCCCTAATTCCCAGTGAAAGGATAGATATGAATCAGGGCTGTTGATTAGGATTAATCAGAAACCCTAATTCTATCCTAATGGACCGGGTTCGCTGCGGGTTGAAACCCGCACCCAGTTGAGGTGGACCCGTTCGTGGGTTATTGGATATTTGGGGGAGAGATCCAGTGCCCGCTTCAGGCCCAATAATAGGAAAAATTATCATTTTACCCCTAAGCTTTAAGATTCGTTCCTGATTTGGATGGTTCTGATTTAACCCCGTTTTTAGCCATATCAATATATATATATATAGAGAGAGAGAGAGGGAGAGAGAGAGAGTAATGTTCCGTTGTGCACTTTCCGCCTTTGTATCTACGATCCGAATTGTTCACATTGATCTACACATATAAATTAGTCTAAATTTGTAAAATCAAATTATTTGAAATTTATTTGCCCATCCATTGAAGCATTACATAATTATATATATAGAAAGAGAGAAATGTTCCATTGTGCACTAGGCCTCCGTGTGCACTCGGCCTTCTTGCCTTCGTATCGACGATCCAAACCGTTCACATTGATGTACACATATAAATTAGTCTAAATCTGTAAAATCAAATCATTTGAAATTCATTTGCCCATCCATCATGTGACTATAAAAAACAACGATTTTCAGCCATACAATTTTGTAATACTTCAATGGATGGGCAAATGAATTTCAAATGATTTGATTTTACATATTTAGACTAATTTAGATGTGTAGATCAATGTGAACGGTTCGGATCGTCAATACGAAGGCGGGAAGGCCGAGTGCACAACGGAAGGGGACTATATATATATATATATATAACACAAAGAAAGCTATCAAGTGGCTCTTCTTCAATTCCCCCAAAATCAAAGGCCCAGATCTAACCTCACAAAACACATTTTCCCCCCAAAAGTTCTCCCCCAAAACTCAACTTCAAATCGCCCCCCCCCCCCAAAACAACTCATTTATTTATATAATTCTCTCTCTCTCTCTCTCTCTCTCTCTCTCTCTCTCTCTCTCTATATATATATATATATATATATATATATATATATATATATGGAAACATGGACTTTTTACCCCAATTTATAATTATTTTTCATCATATACTAATGGAAATATGGACTTTTATTTACAACTAATTATTGTCATACTATTCAAACTTTAGCTACATAATTGTTGATTTACTGTTTACAAGGCTTTTCATATGCTGTACCGTTCTAAAGACGTGTCGTAGGCACGTGGCCACGGACAAATCTAGTGTGTATATATATATATATATATATATAGAGAGAGAGAGAGAGAGAGAGAGAGAGAGAGAGAGAGAGAGAGAGAGAGAGAGAGAGGGGGGGGGGGGGGCTAGTTTATCACCGTTGCCTACTTAGCTTGAATAACAACTTAAATTCATATATCTACTCCCAGAATGAAAATACACATTATTGGATATGATCTGCATCACAAATACTGTGTGGAAATGAATCTGACGAATTTTAAGGCACTCATCATCTGAAAGGAAATGGAGTAATTCTAGAACCTTTCTATATGCTGATTTGCAGTTGCTTGGTAAACAGTTAAAACTTGTCAATTTCTTTTGAAAATTTGCACATACTTTTTAATATGTATATTGCATCGAACAGTGTTGAATTTTATTTTGGATGATCGATATATAAGTTTTGAGATGTTTCCCTATATATATATATATAGAGAGAGAGAGAGAGAGAGAGAGAGAGAGAGAGAGAGAGAAAGAGAGAGAGAGAGGAAAGTGATTCCCTAAGATCTGATCTTATAGCTTAATTTGAGATCCTCTTCCCGTAGTGATCTCTGGGTCGTCTAATTGAATCGACACGCATCAGGAGGGAGGAAAAAAAACAAACCCAAAAAAAATTCCAAAAACCTGGTTCAAGCCCAAACCAAATCTCTAGTTAAGTTTTATGATGGGCGCGAATCGTGGAGTTGTTGAAGCGCACATTTTGGGAAGACCGGACGGCTGCAGAATTCTGACCCCACCTTCACTTAAGTTTCATGATGGGTGTGAATCGTGGAGCGATGAGCGCACATTTTAGGGTGATCGGACTGTTGCAAAAGAAGTGGTCTGGTTTCCTTGCGAGTGAACCGAGCCTTGGGTTATTTCTTTTTTTTCTCCCTGCTTTTAGATTAAGTGAGGGATTCTGAACTTTTGGATCTAATAAATCTCAGATCCGACGGTTCATAATGGTTGGCAGGTATTGGATCTTAAATTATGCTATAAGATCAGTTCTTAGGAAATCACTCCCCTATATATATATATATATATATATATATATATATATATATAATCGTTCCACTATTCGTTTTCTTTTTAATAGTATTATTGTGTTGGGGTGTGGTATTGGGTTGTATCTGTGTTCCTTGCATGTATTCGTGCAACATATCTGCAATTGAGCACTCAATAAGCATGTGCTAATTCATGAAATAATTGGGAGGTGAAATGGTGTCATGAGGTAAAGTATTTCTTAGTGACATCTGTTATTTGATTTACGATGTTAGGAAATGGTGTCCTAAATGATTTTCCATCAGACGTTACTAATTTTTTTGAATTTGAACATGAATTGGTTGAGGTTTAAGGTTCCAGCCAGGATTATTGGTCCCTTCTAGCATACAGCATGAAAAATCGATACCCTACTCCCATAAGTCACAAATTCAATAAACTATCTTTAATTGTTTGACTAACATAAACTGATTGTCTGCATTACCTTTAAATTATTATTATTATTATTATTATTATTATTATTTTTTGTAGTTTGTTTTTTTTCATGACCAGGTCTTTTATTTTTTGAAAGAGTATTCTGAATCATATTTCTTTTGCTATAAGAGGGCTTCTATGACTCACCTGCCAATTTGAGGAGCGCCTTTATTTCTCTAGGTTGTTTGTATGCTTTGGTTTTATCGCTGGCCAGCTGAGGTTTAGGAATCTTAGTAGTCAGTACGTGGTCTTGCTGACTTCAAATTGAAGCTGCTAATTGTCACGCTACTTGAAGCTGTGTTGGTTTCTTTCTTTTCCTGCTGTAGTGCAATTGAAACTTTTTTCTTTTTTGTGAATTTGGGATTGTTGTGGAATCTGTCATTTAATCATAATTTGAGCTTGCAATGCAAAAGTTTTTACCTCATTATTGGGGTTTCTCATCTGGTTGTCAGAGATATCAATAATCAAAAACTTGTGAGGTGGCCTTATGTAATTCTGTTTGTCTAGTACCGTGTCAGAGATATCATTACTAATCTCTCATTAGTTGCGGACCTTTTCTTATATCATGTTAATTAGATAGCAGAAAATCCCTCTGGGATAAGTTTCTCGGCCATTTTTACTTTAGTCAGAGAGCGTCTGTTCCCACTGTCTATAAATGTTGAAAATTATAACGAGTATTTTGAATTTATAGAAGGGAAAGGTACTGATACTTTTGGCCATTTTGGTATCTATTGTCTATTTTCTCCTTAACTGATTTGCATATGTTCTCTGCACTTAAGTAAATAGTAAAAGCCTGAATTAATATGAAAAGCCCAGAACACTCATAAATCAATGGGGAAACATGTAGAAACAGACTTAACTGATATTTGTGGACATTATGTTATCAATGTTTCTTCTGGTCAGAATTGTAACTTTTGATTAATCCTATCTGGCTGTATAAATTTTGTAATATTTTATTGAACATTGAACTTATATTTGACTTTGCAATAGTCTGATTCATTTTTTCTTTGTCGCTGAGCAGGATATTAACAAAAACCTCAGTATTAGGGATGCTCTGACCCGTGAAGTGATGTTCTTTCGCAATCAACCTGTAAATAGTTAAATTGCATTTTGATCGTCAGTGTTGTTATCATAGCATTTGTGGGTATTATCTGAAAATATGCTATAATCTGTTTTCGATATCAGGTGTACAATGGTCTCTCTAATTCTTGTGGAATTCCTCAGCTAGCCCAAAAATTAAATCAGGTAAAATGCAATATTATGGAAGTTTGTTAAAGGATATCAACTTTTATCATACAACAAACAACCTACTGCAATTTAGCTGCGAGTCTGTTACATAACAACCCTTAAAGATGATTGATGCTCCGCACTCCACCCCCAATAAACCTAAGTGGCTATCTTTTTTTAACATAAGTAGGTGTATGTTTTTCTTGATTTGTCCAATTTTTATATGCAGATTCTAGTGAAGCATATCAATGCAGTTCTCCCAGGACTAAAATCTCGGATAAATTCTCAATTAGTAGCTGTAGCAAAGGCTGATGCTGCTTATGGTGATATTGTAGAATCGAAGGTATACCTTGATAGTTCTCAATAAGTGATATTTGGGATGCTTAATGCATATGATAAATAAGTTCTTTCTCTCTTATATTCTTGAGAAGTATGTGACAAGTTTTAGATATTTCAGAAGCTGCAATTCGGATGTGAACTGTTTCGTGTTTGATATCATCTCACATATATTTTTTGTTTTTCTTAACAACAGGCTGGCCAGGGAGTGAAACTGTTGAACATTCTCACGAAATACTGTGAAGGTAAACATCGATTCACTAAATATTTGTTATTATTGGTTTTGCTATTCTGTAATCAAATTCTTCTCCATAACTAAATCTTGCCCATAGCTTGTTTCTACTGTTTGTTCTGGGTAACTTGCCATTGAGACTATTAGTTATGTTTCAGCTCGAAGTATTACACACCTCTTTTCGAAAGAGAAATAGAGCATAAAAGATAAGAAGGCAATACTACACACCTCTTTAGGAATAGTGCTATATTTGCTCACAAAAGCATTGAAGAACAAATCATGTACTACATGCCATGAAAAAATAACTTCTGAGAACTCCCAACTTGTTTTTTTTTCCATCAAGTCTTTTGATTTCATTTATGTAGGACCTTTAAATAGGTTTCCTACAAAAAAAAATTCCCCATTAAATAAATTATAGTAAGAAAACAAAATCCTAATCACATGATTTTTGGCCTGGAGTAGAATTCAAAATCTTACTAAGCCGTCAAATTGAAAGGTGAGCAGTCTAAATTACTTAGTTGCCTTTTATAAGATCTACATGCTACTGAAAAATAAGACAGCACCAAAACAGGAAGATAAATTATGTAAAACACAGCCATCTCTTGGCATAGGAGGAAATTTCGTCATATGATGCGCTAAAAGTCCAATCTCCTCAACTAGAATTTACGATCCACCGTTCAAGTTAATCATAGTACCATAAAACATTTAGTGATGTAAAATCACTAAATCCAAACAAGTTTTGTCCATTCATCATGAGGTTGCAAAATTAATGGTTTTTCAGCAATAGAACAATCTTGACCACTTAATGCGTATGCAAAACAGATTCAACTATGATGATAATTCCACCTCGTATGTTTTATGACATGTTGAACACTTCGAACGGTGTGCATCATGTATTTGGGAGGAGAGGTAGGATTTTTTAGGGTGTCAAAGGAGGAAGTATCCTCCTATGCCATAGTACCTCTCTCTCTCTCTATATATATATATATATACACGCGCGCGCGCACACATGTTATGACATGTAAATCAATATGAATGGAGGTGGGACTACCGTCCTTACATTAACTTCTATTCTGGACACTCTTAATTCTCATCATTAAGAATACCTTTATTTCTTATTTACTAAGCAGATGATAACTCACTCTCTCTCCATTCAAGCTTTTTAGTTACATAAGGTGGTTTGATTTTGCACAACTAGAATCTGGTGTTAAAATCCTACAAAAAGGGTATGGGTTATCACTTGAGTAGTAAATTAGAATTGAAGGTATTCTTTTAATGAGTATTGAGAGTTCTTATTGGAGAAGTAAATGTGTGGATGGCAATTACAGATGGGATACATATGAAAGACTCAATAGATATTGAGTGTATGTATACCTATTCAAAGAGAGATACAAATTGATGAGAGGATGCGATAAGAGTAATTGAGATATGTTACCTACGTGAAAATGTGGATCAGACAGATTACTTTTAATTTGTGCTATAATAATGTATGTGTACCATTAAAGGTTTCTTTTTTGGAAATGTTCACTGTATGGGTAACCGAATTGTTACATGGTGCTAAGTACTATATGATTGATTCGGGCCACCTCTAGAATTCAATATTTAAATTTGGCAAGTGCAGCGAGTTATTGTCACGTGTTTAACTGAAATTATAACTTTTTTTGCATCATATGTTAGCTTGTTTTGATTCAATATTGAGGTATGGTCAAACTTTCTGAGCTGATAGAGCTTATTCCCCCATAGTGGTTATTATTGCAGAATGTAACTAGTAGTGAGTCACAAGAATGGTTGGAAGTGATTGTACATCCATCAGTGATCATAGAGCTGATAAGTAAATATTGTATGAAAAGTTAAATTTTCTCAAAGATGTAATTCATGAGATAAAATTACTTTCACTATACTGATAAATTTTTAGTAACTGATGCTCTGTTATTATATTTTAATTAAAGGAAATGAAGGAGCAAAATTTATTTTACACCCAAATCAGTATTCTAGTTATTTATCAACCCAATAGCTTTCAGTAATGTTTCAAATCCCATTTTTTTCCTGTTCTGGTTGTACAGACTCAAAAGCTCAAATCTAGGTTGAGTTAAAAGGAATTGGGGTAATTCAAAATTGATATTACTTTGTTTATGGGTTTATACAGTCCTGGGAACTAGGGGGATTGTTTGCCTTAGAAATTTATGTGTGAGGCATACTGAGTAAAGAAAGGAGTGGGGACAAACATCTCTCTTCTGCCCAGTCTAGCACTACTTACAATGCTTGTGTCACAAAATTTATTCTTGATCATAAAATATCATTAATAGTGGAGGATTTTTCGTAACAATCACTGATGGAAGATGATTTTTGAAAATATGAAGTACTAGATAATCTTTGGATCCGCCATTAGTAACTAACTACTTCAATACCTATTGTCTTGACAGTAGAAAGAAGTTGATTTCCACCTCTTTGTCAGTCTCATAACTCATCGGCATTTTGGTTTATAATAGCAATCTACAATGATGATTCAACTAAAACGGCTAACCCTAGTGCTTCAGTTGTATGAAATAGTTTAAGTATGATAATTTTCAGTTATTTTTAACATCCAAGATCCTAACAGATGAGATCCCTTCAGGAATGAGGGTAAAATAGTCAGTATATAAATGAATAGGAAAGATTGGGTTCTGAAAAACTTAAATTTTAATCTTTGGTTTTTATAGTATTTTTGAAAAGTATTGGGTTTTAAATAACTAAATACTTTAGTTTGGTTGTTAACGTAATTTCTGCAAGTAGTAACATGTTGAGTTCTGGTTTGATAATGGAATCGGGCTCGGGCGCTATAAATGTAATTAACTTCTATTTTAGAACAAACTGAAAATTAGAATATACTATTGAGACATGAATCATTGCATCTGTCACTGCATGTCATTTAATCACTGGCTCACCGCACATAAGGCCTCTCTAATATTTCTTTTTTTCTTCAACCTGTCTTTTTATTGCAGCTTTCTTCTCAATGCTACAAGGGAAGAATGAAGAAATGTCAATGGCTGAGCTTTCTGGTGGTGCACGGATTCATTATATCTTCCAGTCTATTTTTGTGAAAAGTCTAGAGGTCTGCATTCATGATCTGCTGAATGTGATAGTTACCCATTACTTATTCATAATTGTCTTCCAATCTTTTTTTTAAAAATGTTTGGTTTTTGGTTTTTGGTTTTTTTGGAAGTATAGCCACACACGCCCACACTTTACCCCGAATATATATTAATTGGGGATTTTTTTTGTGCAAGCGGGATTCGATCCCAATGTTCTGGAAATCATACTGTTATCCTTTACACAGGTTATTTGATATATTACTGTATCTTTATTTCTGGTTTATTATTTATTTGATAGTCAATTTTCTTTTATAGGAAGTCGATCCTTGTGACGATGTTACGGATGAAGATATACGCATGGCTATCCAAAATGCTACTGGTCCTAAAGGTGCTTTGTTTGTACCAGAGGTGTGTTTTAATGGAGATTATCATTGTTGGAATCTTGGAGACAATTTGATTTGATTAGATTATGTTGCCATCTTTTAAGTTTGTCTTCAAGGTACTTAGCTGAAATAGTATCCATTGACGGATTTCTAGGTACCTTTCGAAGTTCTGGTACGAAGGCAAATTGCTCGCTTATTAGATCCAAGTCATCAATGTGTTAAATTTATCTATAATGAGTTAATCAAGGTATAGGCCTTTTATCTTAATATTATATGTGGATGAGTATATTGTTCTGTTCACAAAGTCGCTTTCACCCTGTAGATGAGCCACTGTTGCATAACAAGTGAACTGCAACGATTTCCTGTTCTGAGGAAGCGCATAGATGAGGTAACGGGAAGGTTCTTACGGGAAAGCCTTATACCTGCAGAAAACATGATAACTCATATTATTGAAATGGAGGTATACAATAAATTATTTATACACATGATATTGTTTCTTTATTGCATCTTGTTCAGCATACATGCATTTTGGCATCGTTACTGCAATGGTTCTTTTGTTGTTTTTGTAGACATACAACTCTTTGTGATCACACAGCTGTACCTCAATTATTTGCATGTAATGTTGTAAAAATTCATGAAAATACAAAAGAATACTCTTTATATGTTTAAAAGAATATGACAGTTCACTGTATGAAGTTGTTGGCGGTGGGCATGGACTGAAGGGTATAGGGTTTGAGATGGTTAGCTTGGCCATTTAGTTTTGTCCTTCATGTCAAATTTTTTGTTACTGACATGTGCATCAGCATCTACTTGAGCATCTACTTGAACAGTGGATTAAATGTACAAGCTGTCACTTTCTTGAGAGATGGAAAGAGATGTGCATAGTGTAAGTTCTTACCTGAAGAATAGAAAATGTCAGCATGTGTGGACATCCATGAGGGAACATGATGCAGATGATAACTCCTAGCTATGTTTAAAACCTTAATTTGTTTTTTAGCAATTTGAGTGTCATCAGTTATTCAGACTTGCCAAGATGAAATTGGATAGCATACTCTCTTTGCACATTATAACACATAATGATTGTGGCATTACCCTTTGCCACCTCGGGGGTGTCTCCTATGAGTTTCTAGTTTTGATAATTATGGCACTTATGACAATGAGTGTTGGAGAACTCCTAACTGCCACCTTGTTCCTTATATATGGTTAGATGTACTTTTCACTATCCAGCTCATGGTGTTGGATAGCATACTCTCTTTGCACATTATAACACATAATGATTGTAGCTTGGCCATTTAGTTTTGTCCTTCATGTCAAATTTTTTGTTACTGACATGCGCGTCAGCATCTACTTGAGCATCTACTTGAACAGTGGATTAAATGTACAAACTGTCACTTTCTTGAGAGATGGAAAGAGATGTGCATAGTGTAAGTTCTTACCTGAAGAATAGAAAATGTCAGCATGTGTGGACATCCATGAGGGAACTTGATGCAGATGATAACTCCTAGCTATGTTTAAAACCTTAATTTGTTTTTTAGCAATTTGAGTGTCATCAGTTATTCAGACTTGCCAAGATGAAATTGGATAGCCGACTCTCTTTGCACATTATAACACATAATGATTGTAGCATTACCCTTCGCCACCTCTGGGGTGTCTCCTATGAGTTTCTAGTTTTGATAATTATGGCACTTATGACAATGAGTGTTGGAGAACTCCTAACTGCCACCTTGTTCCTTATATATGGTTAGATGTACTTTTCACTATCCAGCTCATGGTGTTGTGTGCAGGGCCGGCCCCACCCTTTAGGCGGGTGAGGCGGCCGCCTCGGGCCCCCGGCATTTTTCCGATTTTAGGGGCCCCCAAATTTGTAATTTCTTTGTAAATATAGGCACGTATTTTGCGCGTTAAAAAATACTGTTGTTATTAGGGGCCCCAAAAAATAATTATTTGAGCCTTTAATTTTTTTAAAAAAAATTATTTTGGTTTAGGCTTGAAGACTTGAATTGAATTTGAGACTTTAAATTTGAGTGATTTAAAACAAATTTATATATTTTGCATATTTTGCTTTCAACAATGTGCAAATTTTTTGTATACATGTTTGTTTGTTTGTTTGTTTGGTTGTTTGGTGTATGGAGGGCCCCATTTCGGGACTTCGCCTCGGGCCCCCGGGAACTCAAGGCCAGCCCTGGTTGTATGCTTAGAGACAATCATTGAGTACACCTCAATCTTCTGACTATTTCTTATCTGATATTTGATGGAGAAGCAAACTTCATCATGTTGTATGCTTAGGCGTTTGTTTCTGCCAACTCTTTGCATTTGTTTTTGTAACTATTTATTAAATGTTCTTTACGTTTGCATTTTGCTTCTATTTTTTGTTTCTTCCGTTTATTGATTTATCAAATACTGCAGATGGATTACTTGAACACATCACACCCAAACTTTATTGGTGGCAGCAAGGCTGTAGAGATTGCACAACAACAAGTTAAATCTGCTAGGTTATCAGCTGCAATGAAAGGATCTAAGGTTTTAACTTGTCATTTTTTCCTTTGTACTAATTATCATGCATTAGCTGGTAGTAACTGTAATGAAAAGTAGAAAAAGATCTCTTATAGATAGCTACTCTTCTTTCTGTGAAATTGCTGCTGAAGCTGAGTAACTGGCATGCTGTCAATTCTACAGCAACAAGCAACATCATTGCCGTTACTTGTATTTTAAAATCTACTTTTTCGGGAACAATTTTTTTTGACAATTTAATTCCTCAAAACATTTTTTTTGATAATCAGAATTTGGAAAATTATAGGATTTTTAGCAGCTCAAAGGTCTCTTTGTGAAATGAGGCGAGTGGACGCAAGTCACAAGTCTCTTTAACTTGATGGCGTTCCTATCTATTTATTTTCTCTTCATACTCTTTACTCTCGACTCTTATTTAAAGGGCCCAAAATCCTGTTTTTTATGTTTTTATCTGTTCAGCAAAATTTGCCTTTTTTCTTTCTTTTCTAGTTCATTCCAGCACACATTCCTTGTGTATCTAGCATTCTTACCTTCTCAAGATGCTCAATACATGTTGTTTCTCTTAGTTATAAAATAATTGAAGAAAAAGAGATGCATGAATAACGTGGTGAGGACATCGGTTCTGTTTTGTTTTTATTTTGAGATTTAGCCATATGTAGTAGTTTTGCAATTTGCACCCTTTATTTTATGCATTAGAATATTTTGAAGATTTGTATTGAGATTTGTTTTGTGCCTATATATAGGTCTTGAGAATAATGAGAAAATATGCTATTATTGATTTAAAAAATTATTGTGTGTTGAGTTATTGCTCTTCATCCCTCTTTTTGTGTAAGACAATTGAGAGAATTATTAGGGTTTGTGAGGAAATCATAATAAAGTATTAGGATTTGTGATAAACTCTAAAAAAAACTATACTCAAATCCCCAAATTAAAAATCCTAACCCTAATTAATTAAACCCTAATCTAATCTTCTCTACCTCCTTTCTCTCGCCTTGTTCCCGATCAACACCCTAGCCCCCTTCTAATCGCCCCACCGTCAACTCCCTCACCGCCGTTGAAGCCTTACCCGGCTCTCTCCCTCTCCTCGTCGACTACCTCACCCTCACACCCTGAACCCATCCTCTACTCCCGAAGCCCCACAACCACCTCTCGACGCCCCTCGCCCCTCCATCTCCTTCGACACCGCACACCTCGCCGCCCACCTTCGTCGTCTACCTTGCTGCCTCCCCCTCACCACCGTCGAACCCTAGCCCCAAAAGCCCTCCACTTCGAAACCCTAATCCCCCTCTCCTCATCTCCCGAAGCCACCACCACTGCACCACCTCATCTCCACCGCATCCCGACTGCTGCCATCGACTACTACCACCAGTCGTTCACACCCATCCATCCACCACCACTGCCGAAACCCTCCTCTCCAAATCCCCAAATTCACTCAAAATCTGAAACCCTAATTCCACAATTTCAAATTCAAAATCCTAAAGATTTGTGGAGGAGTATAGTGCTGTTGATTGTGACTCGTGATTGAGTGTTAATTGCTGTTGGGTGTTGGAACAAGGGATTGGATCTTTGTGTGAGAAGCAGAAAACGTGGCAACACGTCCTTCGAACCCCGGTAATTTCTTTCCATTCTCCATTTATTTGTGATACAATCTATCGTCTCTGGAATATTATCTGATTCATCCAATATTTTAGGGGGAAAAAACTAGTTTGGGAGGATTTTTTCCGAAATCTCAGCCAAGCTAGGGAAATATCACCGTTATTCGTTATTTCGGCTTCTTTTATTCTTTGCATTATAGTTTGAAATAAATGGATTTTTTTAGACCTGTTACTTATACCCGTAGTTAAATGTTACTTATACCCGTAGTTAAAATCTTTTTTCCCCTTCCAGTGAACGCAAAATTCAAGTAACACTTAGTTATATTGCATCCTCTCTTATATTTCTATTATGTTCTACAAACATTTTTTGTGCTCGATTCATGTGTTTATTTGATACATTACTAGTGTTACCCTGTTGCACAGACTAAAATAATTTTAAGGGACTCAACAAAATTATATGAAACTTAAAAATTTAGAGATGCCCCTTAACTATTTCAATCACAATATAATCAAAAGAAGACAAATCTACATATTAACTAATTCACACTTCCAAACAAACCAACATCATTCTATATTTTTATTCAATTGAAAAGAAAGGAAAAAAATCGAATAATTACCGAAGTCGGGCTGTGGCACTTCTTGAACTCCTTGATGTACTTCGCTATCTTCCTCTCGACTACGTGTTTCTTAACCGCCTTCCCTCTCAAATCAAACATTCCATCTCAAATCAAATATAATCAACATAGAGAGAACAATACTTGATAATTAGTTATATCAAAAGATGACAAATTGATAGATTAACCAATTCACATTTCGAAATCAACATCATTCTATATTTTCTATTCAATTGAAAGGATTTCTCGATGTGTGCAACTCTCCATCAATTCCAGCACCAAGACTTAGGTAAACCCTAGACCCCTAAATTTAGATATGTGAAGAAAGATGTATTTTCAAAATCACTTACAATCTTGTCAGATTCCTCCATTCTAAAGCTTGTTTGCAAATACTCATGTTGTCACCGAAATTCCTCAATATTTGCCTCCAACTGTTCTACATTACGTCTTAGTTGTGCTTCTACAAAATGATCACACCATAAAATACATATACAATACTACAATTCATCAAAACTTTTCAAACAAAACAAAAGATGTAGAAAAGATACCATATTGTTTCCATTCTGATTCCAGCATATTCCGAAGCTTTTCTTGCTTCATCAGATTTTCATCTTCTCATTTCATCAATCATTCGATGCAAGTCCTTAGCTTTCTTTTATATTCACTCATATGTTCACTTTTATCCTAAGAAAATAAAATAATAAAATACAATAATGATAAAATGGACCAAACTTTTCAACTTCCATGTTTTTACCATCCTCCACAATCCATCATTTTCGTATTTGAAAATTTAATGATAATATTTCTTCCCAGGGCAACTTAAAAGCCAAATCCCAATATTTTTGTAGAAATGGTACCATCCAAAAGTACTAAAACAAATTCAGGAAACCAATCATCATATCTGAACAATCAAATCTTGTAATGTCTGATTGTGCAGAATCGAACTTCTATCATTTCTTAATCTCATTGGCGATTTGAGTTCTTCATCCCATCAAAATCTCAATCCTAAACTGTACGCACTAAATCCCAATCACCCACTTCCCACAACACGAAGCCTAACAACCAATTGCTCCTATCACTAACTAAAATTGAACTCAACCATCAACAATATCAAATTTTGATGAACACAATAGCCTTACTGGTCATTAATTTTGCCCCGTTGCCGTTGCTCGGTGGCGGAATGTTTGGACCTTGGCATTGTGGCCCCTCTCTGATCATTCCCACCACTTCTTCCATCAACTTTCATGCTCAACTTCCGTATAAATCAAATAATTACACCCAGTCACAAACAAAAGAATTAGAAGAAAAAGAAAACCCAAATTATGCATAAATTTTGGAGGAAAAGGAATTGACTTTTCCTAGAAGTACCCTCTCTTTTGCTGAATTCGTCGTCGTCTTCATCCTCGTCTAAACCCGGATCTCGGCGGGGTGTGTCGAAAGCGGCGGCGGGAACGGCATGGTTGCGGCGAGGCGCGACATAAGCGGCGTTGGGTAGCGGATGAGCGGGAACGGCAATGGCCGGGGTGCGTCAGAAGTAGCGTCGAGGACAGCAATGTTGGTGGGAGGCAGAGTTGTCGGAGGCGAGGATGGGCGTGCGGGAGGTGGGAGGCAGTGGCGGCGGCGGCAGTGTGCGTTGGAAGTGGTATTGGGAACAGATGATAAGATGAGATTTTGAAAAGGGGATGAGAAGATAGAAGATGAGGGTTTTTTTTCCTTTTTCTTTTTTTTCTGTAAATTGAGTACACGGGTTAGCACGTGTTAGTCCATACTTTGGCTCTCCTTTCTCTATTTCAAAATGGAGAAAGGAGAGTGGGGGTAGTCCTATTTGTATAATATATAGTATAATTTTATATGACACGTGACATCGAAAACTTCTATTTTTTTGTATATTAGTAATTTAAAAATATTTATTGAGTGTCCGATATGAATGTTCAGAATGATACCATCTTCCCGAGATTTCCTCTGTATCTCCTTTCCGAGATGTTTGTATTTTTGTACATTAGCCGCTCAAATCCTATTACTCATAATATAATGGGACGAGTCAGCATTTTCCATCCATTTAACTAAGCCATGTTGGGTTAAATGTGACCTACTTCTTGCAATTATTAAGATTTTCTTATCTACCCAATCCTACTTACCCAGTAACTCATCCTCTTTCCCTTAAGCCCATGAATGCTGTCATGACAAGGTAAGTATTACCCAGTTTTTATTCTAATAATCCTAGAAAACTAGAAAACTTTGGAAAGAGAGAAAGAAGTGGGAGGGCTGTAACGAATTGAAGGGAGATTAATTGAGAGGGAGAGAGATATTGTGTGGAGATTAATTTGGGGTAGATGAGTTGCTGTCAATAAATAGGAGATGGGGATCCTTTGACTTTTGTGAAAGAGCTGAGAGATAAATTAACCACAGGGGAAAATGAAAAAGTTCAGTTAGGTCAGATAGAAATTTTTTCTTCTTAGTCTCTAGTGAAATGACCACTGCAGAAAATATGCCATAATTAATAGGATTTGTGGGACTAATATACCAATACAATATTTAAGTAACCTGTATGCAAAGCCCTTTCTTTTCCTCCTTTTGTTTTGCTTTTTTCCCCTTTCCCCATGTGTCTGTGGCTGTGGTTGCTGCAATTAAAATATTCTGATAAGTCTTTTGACAGTCGTTGTGTTTACCAATATGTTTTTGCTAATCATGAACTGTTGCGGATCCAGGAAGGCTTAGATTCGGATAAGCTTCAGTCATCTGAAAGGACGCTAAAATCTCGAGCTATTCTTGGTCGATCCGGTGCAAATGGAGTAGTGTCTGATCAGGTTCAGTGCAATTCTGCCCCTTATATGACTTGTGACATCAGGGTTTCATTGTTATGTACATTTTTTTTCTGTATACATATTTGTATGTCTGCCTCTCTTTCTTAATTACTGTGCAAAATTTGCATTAAACACTCTAAACTTAACCAATTTTATCAATTAGATATCCTTAAGCTTCGTCTAAACTTATGTAGCACGGGTACTTCTAGCAAGTATCCATACCCATACCAGTCACGTGTCGGACACCGACACTTTATGGACACTTGTTAGACATTCCTCATTTGTTCCCCAAAATTTTGAGTACATCTTATATGTTGTACACTTGGGACACTTTTCTAGCATTTCTTAAAACACATAATTTAACAATTTTCAAACGCACATTCATATTTCTTATCCTCATCAACTCTAGTTACTTGCATGCACATATCTGATATTAGCGTATAGTGAATTACGAGTTTATACTACTTGCAATAATGCACGCTACTTTCTTTATCTACAACTCATGAAATAGTTATTTATAACAATCCATGGTCCTTTGTGTAAGAATATTGTTCATCCAAACTTGAGAGACGAGAAAAGAGGGTGAGATTGAGGGTGTTGTTCATTACCATATTTCTTAGTGTATGGCGGAGCCACATTGAAGAGAAGGGGGGCAGCTGCCCTCCTTATTCTGGGAGAGAACCATACAGGCATAAGGTTTCTCTAAGTCTTACCAGTTAACCATACTGTTCATTCCCCTCTTAATTAACCCCTTTGAATGCTAATGTTCCTGTTAATTGACCCTCTCAACTCAAAATGATCTTCAAGGCTCTTATATCTTTTTATTAATCTCTCTCTCTTAATTTTGCACCTATTATAATTTTCTTCAAAAACATAATTTTTATGTGACTGAATTGTACGGCTAATTTTTGAATTAAATGTTTGATTTCTAGTCATATCCTTGATTTTTAATATTGTCAAATTATTCACTTTTTAATTCTTTTGCCATTAACTTTGTTTTATAAATTTTATTTTTTTAGAACTATTCAATAGCATAGATAATTGTCACGCCCCGCTTCCGTTATACAGTAACACTAGCATGTAATTGAGGCCCAGCGAATGATATAAATATTCCAACTCATATCATCCATAAGTTGTACAATACCATCAATCTCAACAACACAATAATAATCACAAGAACAAGAATATAATACAATAACCAATATCTGAGATACAAGAATTTACAAAAAAGTCCAAGAATGCACAATTCAATAACAGTTCGTCAAGTTCTTTCAGTAGCCCATCATCTGTATCTATATAAACAATAACTCAAAGAAAGGAGGGATGGTACCCGTTAGAGCAAACTACGGGCCGCAAGCAGTATAAGCAAAATACGAACAAGAAACAAGGTATATGGGGAAAATAATAAGAACTGGGAATTCAAATACGGAACAAACATGCTAACGAGAAACAATATATATATATATATATATATATATATATATATATATATATATATATATATAACAAGAAGGAAACAAGGACTGAACAAGAAGGAAAACAAGAACTGGTGATGCAATTGTAATATAACATGACCAAGTGCAATGCAAGTAACAACTGGAACAAGTCTTAAAATATAATCAATCGGGAACTAGGAATCATGCAACGGGAACATGTCATGTAAACGGGAATCATGTGACTTGTAAACATGAATCATGTAACTTGTAAACATGAATCATATAAACTTGTAACAGGAACTATGCAACTTGTAAACAGGAATCATGTAACTTGTAAACATGACATGCACGTGCTTGGTGTTAATCTTAAGTCTTTCAATCTTTTATCAATTTTAACTAATGCTTTCAATCCTGCGTTCCATACCACAGGTTCGGGTGCATACAAACAAGTTGACATTTAGACTATAGTGGTGAATTCTATAGGGTCATGTACTCGGTTCTTGCAGTGACAATAATAGGAATCATATCATATCATGTAATTTGAAATCATATCATATCATGTAACCAGGAATCATATCATATCATATCATGTAAACATATAATGAGTCACTATTACGAGAACGGGCCCCCTTTCGAGTACACTCCTATATTGTTCTGTACTAGATTCTTTTTCTTATTACCCCGGTTTGTTATTTTTTTACAATAATTAAACATGAACATGCTACAACGAGAATGATATCAGGACATGATCAAGGAGGTATCAAGAGTTATGCAATGCATGATATACAAGTTCAATTAATTAAATGCAAGAAATAAATATATTTACAATTAAGGGCATGAAGTTATAATTCTGGACAACAATACGTTGCCGTACAAAAATTTTATTCCCGTTGCTATAGGAAAGCGAATCAGGTGCCGTCAGAGGTTTCAGAAAATAGACTTCATGCCGATTCTAATGCATATTCAACGATACATTATACATATAATAGCTAGGTCAACCAGGCAGTTTTCTACTGGTCTACTGTTCAGACAGCAGCTCAGTGCAAGGTTCTTAATATATAAATCAACTGTAAACTCATTTTAAAATCTTATAAAAATTATAAAGCAACTCCTAATCATGTTTAGCAACAACTTGGTAAATTTGTAAATTTCAAGTCTTTATTCTACTGTTGACATGATATTTTAATTAGTTAATCGAGAAGATATGCTTCTAAACAGTAATCTAGAATTAAAAACCTATCAGTACCAAAATTAGGATATCTTGAACTCTACATGTCGGATTCCATATCCGTCAGAAATTTTCGAAACTAGATTCAGAGGCCTACAATTTTTATTTATAAAGTTCTAAATTATATTATCATTAACCAGGTCTAAATCTCAGTACAAATTAAAGCAAACAGTAGGGTAGAAATATACTGATTTCAATTGTAACGATATTCATTTACAAACATATAGTTTTATAGCTAGAATTGAACATGCATTCAAATCCAGTAATTAGAATGAGTTTCTATTGTTAACATGATAGAGATTATCATTTCTACGACATTAATATACAGATATAACCATACTATCACATACAACTGAATCCATTCAAATCATCTCATTTATTTATATACTTCGTGTTCATGCAATGTATATGGTGACAATGAAGTTTACGATCTTTCAATGGGCATCGAATCACAGAGGCAACTGGATTGATTCAATGCAATGTATATAACAACTGATTTAAACATGGAAGGATCACAAAGCACGAACAATACGGTGTTTCAATCAATTGAAACTATAAAGAACACTTTTCATGAACATGGATAGTAACGGGTTTCAAAACACGATAATCAAATATGAATACTAATTGTGGGAGGTCAAAAAAAATGCTTGTATGGAACAATAAAAAAGTACGAGAGATACTTGTCTTTAAATGCCGATTACGAATGTGGTGAGAACCACGGGGAAGAAACAAAGCGACGTCGGCACCACGGGCAGCAAGCATGCAAGGACGCCACACAACCACAACCGACGGTAGCAACAACAACTTGGCAGTGACAATGACAAGAACTGCAGCAACAACAGCGGCGCGAACAACGATATCGAGCGATGGCAACAAGTGAAGAGTAGTCGTCGAGGGTGGTTGTCGGGTTTGATGCAGCAAGGAGGCAGGCAGTGGGTTGCTGCGGTTGAGGTGTGCAAGGGCTTGTGGTGATGAGAGTGAGTGCGTAAGAGGAGATGAGGTGCTCCGGGCAACCATTAACCGCAACGGCAGCAAGGTGATGGTCAGAAGTGGAGCTTCGGGCGATGATGCTGCGGGATGAAGACAGTGGGGCTGTCGGCAGTTGGGCTCGAGTCGGGTGGTTCTGTGGTGAAGGAGGCTGCGGTCGGGTGCTTCGGGTTGCGGGGCGTCGGGGTTTCGGGAAATGAAGAAGAAGAGGAAGAGAGTGGGGGCAGTTACGGAGGGGATTAAGGGGATAGTATGGAGATTATAGAGTTAGTTGAGATTAAGGAATTAATAGAGGTAGTTAGTGGGAGTGATTAGGAGATTTAATAGGAGATTATTAAGATACTGGGGGAGATGCATTTAGTTGGATTTCGGGTAGGGTAGGGCGGTATTCAAATGTGGGCTTGGGTTTGGGCTTCACCAAAGAATCAAATTAAATTATAGGATGGCTAAAATTGGGCTTTGACAATTTAATAGACAATCAAAGAAATAATAATAATAATAATAATAATAATAATAATAATATATAACAAAATAGGATTTGGGTTTAACACATTTATTAAATTAATTAAATAATAATAATGTATTTGGTTTGGGCTAAAATATAAATAATTAACCAAATAAGAAATAAAAAAAAGATAAACTTATAGATTGAATAGGATTTTTATTACGATATAAAAGTAATTTGAAAGTAGTTACAAATACAATTAATGATTAGAAATGGACTTTAATAGGAGATTTAAAAATAAATTTAAAACAAAACGAATTTAACAAATCGGAAATTTTTATAAAGAATCAAAACACAGAAAATTCGTATAGGCAAAAACAGGGGTTACAATCCTCCCCATATTACAAAAAGAATTTCGTCCTTGAAATTCATTCAAGCGGAACATAGTATAAAACTAAAGCAGAACTTAAGAGATGACAAAGCAAGAAATTAAGAAGAGAGAAACGAAGTGGTGGTAACACCGGAATAAGAAAGAACATGGGTAAGAATGATGTGAGAAGAGCAAAGAGAGGGAGAAAGAGTGAGATTGATGTTGTTATTTATCATGTTTATTAGTAGAAGATGTTATGAGATTATATTTATTACTACAGTTATTATTGTGTAATTATTAGGGTATTAGTTAAGGGTGTTTTTGTTTTTTTAGGGCTTCGCAATTTGTGTGCACACACTAAAAGCCTATTGGCTTAGATATATAAGAAAATATATTTTTAAATTTGACCTTGAGCAACAAATTGTATTGTTCAACGTCATTTTTATTAAAATTGTACATGATTGAGATACTATTAAGTTATGTTATGTGATACTATAGCCATGTCCCATGTTGTATATTTTACAAATTTGGCGTGTCCCGTGGGCGTATCCATGCTTCATAGGTCTAACCACTTTATTTCTTAGTGCACTACATGCCCTTGGAAATGTTTAGCACACCGTTCACAAAGCTCAAACCAAATCTACCAAGAGTGCTAAATCAATGATATAAAACGAACCCTAAATAGAGAATTTCCAAGAATCTTAACGGGTTAATTTTACCAACATGTAATGTGAATCAAAGTTAGAATTTTAAAACAATTAATTGGTTTGATGGATTTTCAAGAACTAATTACGTTTAACAATCCCAATTAATAATTCAACTCTACAATCAATAATTAAATTTCTAAGTATTTTTTTAGCAAGTAAAAGATTCAATTTTGATTCGTACTCTAATCAAGCAAGTGGAACACTCAATCTCAATTGTTTTTGTGGACGACAGGAAAATTAGATAATATAATAGATAACAGAGCAGTAGAATACAAATATTAAAAAGTGTAAAGAGTATACCGAGAGTTCGAAGACCGATAGAAACAATCGAAGAGGTAGCTGCTGTTGGAATGGTGGATGGCTGGATCTGGTGATGCTGGCGGTGCGTCAGGGGCGTCGAGCCGTGCTGAGGGTGCTAGCGATGACTGCAAGCGCTGCAGTTGGTCGAGGGCAGCGAGGGGGTGCTGGTCGATAGTCGCAATGGCGAGGAAGGGAGGACTGGCAGCACAGGGGGGTTGCGGTGATGTAGAGGAGTTGACGGGGTTGCGATGAAGGTTGCGGGTGGTCGGGGTTGACGACGATGAGGAGGATGGAGACGAGCACAGGGGATTGCAGGGTGGTGATGGGTTTCGACGGGCTAAAGGAGAAGCAGAGAGAAAGGGTCGGGAGGTAGGGGATGAACCGGAGAATGGAGGATTGGGAGTCGGCGGCTGAGGCTTTTGGTGAATATGGTGAATTTGTAATTGGGAATTTAGGGTTAGGGTTTGTATTGGATTTTGGGGATTAGGGTTTAATTGATTTGGGGAAATTTTTTTTTTAATTTGGGGATAGATTTTAGAGTTTATCACAAACCCAAAAATTGTATTAGGATTTATCACAAATCCTAATAATTTGGATCTCACTTGTATCACACAAAGAGAGAGGAAGAGCAAAAACTCAACACAATTTTTTAAATCAAGGATGGCATATTTTCTCATTAATCTCAAGGCCTATAAATAGGCTCAAAATACATCTTGATACAAATCTCAAAATATTCTTAGAATCTCAAATACATAAAAAAGATTACATATGGCTATAATTGCCGAAAACAAATATGGTACTGAAATAAAATCTAAACAGAATAGATGTCCTCATCAATCAACTTCTGTCAATTTGATAGAAAGAAAGCCTCTAGTTAAACCCATATATACTTATTTTAGGATGTTAATGTCATAATTTTCATTTTGATTCTCTGCAACTGTTACTGATATTAGCTTCATACCCGTTCTTCTTGGTTTTGGATTTTAAACAGGGTGTTCGATCCAATGTTGAACCTGAACGAGCAGTGTCAGGGTCAGCCGGTAAGCTACACATTAATATGATGCATCCTTTCATCTTCTCTAAATTCTTGTCGGCTTATAACCCCCCCCCCCCCCCCCCCCCCCCCCCCCAACACACACACACACACACACAAAAGGGAGGAAAATTGATGGAAATGTGAAGAGGGTATCCAAATTTAGGCAAAAAGTTGAGGGTTTTCTGAAGTTTAGGCATTTTTTAATTTGAAGATGATAACCTCAAGCACTGATGGATTCAGGATGTTGTACCAGTATTCATGGACATGTGAATACATAGATCTTAGTCTTCTGTGGTGGGTCATCCACGTTGATGTTCCAAGACATGCATTATCATCTATACATTCTGAGGCGGATATTGGAAAAATGATAAATAGACGACTTTTAAACACCATTACATAAATGTTTATTTTGTTGGATTGATATATTACTGAAAAAGCCTCGAGCCAGTTGAGTTTTGCTCATATGCTTTTGTATATCCAATAAAGCAGTTTGATTACTGATTTGGATAGCTCATCGGCCGACCCTTCATGTAATTGCTAATATTAAAATTCTTGGGTATTTCCTTTAAACCATTATTTTTAAGAGTGATGCTCTTCTATGAAGCACAAACGTTTCTATATGGAAGTTGTGTCGTTGGCACAACTTTTCAACAAAGATACCATCTATTGCAATACAGTATCTGAATTTTTTTGTTCCAGTGAAATTGTGTGGCATTATCTCCATGGTTCTTAGGCTCTTTGACTTTTGGGAAAACATGTATTTATCATACGAATAAAACAAAAGTTTAAATCATTTTTCTGCCTTCTTGTAGAGTGCATATTTGACAATATGTCTATAAGAATTCCATGAAAGATCCAAAAGTTCTGGGATACGGGCGTTGCCTTGGTTGTGTCAAATTTCTCTTGTGGGGGGCTGCAATTTGCCGTTATTCATCTGTTTATGGTTCTGGGTTGCAAATGTTATAAATCTTGTGGATGATTTGGTAGAACAGCGCTCCTGTCAGGCCCTTACTTTTAACTTATTTTTGTTAACTTCAAGTGATATTAATTTAAGTTACTCTTTAGCTATGCTTTTGGTTAATCATATGTTGTATTTGTAAACGTACTGCATAGTTTATGATGCAAAGTCAGTAAAAATTTATCAGGAGGTGCAAGTGGTTCAAGTTGGGTTTCGTCAATATTTGGTGGTAGTGAAAATCGCGTACCTGCAAGGGAAAATTCCTCGAACAACACTCATACTCCCCCTCTGGTTCACAACTTGGACCATTCGCTTTCTATGATCCAACTGAGAGAGGTAAGCTTCTGTCACAATTATGGATTTGACTTTGTAAACTTTTTCTTTTCCTCGTCTAGCATTCGCAAGTGACTGTTCATAAGTGCTGTACTTATTGTGTCAGCCGCCAGTCATCTTGAAGCCTTCAGATCATCAGTCGGAGCAGGAAGCGATAGAGATAGCCATCACAAAATTGCTTTTGAAATCATATTATGACATTGTCAGAAAAAATATTGAGGACTCTGTACCCAAGGCAATTATGCATTTCCTGGTAAATATACTTGTTCCCCCACATATATATTCAATATATTTGTTACATTGTAAACTCCATGGATCTTTTCTGTTTTTTTTTGTAAGGTGTTTGAACATTCTCATTGTTTACAACTCATCTAGTGATAGCTTTTGGAGTTTACAATTGATATGTAGTTCTTGAATAGTCAGATAGTAAGTATTTAATGTCCATTTTCTGCATTAAATATTGAAATTGGAGGTGTGATGCCAGTCTTGTATTGCTTAGCACATTATCCGTGTGGTAACGGTGGTTGTGATGGAGCAACTTGTTAGCTATTGAAGTCATTTAAAATATTTGAACGCTTGTCTTTTTCTTTTGGTTTTAAGATAGTTGTGTTGGTGTTCCATGATCATCAACAATAGAAGATCCAGAATTGTGGTTGAGCAGGTGCTAAATTGAAGCAAATATGAAGCCTAAATTGCAGTCTTTATTAACATGACCAGTATAATTTTTCGTTTCCCCACAATTTGAAACTTTGCAGGTGTAAAAGTCAATTGTGAAAATTTTGTATACAGTAGCATTTAAGGTTGGCAATGTTGACCCAAAATTGCAATATTTGTGGTTAACCATTACATCTTCAACAACAGCTAAACCAGTGGTACCAGGATTGAAAGGTTCGCAGTACGCTTCAGTTCGTGGTAGCTGTATAGGTACGAGGTCATGGTTAGTTACCTTGAGTGGTACGTGGTACGGAGGGGGTAGGATGAGTCGGGGCTGTTATTTGAGTGATATATGTACATGTGTGTGTGTGTGTGAGCATATATAAATAGAGACCGAGAGAAATCAATATATAAAATATTATTAACCTACATTGCTACAGATAAGAGTGATAATCTATTATACTCCATGACTAATTGAGGAGAGTTTGTATTAAGCTCATGGTTTAATGAATAAACATATGGAGAAAAGCATCTGTGGATCGCCAGTTTGAGAGATCCGGATCAAGAACCCACCATAAATCGGATCTCTAGATCTGGATCGTGGTTCGGATGGGGGTTGGGAACCGGTAACACTGAGCTTAACCTTGGTTATAATTTTTTGTGCTGCATGAATTTGTTTTGCTACTTCTACTCTGTCTGTCAAGGACCACTTACTCCATAAAGTGTGGTCTGTGGGGTGTTCATTTCATAGAGATCTGATAAAGTTTTCCGATATTTTTGGCTGCCTAAGACAAAGCTTTCCTTGGTTCAGACATGAATGTAAGTGATGATACACATACCATAGTGATAACATTCTCTTTCAAAAATAATATTAAGTTAATCAGTATAATCATGTTGAGTTTATCTATGGGTTCTGTAACTTCTATTTAAGAGGTCTGCTGATGCAATATGTTGTGGACTTTACACAAGCCCTAGTATTGGGGACTAAATATATTTGGGTATGAAGTGGTCTCTTTTCATTTTATTCTAGTTTAGCAAGATAGCGAAATTTGGTCTGATTGGTGTTCATTATATCTTGAATCATGTGCTTCTAATTTTCTTCGTGATACTGTTTTCTTTATATCAATACATACCTTGCTACTGACAATAAAATTTGCTTTTAATTCCTAATAATTATACACTCCTTTTAAGAGTTTTTTTTCATTCAACTTTACTCCTTTGATTTCTTCAAATGAAAATCATAAGCGCATTCATTGAATTTACACGAGAAAAATAGAAGTGCTTTATGTTGGTCCATTAACAGCTTATATTTTGGCATTCAGGTAAATCGTACAAAAAGGGAATTGCACAACCATTTCATCAGGAAACTTTACAGGTATGGAACTAAAAACAAACACTCTTCAGTATATTGATATGAGCGCATTTCATTTATTTGAAATTTTAATAACCTTTTGTTATTAAAGAATAATAGCTCTATTGTTGCTATAACTAAGATATACTAGCTTAATTGGGTAGTGGGGTGGAGATTTATTTCCCTTTGTGCCAAACCTTCTAACCTGTTTGCATACACAAGGGATTGACAGTAGGCTAAGTATCACACAAGAGATGATGGAATACTTACAATGATTTCTATCCAAGTAGAGAAAACCAATTCGAGGAATTGCTGAGGGAACCTGATGACGTGATGGCCAAGAGGAAACGTATTCGAGAAACACTTCATGTACTCCAAGAGGCTAATAAGGTTTGGTGCTTTCAGTTTCCTGTCTTTGGAATTACTTTCTCCCCCCATTCTGACCAGTCCACTCACAAGATCATCTATACAAAATTACTGCTACAGTTTATCTGCTTACTTTCTTGTTTCTTTTGTTTTAATATTTCACTGTTAGGCATTGGACGAGTTACCACTTGAGGCTGAAACTGCTGAAAAAGGCTACAACCTGGGCATTGATTCAACTGGCCTGTCCAGAATCCATGGGCTTCCCCCATCCTTGTATTCAAGTAACGATTTTAGTCAATCTTATACTGTAGCTTCTAATAGACCAAGACACAGGAAGTCTGCTCATTCTGGCGAGCATCCATTTTCAAGTGGGGATTCGAATGGAAGTGGATTCTCTACAGGATTGGGATCTGACACTTAAAAACATTGGATGACCATTATTTTGAAATACATATATCTCGTGGCATTGAAGCATACACAATCATTTTTTTACTCGTGTATCGAGCACCAGTATTGAGCATCAGATATTTGCCTGATTGTAAATATCCTGGTAACTGCAATATTTATGGTCTGATGCTTACCACTGAAAAATAAATTCCAGCTGTTTCCTCTCCATTTCAGAGGAGTTGCCGCATAAGATTTCTCGCTAGGGATTTCGTGGTAGCAAACATTCGTAGATTACACTTATCCAATTTGATGTCTGTAAAGCTGACAAGTCAAGTTATTCTCTCTGCATGAAGTTTGATGTGAGTTGTAAAATGATAAACACCATATTTTGGAGAGAAGGTTTATGGTTTTTGTCACCCTTTTGAAATAGATGAACAGGATGTGAAGTGTTTTGCACCATCTGTCTGTTTGAATCTGAATTGGCTTCAACTATATGGTATTTGTAGCAGCCCAACATTCATATGTATTGTTGGGTGAACAGTCTTAACATGTTGCCTCCACCATGTTGTTTTTTTTAACTGAAATTTGTTAATTATGCCTGAATCATTAAACCCAAGTTTTTTTGCTTTATTGTCCGTAAATTGTAGTGCATAGCAACTACTCTTCATCTTCGCATGCTTGCTTTTCACTTGATTTCCTATCCTGTATCAACACCAAACCAATATTATGAAATGAGTAATGCTACACCCACTACTAATTCTACTATACCAGTAGTTCACACGTGCGATGCACGTCTTAATAAATATATTTTTTTAAAAATAAAAATGCAGACGTAGTCTGGATTTGTAGTCTGGATTTGATCTAAAACTTCATTTACAATAGTTATGCACGTACATTGCACGGGTTGGTAGATGGACAAATTACATTTAAGGCTTTCTCTCATTATAATAGTAGAGATTTTTATTTTATTATTTTAGATCACATTTTAATAGGTGGGGAAACTCTTTAATAGAGTGTCACTTAAGCTTGTGAAGAGAATTGTAACGAAACTGGTGGTTGATAAAATATTTAGCCGGGACCTGCAATAATATCTCCTCTCTCAATTTAAATATCTTGATGATGATGCAATTGCATCGTTGACATTGATTTCTCTAGCATACATTGTACCTAAAAAGTCTATTTTAATTATATAAGGTCTGCTGATATTGTGTTGAACATGCTACATCGCAAGCAAGAATTTTGAACCGTTAAACGATAAATTAAACTAAAGTATTAAAAAAATTTAAAAATAATTAACACGGGTTTTGATGATGACAGGTTCAAATACGAAAGTATTGCTAAGGGTAGATCGGTCATTTCAAGGGGAAACATGTAGGGTGAGAGCGTGATGACACATCACATCACAATCCTTATCCGTAGATGGTCTGGACGGACAAGCTTCCGTGATGCTTCCATACGTAACTTTGTACTTTTGTATTCTACTTCAACAATTTTGCACTCTGGTCCTTGCGTTCTTTCTTTTTCTTTTTTTTTCCCATTTACATCCACCTTTTGGTGCACCGCTTTTATATAAAATGAAAGTATAGTTGGTTAAAATGAAAGTATTGTTGGCAACCAACTGAGAGAGTCCAACATGCATTTCCTTCAAAAAAAAAAAAAAAAAAAACAACAAACAATACGCATATGCTAACATCGCACTGAGATAGCAATTCTTTCCTACTGAGAATAGATTATTAACTAGTACAGTGGTGAAACCTCTTTAGACAGATAATTATGCTAGGATTTTATTAAAAAGTAGCACACCATAGAAATGTCTTAACTTTCTCCTCTCAAAATCTTTGTCCTAAATATAGATTAATTAACTCCAAACACATATCCCTTAACCTCAAATGTTCAAACTTTTCCTCTTCCTCCGCCTTCCAAAACTCTAACCGTAACTTCAATTTCACCGGCTCAACTCGCATTCTACACCTTCACTCACTCTAAAAAAATATGTCAAGTGCTAATAACATAGTTTCTAACACAGCCCTAACAGAATCACCTTTCTAGTAGGTTTTTCACTTTGGCTGATAAACCTAAAGGTCTCTTCCATTGATTGCTATTTTCCAGCTATATACTTCAGAGGGTTATTCGTAATTCACCGTTTATTTTAAAGAGAATAATAATATTTGAAACTAACATTTTTTTAAGGACATGAGGGAATTGCCTGTGGTTTTCACATTTTCTCCAGCTTCCACATTTTCTCCTCTCTTTCTCCTGTGGCATTGCCTTCCCCATCTTGAAAGATTGGGGATTTGGCATTTCTATTTCTATCTCGGTGGTAGCCTGTAGGGGCTTAGTTTGATTTCTCGGCTTCGGCCTTGAAATCTTGGTGGCTGTTGAGTATCGTTGGCAAGGTAGAGACTTGTTCTTTGCTGGTACTCATATTGTTCTTGTTAGGAGTTCTTGTTTCTCCTTTCACCTTGTGATGATCAGTTCTCTATTCGGCCCTATTCCATCGATCTGGATTTTTTTTCACTAGACCGGAGCTTGTTAGTATTTCGAGTTGCTACCATGATTCTTTCTGTTCCGGTAGCTAGAGCGACTAATCAGATATTGGAGACCAATTCATCATCTCCTCTTTTGACTAACGCCGATTTCCACCAGTCCTCCCTTAATCTCGACACTTCCCCTTCTGCTGGTAAGCCTGCTTCGCTTCGGGTTTGTCACAGGTGCCTCCAACCTGGGCATTTGAAGCGTGAGTGTGGATATAAAATGAAATGTTTTTTCTGTGATAAATTCGGTCATGCGCGCAGTCGTTGCTTTGCCCTTCAAGATCTTCTTGGTCTCCCCAGAGGCCTCCCTTTACCAACCAAACTCCTCTCTTTCCTTAACTTCCCTCTCTTGAAGAGTAAGTTGCTTGCTGGCTTGGCTTCGAAACGCAGTAGTGTTTCTGGTAAGGAATTGGTATCCTCTGCAGTTGTTCCTTCTCCAGCTTCGAACACATCGAGCTCGTTCCCTGCTCCTTGTGATTCTAATAGAGCTCCTTCGAACACATCGAGCACTATTACGAGACTTCTCCGTCCTAATATTACTAAACTCTTTAAAGATCACAAGGTCTTTTCTAATCTGTTTTCCTTCCCTCGTTTGGGTCCTTTAATAGGCCATCCCCACTCTCCAGCGGTGGTTTCTGGTTTAAGTTTGAGTTTGAATTATAATACGGTTTTGTATAAATCCTATTCTTCTTGCCACTACGGGCATCGCAGTCCGGTGGGAGACTTTGGGTCTCGCAACATTTCTATCCCAGCTCCATCGGTCAAAGCCAATGATCCTTTGGAGGTTCCTAATCTACGTTATAAAATTCTCTGCACGATGATCATTTCTTCTCCCCAATTGTCGATGCTCTCTTGCCATTCTTCGGGTAGCATCTACTCGCTCTATCAATATTTAGGGGAGCTATCTTCGATCGATCTATTCCGCAGGGAGATATCGCTTTTCCTGCTCTCTTTTCCCCTCATGTCTTCTCCGAGCCTGGTTCACTCCCTGTTCGAAGTCTCCTCCTATCATTCTAACTCCATCTCCATTTCGACTTCGGTGGGTACTAGTGTTCCCATTACCCCTCCCGGCCCCTATATAGACGAAGTGGATTTGATTGCCCCAGCTTCGAGTTTATCCCCCGTAGTTGAGGCTGATCCTCCTCCCGTTAAGCGTAAACGCAATAAGCTGGTCGGTAATCTTAGGCCGATTCGAGTGAGTGCGCGTATCCTCGCCAGGCAAGCTAATGCATTGTCAGCCCGTTAGTTGGTGCTCAGTTGAGTTCTAGCGTTGTAAGCTAGGCGGTATCCCTTTGTGCCGCAAGTGTTTCTCCACGGTGGCTGCCGCTGGTATTTGTTTTCTCCATGGTAGGATGTCTTCTTAGCCTGCGTTTGGCTCGCCGCTCCTCTGTTTTCTTCTCTTCTGGTGGGTGAGACAGGACGGTCGTTTCTCTTTTTCGCGAGTTCCTCTCCGAGCTGAAGGTTTAGTCTCCCTGTTCAGCGGGTGCTTCTTCGTTTGTATTATAGCTCCCTTATTGGCATTCTTTGCCTCCTAGTTAGGATTTCATTTTGTTTAATTCGCTCTAGTTGTTTTACATCTTGTAAAGCCATTGATTATTTATTTGTATCTGTACTGTTTTATTGATTAATATATTTTTGATGGCTGGAGCCTTTTGGCTCTATCCGATACATCAAAAAAAAGGACAGGAGGGAATTGTTGTCATAATTAAAATTTGCTACTTATACAAACTAGTAATTTACACGTGCCATGCATGTTTTAGTAATTTCAAAAAATAAAAATAAAACTCTGACGTACGGAGGATTTGAATCGGAAACCTTCTTTATATTAGTTATGTACGTGCATTTCTAATAAATAATTGGAATAACCTTCTTCCTGTTCAGCCAGTCCGTCTAAAAAATCTCCTGCCAAATCCCCCAACAATTATTGAAATTTCATATTAGTCCTCTCATAATTTGCTAATTTCATAGCAGTCATGCAATCAACTCTAAAAAGTAAATAATGTCTCAATTATAACATCATAAAATTTTTAATCAAATGAACCGATTTTCCAGAAATTTTTTAAGTGGAAGGGTCTCAATATTATAAAATAGTATTTCTATTGTGATTTTATTCTCTTTGAGACTATTATGCCCCCCCCCTCCCAAAAAAAAAGGTTCAAAAATTCATAATTTTCATCAATCAAGAAACTAATACGCAATTAGTAAATTGCGGGGGGCTTAATAGGTAATTTCAAAAAAATAATTTGGCTGAGTAAAATAAGTTCTGTGCACTCCCTCTGTCTGTGCCAGCTGACGGATGGGCCGCTTTCCCGATTGGAGTGGGGCGTACTTATTTAGTTTATGTGCAGTTTTGTTGAGCGGTCGCGTGATCCATCGATCAGCATTGTATTAGTGTCTTTGGTGTTCTCATTGTTTTTTTCTTGATATTTACTTCTTGTAAATCATGTATATTGTACTTTTTGATATTAATATTATTGTATTGCATGGCTGGAGCTCTCGGGCTCTATCCGGTTCATTAAAAAAAAAAAAGTTCTGTGCTATACTGTATGTATTTTTTTAAATGGAGTAGTAAATTGTGGGGACTAATACTGTATGTATTTTTTGTTGTAGAGGGAAATAAGGAAAAATGCTAATTGCAAGTGCCTCCTTGCAATTATAATATGTAGGAGGTGTCTTTTTGCTGGCATTTCTATCCTCATACCGTAAACTTCGCCATTCTCACTCCCTTTAAAAATCCATCTCCATTCCCCTCTTTCTCTCAATCTCATCCTCAATTCAACCCATTTTCCAAGGTACAATCTTCCCGTTATTGATTCAGTTGCATGTTTAGATCTTGCTTTCATCTGGATTTTTCTTAGAATTTGAGTGTGTGGTCAATTTGTGGAAAAATTTTGTGAATTGCCCCTTTTTTTTCATTTGATTTGAATAAAGGAAGGATTTTTGTTGTTTGATTGGCAGTTTTGAGCTTGCCCAGATATTGAGTTTCACTTGTTATGATGGGTTTGGTGAAATATGATCATGTGGTTAAGTAAAGCAGTGATCTTTGGTGTTTGTTTGATTGTTTAATTATTCATAAGGATTTGGTTCAATTAATTGGTAAATGTAGAATTGGCAGTTTTGAGCTTGCCCAGATCTTGGGTTTCACTTGTTCTGATGGATTTGGTGATATATGTTCATGTGGTGAAATAAAAGAGGGATCTTTAGTGTTTGTTTGTTTGATTGTTTAATTGTTCATAATAATTTTAATTCAATTAGTTGGTTGGTGTAGAATTTTCTTGTAAGGTTTGCACTTTTAAACTAACACAAAGATTTTTAAATTTTTTTTATTTTTGTTTTGGGAGGAAATTTGTTGGTTTGTTTTATGAAGTGAAGGAGGAAATTAGTCTTTTGTTATCCCTATAAGTTTATGAAGACTATTTATGAATTTTCTTCCTCCACATCTCAGCTCCCACTTGTGTAACTTTTGCAAGAAAAATATGTGTGCAATTTTAAGAAGGATTATATAGGTGTTTGTACTGGTTTTCTTTCTTCTCCTATGTCTAAAATTTAATTTTTTGCTAGAAAACCTTGGACAATTTATGTTAGCTTTCTGGGATCTTTAAATATGCAGGCCTGCTATATATGTAGGCTTCTTAAGTTCATACTGCATAGATATGATCATGAATTTGATATTTGTTATTGTTTAGTTGAAAACTTGAAATGAAGAAACTAGAAGATGATGTGAATTATAGCAATTTATAGTCACAATTTATAGTCACTTCATACTTATAGTTACACATGTAAAAGCAATTTATAGTCACTTCAATACTTCATACTTATAGTTACACATGTAAAACAAAATGTAATCAAATGGCCTATGATAACTCTATCGTGATGTGCTAACATGCTTAACACTTGTAACATGCTTGAGATGATATTTACATTATTTGATTGAGAACTAAACAATTTATCTTTGGATTCTGTATTCGAATCATATAATGTTTGTGTATTTTACTCATCACAGTATTTTAAGGTTGCGGAAATGGATGTTTCTGGGGGCTAAATATTGATGTTCTATGGCCTTAACCGGTATATAATTTTCTCTCTCTCTCTTTTATCTCTCTCCTTCAATGCATATAGTTTTCTTTTAAATAACTTGGTTCATTTGAAAACAATTTGTTACTCCATGTAGATATTGGGGCAATGTGTGGACAAAGCGACAAATCTAACAACGCAAAGGAGGTTGCTATCTACCTTTCAATTGGGAGAAGGATTTCTAACAAAAGTGGCTCTGGTATGGCATATGAACAGGTCAAAACAAAGTCCATAACATTGATAAAATTCACCTCCAATGTTTTCCATTTTGCACCAAATTTCAAGCCTTGGTCTCTTAAAATCCCTATAAGTGACGGATATCATGAATCCTTTTGCGTAGATCTCTGCCATTTATAATTTCCTCCATAAATTTCCTTTACCCTTACATCTACCCAGTTAGAAGAAATTTGTTGGGGGATATGAGGGATTGACTCTTCTATAGAAAACTTTGAACGTCTCGGTTAAGTAATTAAAGATGTGTTTCACTACTGTTTCCCAAAACAATAGAACTGGTCGTCCGAAAGTTTCTCCAACAATACAAACTCAAACAAGTGATTTTCCCTGCCCCATCTTACCTGGGCTGCCTGATGATGTGTCAAAATTTTGCCTTGCACTTGTTCCCCGAGA
The DNA here is from genome assembly GCA_017893485.1 of Hemerocallis citrina. Lineage (NCBI taxonomy): Eukaryota > Viridiplantae > Streptophyta > Magnoliopsida > Asparagales > Asphodelaceae > Hemerocallis > Hemerocallis citrina. Next base: position 310,948,390 of record CM030361.1, read on the forward strand.
TCACTTCCCTGTTTTGGGTACTGTTTGCAAGAAGTGGAGGTCATTCATTCAAAGCAAGGAGTTCATTACTGTGAGAAAGGAGGTTGGTATGCTTAAGGAATCAATTTATGTTTTGACTGGTGATACTGAAGGAAAAGGAACCCATTGGGAGGTTTTGGGTTCAATAGGCGATAAACACCGAAAGCTTCCACCTATGCATGGTCCGGTAAAAGCTGGGTTTGGAGTAGCTGTTGTTAATGGAAAGCTTTTAGTTATGGGTGGTTACCCTATTGATATTGGCGCTGGGTGTGTTTCTGCCGATGCTTATCAGTACGAATCTTTTCTTAACAGGTTAGTGACTATTAAGTATTAACATCCCATTTCCTTTTATAGTATTTATTTTTGCCGACTTTTTTATTGTTGAATTAGCAGAAGATTTATTATTAGTGGAATTTATTAAGGTCATGACAGTATTTATATATCCATTGACATCCTGCTGACAGCCCTCATTTTGATTAAAATGCTTAGATAGTTACATGAGACGGTAACAACAATCAAGGGCGGAAGTCGCTCTTTGGTTTAAGTTGCAAACCTTCCTTTGGAATTTTTTGGCCCGCCAAGTCACCAACAAGTGTTTTTAAGGCCTAATGTTTGTCTTAATTTTTTTTCTTCTTCTAATGATATAACTCAAACGAGAAAGTTCAATTGAATTGTGTCAAAAGCTATGTGATATAACCAATGTCATTATATCGGCCAACACGAATTATGAACTGTGTTAGATGGTAGTACACTGGTATTTAGTTGCTTTTTAAAATCGCTTGGAATGAAAAAACTCGATGACTTTAATTTTTTTGTTGAGGACATTTTGGCTACAAAGCTAATAAGTCGACTACTTGCTAGACTTGCTGCTTCAAGAAAACATTGTTGGTGTTAGCTTTGCAAATTTTAATGTTTTGAGATTATTCATCCAATCAACCATTGTGAACTATTAGCAGCCAGAACAGTATGCATTAGACAAAAAGAACATCTGAATACAGTGTTTTTATCATATTGACTCGAGCCTCAACTTCCATTTCCTGCCTGATTACATGTCGAACTCCTACAAGATAGCATTATTTTTGTGCCATTTTCATTAATTTGGAAGTGTCTTTTTTTTCTTGTAGAGTACCTTCAAAAGTTTCATTCTTGTTAAGTTTTGGATCACCATTCCTGCAATTGAACCATCATAAGATTCTACCACTTCTATTTTCTCAGCTGGAGCACACTAGCAAAGATGAACGTGGCCCGCTTTGACTTTGCCTGTTCTGAAGTCAATGGCACTGTATATGTAGTCGGCGGTTATGGGTCCGGCGGCGAGAGCCTTTCAAGCGTTGAAGTCTACAACCCTGAGAAGAACGAGTGGACCCTAATTGAAAGCCTCCGCCGCCCTCGGTGGGGCTGCTTCGCCTGCAGCTTTAATGGCAAAGTCTACGTTATGGGTGGCCGCTCCAGCTTCACAATCGGGCACTCAAAGTTTGTTGACGTATACAGCCCTGGTGATCGAGCGTGGCTCGAGATGAAGAACGGATGTGTGATGGTCACCACTCATGCTGTTATAGGAAGGAGGCTGTTTTGCCTGGAGTGGAAGAACCAGCGGAAGCTAGCAATTTTTGATCTGGTCGATAATTTGTGGCACGAGGTCACTGTCCCGCTGATGGGGAGCTCTGCGATAGGGTTTCGGTTTGGGATTCTTGACGGCAAGTTGTTGCTTTTCTCCATGAAGAATGAGCAAGGGTATCGCACATTGATGTATGACCCGGAGGGGAAGCCAGGGTCGGAATGGCAGACGACATCCCTTAAGCCGCCAGGGCTGTGCCTGTGCACTATGACAATTGAAGCCTAGGGTTTTACTGATTGTGTGCTTTGTTTCTCTGCTTTTGTGATGCAAGCTTGTCGTGTTACCTCAGTTGTTTTTTTTTTCCATAAGAAAAAGTGCATGTGCAACAGAAACAACTGAAACTGGATTACTATGTTCTGGTCGTAAACTGCACTATGTCTGAGTTTAATAAATTCATGTATTTACGAGTGTTGTGTTTGATGGAATTAACTCTGTAATCTGTTGCCTTTGGGTCAATTGCCATATTTATTTCTTTGGTCGACTGTCATATAAATCTGGATATGCATTGTATCCTTGTCAGTACAAGGTATGTGGTTTGATATGTACAATACATTGTGTAAAAGTAAGTTTGAAGTTAAATTCTGCCATCGATAAACAACTGAACTGCTTCTGTTAAAAGTTTATTACAGGAAGTAAACAACAATTTCCTAAATGTTAATTGAATGGACAACTTGTATTTGAGACACTAGAGGTGATTGTGGGTGTGGTTTCGATTATTTGATTATCCAATTGCTCTTGCTGATGACTACTCTTTCAGTCATCTTCCAGCCATATCTACAAATTTTACCAAACTATCCCTCTTTTTTGTAAGTATGTACCAAACTGTCTCTGTTTGATAATTTAATGCCAAAAACTCTCTGTCGTTAACAGAGTTAACGCGCCTAGTAATTTTCCTATCGTTAACTTAGTTAGCGTGTTGCTAGGGGATACAACTTTTCCCTCGATTGGGGGTGTGGGAAAAAAAGTCATCCAATATAGGCACGCTAACTCCGTTAGCGTACGTATTTATACCCCTCGTGCTAACGGGGTTAGCATTCGTAGATAGGACACTAGGGGAGCCTATCCTCCAGTAGGGGTGTAGGATAAAAACCCCAAGTATAGGCACGTTAACTCCGTTAGCGCGCCTCTTTATACCAGGCGCGTTAACCGGGTTAGCATGTGTCGTTTGGGATTTTATTAATTAAAGCTCGCTATCTCACTCTCGTCTCACTTTACTCTTTTATACCAGGCGCGTTAATATTTTCAGTTTATATAGCTCTAATGCAGACCAACTAAAATTCGGATCAAGTGTTCTACCAATCATGGATTTCAGAGAGTTGTCGTTTCCTACGGGCATAGTCAATATTGACCATCACCTTTTTTTGCTGCATAATGGGCTCAAATTTTAATATTCTATCGTTCTCTATCCCAATTAGTAACCTCATAAACCTTCTCTACAAGTTCTTCCATTGTTATTGTACGGGGTACCCAAATTATTTCGGGATCAACGACACCATAACAACAACCTATTTTTGGGTCACAGGTAATCTCACCACCAAAATAAAGCCAAATAGAAATATCGTAATCCATACATATACATATTTATAACAAAATTTAATCATTATCTACTAAACAAAAAGTATTTGATAAAATGATATACAAATCATACCTTCAAATGTATGATCAGAAAAGATGGGGAACTTTCGAGCTTCGAGAAGCCGGCGTACTTAATGGGTTGATAACAAATCCGCTATGTATATCCCCAAACAAACAAAAGTCCAAACATGGATTTAGGGTTTTCAAAGTGGGAGGATATATGAAAGTGAGAGAAGAAGAAGATGAATGAGAGAGAAGAAGAAGAAGAAGAAGAAGAAGAAGATCCTTAAGATTTTGTAGAGTATTTTTGAGTAAGATCTTCAACTGGGAGCTAGGGTTTTGAATTTGGGTTCCAAAATTGGGGGAGAAAAAGAAGAGAGAGACAATATAAATATAATGATGTACCAATCAGTGATTGAGATTTAATAAAAGCCCAAACAACACACGCTAACCCGGTTAACGTGCCTGGTATAAAGAGGCGCGCTAACGGGGTTAGCGTGTCTATACTTTGGGGTTTTTTGCCTACATCCCTCTTCAAGAGTAATCTCCCTTATTGTCCACCTATCACGGTAACCCTGTTAGCGCGAGTGGTTTAAACAGGCACGCTAGCGCGGAGTTAGCGTGTCTATAATTGGTGAGTTTTTTGCAAACACCCTGCTAAGGGAAAAAATGTTATCTCCTAACAAACACTAACTGAGAAAGTGCGAAGAAAATCACTAGGCGCGTTAACTCAATTAGCGATATGGAGTTTTTGGTATTAATTTTTCAAACAGAAACAATTTCGTATACTTACAAAAAGTGGGATAGTTTGGTAAAAAATTCTAAGAGCAAAGAGCTCATACCAGCTAAAGGTAACGTAGAAAGAGTAGAATCCTAACAATAATCAGTTGAAGGAAGTTGAAAAAATGCTAACAAGTTCTCGTTGTATCTGCAGGATTGCTAAATCTGTTTCAATAAACATTAAAAAAATCTTAAGATAAATCTACTGATTGCAATTAGCTCATTAGTTAATTAATGTTTTCACTTGTGGTTGAAACTTGACTTTGTTCATGTACTTATTATCAAATATTGGTGCAACTGTGAACACTCTTTCCCTGTTTATGCTCAACTTGAATATGAATATGCTGATAAACTTGAAAATATTTGTGTCATTGATGTGTATGAAAGCCAGTAATGAATATCAGAGCATGTATAATCATAACTTTAATTTCCTTCAAAAAAAAACTTTAATTTCACTATCATACATATATCAATAAGAAGATTTACATACGTGCTTAGTCATTGACTAAATTTATATAGGCTAAATATTAAAAAAACTCACTCAAGTATTGCCTACTTTAAAAAAACAGCATTCAACATTTTTTTTAATTGAAAAAATCTCCCACAACAATGTTTTCAAGGCATAGATGACTGAGGTTTTTTTTTAACATAATTGTGTTCAAAACATAGTTGAGGAAGGTTTTTGTTTTTTAATTTAAGTTAAGTGCCGTTTTTTTAACTAAGTCCGTTGACGGTCAAAAATGTGGCCTCCATTCACGAAGGGCCAAAATTGCACCCCCAATCACACATACGATATGTGTGAATAGATCTCGTATATTCTTCACCATTAAATTTGGAAAGAAAGTGTTCTTTAGACAGTGGGATTACTTGAAACTTGCCCTTAAGTTGCCACTTGTGACATAGGACTCAGCCAACAAAACTAACATCAAATCGACGTCCAAAAATCATTCCAAACAAAGCATGTTTCCAACGTGAACGTGAAGTTTCAACTCTTTTTGGTTCGAACTCAAAAGCATCAGCAAAAACTTTTTGTAGTCCAACAAGCTCTTCAGCAGAGACTACCGTCCACATGTCTAGATTTAGCATTATGCCTAGGGGTTTAAGCACCCGAAAGAATAGACGCAAATGAACGAGAACTTGGGACAAATCCATGAGGACCGAACTTGAAGGGAAAAGCCATCCTCATTGTAGCCGCCGTACCATCACTGCTAATCACGACTGCAGAATCAGTTGCAGATACCCTCACCCATCACCCTCTTTAAAGAAATCTGAAACCACAACAATCTTTGTGAAAAGTTGTGACCTGTAGGGAAAGCCCTGTCGCGCGGCCACCCTCATGTCGCCTTCAGGTCACAATTCACCAATTTGCAGATAACTATATCCGTAATTTTTTTTAGCCCATGAGTATGCTCCGTCCACATTTTGTGTGTGAATCGGTGTAAATTAGAGAACGTTTACCCTTTTCCGAACAACATCTATTAATCACTTGCGGATTGACATCATTTAGAGAGGCATGCAGATTGACATCACCTGCGGGAGGTGCTCCTCTGCAGACAAAGACGTTAATCATATTCTGTTTAGTTGTCCTAGAGCTAGGCTGACTTGGGAGATTGTTAGTAGGGGTTTTGGGTGTAATCAGGCTTCGTACTTGATGCTGTTTATTTCTGAGGCACGTGTGGAAGCACCAGGTGTGAGTTCGAACTCAATTTGTATCGAAGGAGATTGCCGCTCGTCTGCCGACCTTCGGTTGACCTTCTGGGGCCTACGATGAGCTCGGTAAGGCGTTGAAGGTTGGGCTCGGATCGGAAGGGTCGGATCCGAGGTCTTGTGTACCTGCAGACGGTCCTGAAACACCGGGGTTTGTCCCGGTGGCGGACCCTCCGACGCTCTAGTCAGTCTCTGTGAGAGAGTAGCAATAACTAGGTATATTTAAGTGGCAAAAGATTGATTACCTTCAAAAGGTGGGTGAGGGTCTAGTATTTATAGAGAATCCCAACCGGGTTTGGTTCCGCTTGGGGGCCGGGTTTGGATCCGAAAGCCCATGGGCCTGACGTGGCAGAAGGCCCAGGGGGTTTAGGGCGGTTGCGGTGATACCAGGAGTGGTATAGGGCTGACGTGGCGAAACCCTTGGCGGTATCTGGAGCTGACGTGGCCCATCGTGAGTCCTCTGTGCCTCTGGGGGAATCGGAGGGCCTAGGCTGCGCCAGGTCATCCCTCCGCCCCGCCCGAGAGGGGGGACGGCATGAGGGACCGCTCCGGATCGGACTCCGGGGGGTACTGAGGCTCGTCAGTACGAGGAAGCCGGCACTGTGGGGGCAAACACGAGGTTCGGCGCCGACCCTGAAGGGGTCCGGAGCCGAACCAGGTCGGTATTCTTGCTTTTCTGAGTAGGAATTGTATTGGGCCCTGGTTGGGCCTCAGGCCATTTTTACACTGTCACACAAGCCCCCCACTCCTGCAGGGGGTGCGGGAGCTAGCCGTGGAGGAGTGTTCATGATTGTAAAAAATGGGAGGGCGGATCATAGGGCCTTTCTGGAGGTGCTGTCCTGAAGCTTGGATAGGACCTCGAGTTAGTCGAGGGTCAAGGTGTAGGTGAAGGCGATGGCGAACCGTTGTCTCTTCCGGAGAAGAGTACCCTGGTGTTCGATTGAACCTCGAGGGGTCGAGGGATTACGCGTCGACAAGGGTGATGGCGAGCCGTTGCTTCTTCCTGAGAAGAGTACCCGGGTGCCAGACCGAACCTCGAGAGGAGGGGGAATTATGGGCTGGTAAGGGTGATGACTAGCCGATGGATCTTCCGAAGAAGAGTACCCGGGTGCCAGACCGAACCTCGAGCTGGCGAGGGATTGTGGGTCGGTTAGGGTGAAGGCGAGCCGTTGTTTCTTCCTGAGAAGAGTACCCCGGTGCCAGGCCGAACCTCGAGACGAGGGGGAATTACGGGCTGGTAAAGGTGATGGCCCGCCGGTGGATCTTCCGAAGAAGAGTACCCCGGTGCCAGACCGGACCTCGAGCTGGCGAGGGATTATGGGTCGGTAAGGGTGAAGGCGAGCCGTTGCTTCTTCCTGAGAAGAGTACCCGGGTGCCAGACCTAACCTCGAGACGAGGGGGAATTACGGGCTGGTAAGGGTGATGGCCCGCCGGTGGATCTTCCGAAGAAGAGTACCCGGGTGCCGAGCCGAACCTCGAGCTGGCGAGGGATTATGGGCCGGTGAGGGTGAAGGCGAGCCGTAGTTTCTTCTTGGGAAGAGTACCCCGGTGCCAAGCCGAACCTCGAGACGAGGGGGGATTACGGGCTGGTAAGGGTGATGGCCCGCCGGTGGATCTTCTGAAGAAGAGTACTTTAGTGCTGGCGAAAGCGAGTCGTTATTTTGCCCGAACCGGCCCCGTACCGTGCTGCCAGCCTGGCACTGGGTGACGTCAGCAGCACGTGCTTCGAGGATGTGGCGTGATTTTCTAGGCGGTAGTTGTACGTCAATCGGTGAATAGTGACCGCGAAAATCGAGGAGTTGTTCTTATCCCCTATAAATGTTCCCCCCTCTCCTCCCGTCGCCCATTTCTTTCCTGCCTCTTACTTTTTGAAAAAATCCTTCAATTCTTCAGCGCTCGCCCCTTCAGCTTCCGGCAGCAAGGTCGTGTTTCCGAGGTGATTTCAGGTTAGTTGGTAATCCTGTTTTAACTTAGGCACGGATGGATAGGGCTCAGTCCGGCTCGTTGGCGTCGACCTCTGGGGGGGGGCCGGTAGGCGAGGAGGAGGTCGTACACAGCGTGAAGCCATTGCGATCTCGGAGGCATTTCGTGGTAGAAAGCAGCGACTCTGAGGAGGGGGGCGGCAGCTCAGACGAAGTCCAAACCCTAGGGTCGGCTTCCGGAGAGGAGGGTGGCTCCGAGGGAGAAGGTTCCGCGGGGTCTCCGAATCCGCCCGTTCTGGGGCGCTTGTCTACACCTTCGCCGGAACGGACTAAGAGGAGGAGGGTTCCGAAGAAGAAGAAATCGAAGATTGGCGGCCCGAGCGACTTGGGGATAGGGTCGTCCGCACAACCCCGGTCTTTCCGTTGCTACCCCGACGATCTCTCCGATAAGGAGTCCTCGGGGGTCCAGCCGTCGTCGTCAAGCCGGAAGAGGTTGATGGTGGACGCCTCCCCGACCGCTCTGGAGGCAAGCGACTTGGGGGCTCTGCAGTTGGCCTACCACATAGGGCCCAGTTATGAGCTTATGCTGCCGAGTTCTTCTCTTCGACCGACCGATCTCCTGCCGGACAGGTATTGTATCTTCCCTGTGGACGCCTTTATCTCCGGCCTGAGGCTGCCCATCCACCCATTCGTTCGGGAGGTGTTAAATTGGTCGTCCCTGGCGCCGATGCAGTTCGGGCCGAACTCCTGGAAGCAGATCATCTACTTCGTGCTGTTGTGCGAGGAACGGAGGGTACCCTTACGGCTGGGCGTGTTCCGAGCGATGCTATTGATTGGCTCATCGGCAGAAGGGGTATATTATATCTCGCCTCGAGGTAAGGCGAAGGTTGTCCACGGTCATCCGGATTCCATTAAGTTCTGGAAGAAGAAGTATCTGGTGATCCGGAGTGAGGACCCTTGGGCTATCCCTACTCGGTGGAACCATACTAAGCCGAGCTACCCAGCACCGGGGCCAGGGGATTTGACGGCGGAGGAGTGGAGACTCGTTGAGCGCCTCCGTCTGTCGCATAGCATTAATTGGGGGAAGGTGACGGAGGCCCACCTGGCGAACGTCGGACTGAGCCCCAGCCCGGCCGTGCCTCGTACGTGGTTGTTTCTTTCCTCACACTCTTCTTGTACTTTTTTGCTCATTTGTTCTTAATGGATCTCTTTACAGAAATGGATGAGGAGTCGATTAAGGCGCTGAGGCTCGCCATGAAGAAGACGAAGGGCAAGAAGAAGGATGTCGCGGTGAAGACCACCGAGTTGTCCCAGGTTGTCTCCGAGGTCCCCATTCAGCCGAGGATGAAGAGGACTCGATCAGAGACGGGTGGGGACGTCGTGGTCCAGGGGGGTTCGGATCAGGGTGCGGCCGCCGCGCCTGATAAGGGGAAGGGTCCCCCGGTGGATCCCGGACTTGAGGAGAGGCTTCGGCGAAGGTGGGTGCCGGATTGGTCGATCCGCGAGGGTGATTGCCTGGTCCGGGGGCGCCAGGCCGTGGAGGTTGCAGATAAGTTGGCGACCCCTCGGGACCGCTCGGATATGAAGTCCCAGACCCTGGACGAGGCGTATGTTCGTCTTGCGCAGGCCACGGTGCTGGTAAGTCGATCGAACCTCCTAGCTTTCAGGTGATGTTATTTAAGGAAGATTTCTTAGTAGTGTCTGGTCCTGGCAGGCGACCGTGCAGGGGGCCCATGTGAAGGGCCTCTACGAGGCGGCGGTGCAGCGAGAGCGAGATCGGGCTGACAAGGCCGAGCAGGAGGTGACGGAATTGAAGGGAGAGCTCGAAGGCTCTCGTAAGAGGGAGGCGGAGACGAAGGTGGCTTTTGACAAGGAGAAGGAGGAATGGGCGAAGGCGAGGGCGGCTCAGGAGGAGAGGTCGGAGAAGGAGAAGGATGAGGTGACTAAGTCGTGTCAGATCCTGGTGATCAATGCCCAGGATAGTAGTTATGCGAAGGCCCTCAGCCATGTGAGGCACTTTTATCCGACCATCGACCTGTCCAACTTCGAGTATGATATGGAGATTGAGGGGACACCGAAGACTCCTGGCGGACAAGGGTCAGATGACAAATTGGTTACCGACCCTCCAACGGATCCGGCTGATATCGAGGTGGGAAAACCCGCTGTATAATTTTTGTCCTTCTTTTTCCTTCTCTCGATTGTATTTGCCTTCCGCGGACTGGCCACCGCATTTTTTGTATGGGGAAACTGAATTTATAAAAAGAGGGTTTTCTGGCTGGCTAAGTGTTCCAACTTTGAAAAATTTCTGAACCTCCTTGCGTATATGTCTTGAGCGGGCTGGTTCTCTTGTAGGTCACGGCTCCCCTTCCTGAGGTGGACCCCCTTCGTTCCGATGTGGCGTGGCTTCGAGGCAAGGTCGAGGCTTTAGAGGCCACCTTGGTTCGGTATCGAAAGAGGGCTCGTGACACTGATGCGGCCTTCCATTATTACAGGAACAAGTCTGAAGCCCTGAGTGAGGAGGCGAGCCGGCTGAGGAGGGCGATGGTGGATCGGGAGCTAGGGGGCGTTGGTCTTGGATACACCATGTCAAGTTCTTCGGTGCAGAGGCCTTCCTCCGAGAAGCTTCTTCGCGATGTGATAGTGGAAAAGGAGATGGAGATACACCGCTATAGGACCATGTTGGGTGTTTCGACATCTTCCTCGAGGGATCGGCGAGCAGAGGGGGCTCCCTCGGCGTTGCCACTGATGGAGCGCATTCGATCCGTGGATGCCCAGAGCTCCGTGGCCGGGGTGTCGACGATGGCAGAACCGAAGGATCGTCATGACGAGGAGAGAGTCCCCAGTCGTTTGGTCGGAGTGGTTCCTCCCTTTACCGGGTCCGAGGGGCCCTAAGTCGGAGATCCCCTTTAGTTTGAGATGAGGGGAGTGGTTCTGTAACGGTATTTGCTTGTTTTCTCCGTACAAAAAATAAAAGAGTATGAATAAAGCTTTCATTTCCTTCTTTGCTCTGGTTATCGGGGTGGTGAAGGGTGGTTTAGGCGAGGTCGGGCTCCGCTGATTCGTGAGGAATCGATGCGGGGCGACAGGGAGACCTCCTGCCCGTTGTTGGGTCGCACCTGCCGAGGCGTTTGGGGATGAGACCCGAGGGAGAACCCTGATGCCGCCCGCCTTGCCCGGTACCGGGTCGGCGTTGCCGAGGTATTTAACTTTTGACAGAAGAGACTTCTTTTATACCAGACTGAGGGGGGGGGGGTCGCTGAAGCGGCCCTTTACACATGAATGTTTACAAAAAGTTTTAATTTACTTAAGCCACGCTGGAGCCTAAGCTTGCTCTCCCCGGAATTTCATGAGGTGCTCAGCGTTCCAGGGTCGGCTGATGGGTCGGTCATTCATATCCGTCAGTCGGTATGTACCCGGGCGTACAGCCTCGACTACGCGGTATGGGCCTGGAAGTAAGGTCGGAGTTTTCGGGCTGCCATAACCAGGGCATAGGCCACCTTTTCTACCTTCGCGTATCTCGTCTCGGCCGGGTGTAGCACTTTGCTTACATAGTACAGGGGTTTCTGAACTCCTGCCTCCTCTCGGACGAGGACGGCGCTGAGGGCGTGGTCCGAGGCGGACAGGTAGAGCCACAGCGGCTCGCCTGGTTCGGGCTTGCTGAGGAGAGGCGGGTTGGCGAGGTACCGTTTCAGCTGTTCGAAGGCTTCTTGTTGAGGGGTACCCCACTCGAAGCCCCCTTTCCCGCGCAAGGCCTTGAAGAAGGGGAGAGATTTCTCCCCTGACTTGGAGAGAAAACGGCCGATCGCCGCCAATCGACCCGTGAGCCTCTGAACTTCTTTGACATTCCGGGGTGGGGACATGTTGATGATGGCCTGTATTTTTTCGGGGTTTGCCTCGACGCCGCGCTGGCTGACAATGAACCCTAGGAACTTCCCCGTGGAGACGCCGAAGGCGCATTTAGCCGGGTTAAGCCTCATGTTGTGGCGTCGGAGGACACCGAAGGCTTCCTCGAGGTCGGCGACGTGGTCCGGCCCAGCCCGGCTCTTGACAAGCATGTCTTCGACGTAAACTTCTACGTTGCGGCCGATCAGGTCCTTGAAGATTCTGTTGACGAGTCGCTGGTACGTGGCACCGGCGTTTTTCAGCCCGAAGGGCATGACACGGTAACAATAAAGACCTTGGTCGGTGACGAATGAGGTCTTGGAGATGTCTGGCGGAAACATCCGGATCTGATTGTACCCCGAGAAAGCGTCCATGAAGGACAGTAGCTCGTGCCCTGAGGTCGCGTCTATCAAAGCGTCGATGCGCGGGAGGGGGAAAGGATCTTTTGGACACGCTTTGTTAAGGTCCGTGAAGTCAATGCAGATTCGCCAACCCCCTGTAGCTTTCTTCACCATGACGACATTGGCCAACCATTCGGGGTAGGTGACTTCCTGGATGAATCGAGCGGACAAGAGCTTGTCTACTTCTGTTTTTATAATTAGTTGCCTCTCCGGGGCGACTTTGCGCCTCTTTTGGACGATCGGTTTAGAGTCAGGGAGGACACTCAGTCGGTGCATGATCAAGTCTTCGGAGATTCCGGGCATATCGGAGGGCTTCCAAGCGAAGAGATCAACGTTGCGGCGGACGCAAGCGATGATGCCCGCCTTCAGGTCCTCGGCGAGTGAGCGGCTCACCCGGAACCATTTGGACTCATCTTCAGCGTCGAATAGGATCTCCTCCAGCTCGTCCACGGGCTCGGGGGCGGGGCCGTCTTTCTCGGGTTCGAGTTCAACAGCGCTGAGGGGGAGTACGCCCGTGCTGAGGGGGGGTACGCCCCTTCTCCCTTTGAGTTCCCGATGGTGGGCCGAAGGTATCGCCTGGATGGAGTTTAGCCCGGGTCTGCCGAGGATGGCGTTGTAGGCCGCCTTGGCGTGGATGACCATGAAATCCAAGGACTCGGTCCTCTTGACAGGATCCGGTCCAGTGGTGACGTTGAGGGTAATAATTCCCTTCACCATGATCGGGACGCCCGCAAGCTTAAGTAACGTGCCTCCTGCTGGTTTGAGTTTCCCTCTGGGCAATCTGAGGCTTTCGAAGGTTCTGAGGAAGAGAATATTTACCGGGTTGCCGCTGTCAACAAGGATTCGGCGAACTTCGCAATTGGCCATGCTGAGGCTAACGACGAGGCCCCCGCTGTGGGGGAGGTGAATTCCTTCGGGGCCCTCTCCTGAGAAGGAGACTGGCCGCGGTTGTAGCTCAGGGGAGGGGCTGTACTGAATGGCGTTCGTCCCCTGGGTGAAGGTTCTTTGGGGAGTATCATTTTCTCCCCTCACCGGTCCCCCGTGGATGTTGTGTAGGGTGAAGGGCGTATCCAGGGATACCTCGTATTCGGGATCCTGACCCTGGGTGCGGTTTGGGTCAGGCTTCGGGGTTGGTGATCCCCGGTTCCTATCATCTTGCCGATCCCGTGGGCCGTCATCCCTGCGGGTCCTCCTCGGGTGGTTCGGGGCCGAGTTGGAAGCGGCCCTTCCCCAGTTGTGGGTAACCTTGCGGCTGAGGATTACTCTTTGTAGGTCGGGCTGGGCTGTCCCGCCGACGCTCGTTTGGGACTCCCGAGGGGGAGCCTTGTGTTTCGACGTGCGGGGCCCGGCTTCATCAGAGGGTGGGGGCGGGTCCCGTTGGTTGACGGAGGGAGCAGCCCCCTTGCCTTTGGAGGTCATGAAGATTCGGCTGTCGATGGCCTTCGAGGGCCTGGGTCGGATCGGCTTCTGGAGCAGCGTTTCCCACAGACGGCGCCAACCTGATGCTGTTTATTTCTGAGGCACGTGTGGAAGCACCAGGTGTGAGTTCGAACTCAATTTGTATCGAAGGAGATTGCCGCTCGTCTGCCGACCTTCGGTTGACCTTCTGGGGCCTACGATGAGCTCGGTAAGGCGTTGAAGGTTGGGCTCGGATCGGAAGGGTCGGATCCGAGGTCTTGTGTACCTGCAGACGGTCCTGAAACACCGGGGTTTGTCCCGGTGGCGGACCCTCCGACGCTCTAGTCAGTCTCTGTGAGAGAGTAGCAATAACTAGGTATATTTAAGTGGCAAAAGATTGATTACCTTCAAAAGGTGGGTGAGGGTCTAGTATTTATAGAGAATCCCAACCGGGTTTGGTTCCGCTTGGGGGCCGGGTTTGGATCCGAAAGCCCATGGGCCTGACGTGGCAGAAGGCCCAGGGGGTTTAGGGCGGTTGCGGTGATACCAGGAGTGGTATAGGGCTGACGTGGCGAAACCCTTGGCGGTATCTGGAGCTGACGTGGCCCATCGTGAGTCCTCTGTGCCTCTGGGGGAATCGGAGGGCCTAGGCTGCGCCAGGTCATCCCTCCGCCCCGCCCGAGAGGGGGGACGGCATGAGGGACCGCTCCGGATCGGACTCCGGGGGGTACTGAGGCTCGTCAGTACGAGGAAGCCGGCACTGTGGGGGCAAACACGAGGTTCGGCGCCGACCCTGAAGGGGTCCGGAGCCGAACCAGGTCGGTATTCTTGCTTTTCTGAGTAGGAATTGTATTGGGCCCTGGTTGGGCCTCAGGCCATTTTTACACTGTCACAGTACTCATCCACCGAAATTTGGGGGTCATTTAGAGAGGCATTCATTAAACTAGAAGATATGAGGGCTTGGGACATAGCAATTGCTGCTTTAATTTGGAATTTGTGGCTAGAAAGAAACGATCTTGTTTTTCGTAATGTTTCGTATAGATTTCCTCACTCTATGCATAAAATTTTTCTTTTTATACATGATTGGGTAGGGGATCAGGAGGCTGTAAAGAGATCTAGGATCACGGAAGGAGAGTAGACTTGGGGAGGGTTGTTGCGCCGCCTCATTCAATATCAAGAGGTGCTAAGGATGAGGTCAAGAGAATCAGGAACAACGAAGGAGCTTAGCGAAAGAGCAGGCACAGTGTTTTTGGTGTTGTATGTCGAGTCGTACCCTATGTGTTTTCTAGAGTAGACTGATTGTACTAGGTGGAGCTGTATGCTGTGTCTTAGATCGTTGTTGTTTTTCTTTGAACTCGAGTAGGCTCGAGTACTTTTGATGTATCGTGATGTCTGTTGCTCCCGTGTTTTTATTTATGTTATACTACTTTGTTTCGTTATTATTGCTTATTAATGAACGATGACGGCTGTCATCTTTTAGAAAAAAGGAAAAAAACATCTATTAATCACTTTAACACGGCCCAACTGTGCCCTCTGTACAACCTTCTTCTCAAATCACTGAACTCCCCGCTTAAAACCCAAACAAATCCCCCTCCCAAATCCTCAAACCCTAAACCCCCCTCGGATTCCAAATCACACCGTTATCCCCAAACCCTAACCCTAACCCTGACCCGAACCATGTTCGGATCCTCATCCTCCTTCTTCGGCACTCCCTCTTCAACCCAGCCGTTGTTCGGTACTCCCCAGTCAACGCCGGCGTTCGGGACCCCTCAGTCAACGCCGGCGTTCGGAACCCCTCAGTCAACGCCGGCGTTCGGAACCCCTCAGTTGACGCCGGCGTTCGGGACTCCTCAGTCGACGCCGGCGTTCGGAACGCCTCAGTCGACGCCGGGGTTTGGGACTCCTCAGTCAACGCCGGCGTTCGGGACGTCGTTCTTTCCGCAAACGCAGCAGCAGCAGCAGCAAACGCCGTTCTCGCTTTTTCCGCAGACTCAGCAGCAGCAACAACAGTCGCCGTTTGGTCAGTCGATGTTCAATGTCGGATTTCAGCAGCCGCAGCAGCAGATTACGACCCAGATGGCGCCGGTGGCACCGATTACGATGTCGCTTGTTGATCGCGATCTCATGGTATGGTGCAAACCCTTGCGCACTAGGTTTCTTGAAAGGAGATTACCATAACTGAATTTGGTGTCTGGTTTGTGAAATGAGATGATAGTGATTCTAGATTTGTAGGAATTTGAATGAGTTATGAGAGTAAAAGATTTATTGTTAAGAGAGTAGCACTATTTTGCAAAAATGGTGATAAGTAAAATTTTATTCTTGCATTTAAGAAGGAAACGAAGGAAATGCCTATTAGATTAGTTGGGTAATAGTATGATTTTGGCATTTGGTTAATTTGAAAATGCGATGCAACAGTGTTTGAAATTCTTGAATGTGGAATTATGACTTAGGTTCTTGAAATGAGATACGAATTATAAGAGTAAGAGATTTCTAGTTACATCGAGAGTTGGGTATTTTGTGAAAATAACAATAAGCCTAATTTTGTTTGTGCTTTTGAGAAGGGAATCCTGATTAGATTCGTTGGGTAACAGTATGACTTTGGCATTTAATTAATTTAGAAAAAACTGCAACATCGTTCAATTTTCTAAGAAGGGGAATCCTAATTTGGGTTCTTAAAATGAGATGACAATAAATTTTGTTTTTTGGGAATGTGTTTGAATTCTGAGGGTAAAAAATAACGTCCTAGTTCTAAGTTAATTTTGGAAAAACACATTTTTTCAAAAATTTAAGTAGGAAACTCCGACTACTTAGTCGACAAAGTTTGAATGTTGCATTATATAATTATCTTCAGAATTTTAAGAAGGGGCATACCTGACTTTTGTCTTGTTTCTTTTGCCTGAATTTGTTGGTAGGCTATTGTAGATGCTTACAAGGAGGAGCCGGGTAACCCGAAATATGCGTTCAGGGTGAGAAGCTAGTCTTTTCTCTCCCATGGTTTTACTGATTTTTTTTTCTTGAGTTTCTTCCATTATATTTGACTTATTGGATTTAAATGATGTGTTTCTTTTTTGTTATGTAGCATCTGTTGTTCAGCGTGACAGATCCAGCGGCCAGGGTGAAGCCTGTGGGAGTCTCTGATGTAATTTCTATCCACCTTTAATTAAGTGCGCTTTGGGGTTGAATTTTTCGTTTTTTCGTTTAGGAGTTTTGGGGTTTTATAGAGTTGATGTAGGACTTTAGTTTGGTCGGTGTTGCAGATAATGTGGGCAGAAGCTATGGGGAGGCTGGAAGGGATGGAGAGTGTCGACAGGGAGAGGTTGTGGCCTCAGCTTGTACAGGGATTCAAGGATCTCTCTTATCGTCTCAAGGTACCCATATGAAGCACTATTTTATTGGAATTGCTCTCTTTAAGCTCTTGAATGTTTAGTTGTGACCTCTGATGCTCATGATTGCATGTGCTGATCCTTATGATGCTTATGATCACTTTGTTTGTCTTTTAGATATTCTTAGCACACACCCTAAAAGAGGGGAAATACAACATATCACTTTTAATATCATCAATAACCAAATCCCCTTCAGAATGAACTTGGCTATGGAAAATGTTTTAAATCAATAAAAGAGCTCTATATAAGGACTAAGTCACAATATGTCCGATGTTAACTGTATGGGACAGTCACATGCAAGTTAAGGCATTAGATGAGCTTCTCATGAAAGCTTGGAAGGTTTGAAACAAGTTGGTGGGTTGATAGAGCTAGGTCAATTGAAAAATCAAGTATTTTTGAGATAATACTGTAACTGAAGTGAACTGAACCAAAGATGGTTGACTTGTTTCTCTGCAGTAGTAAATATTATTTGGTTGGACTTCGATTTGAATACAGGAGGGGAAAACCAATCCGATTTGCTTAATTGCTACCTCTTACAATATTCTATGATACTCCACTTAACAAAAGGCCAAGCATGTTTATTTGTTATTACTAAGAAAGTGGTTTAGCATTAGAAATGTTTAGGTCAAGGCTACAGATGAGTTTGGTAACACCTGTTTGGGAGGCTCCGAGATAGGCTTGGCATGCATCAGGTTTAAGTCATATCCTATAAATTCCACATGTGATTCCACTAAGATTTTGTTTTTTCCACTTGGGCATCCAAATCCAGTGATCGTGTTTCCTGAAGGGGTCGAAAACCCCAATCTCCTTTTGGGGATCCAATAAATTTTTTCGTGGGTCATCCAGACCAGGAAGTTCAGATCGGATTGAATTATTAGAGTATAAGGTTTAATCACCATCATTATCCACATATAGAGGATTAGAATAGTTTTTGATGACACAAAGATCTGTTCCTTACTGGCCACACTTTTCTAAATGGTTGTAGGATGATGAGGATCGGAAAAAGTACATGGAAGGGTTCAGTTTTGAGTTAATACATGTTAGAACATCTGTAGTCGTTTCTAAATTTTGGGTATTTGGCATTTGAGAAATCGCAATTTGAGTAGGTTGGCGCAATTGTTGAACCCAAAATTTGGGTTATTTATCTAAAAAAGGAGGGACAGAATAACTTGCGTCCCTTATTTTTTTTTTTTGAAACAACGAGTGTCGGACGGAAGATTTGTGAGTTTTAAAAAATCTTAATTAAATTTATCTTAATTAAATCTTAATAAAATATTAATGAAATCTTAATAAAATCAAAATTTGAACTGAGTGAAGATGTTCTTCTGTTCGTTCAAATAATTTTGCAAAAAATTGTCGAACGAAATTTCATATTTCGTCTAATAATTTTTTGCGCGAAAAAAGCCACATACGAAATTTCATCCTTTGTGTCCTATATTTTGCAAAATGCCATATTGCTTGCTAAATATTGTTCCTCTCCGACTCAAAATTTGGGTTTTTGGCCAATGACTGCGGGGTTTTTTAGGCTAAATTTTGCAAAATTTGGGTTTTTACACAACGACTACAGATGCTCTTAGGTTGGTGATTTTTTTACCAACCTTTAAAAGTCACTATCTTTAGAGTGATTAACAACTACCATTAATGTAACAAAAAGACTTAATTAACTTACTGACATGAAGTTGCTACCCATAAATATGAGAAGAAAATTATCAATCAACTTATTAATGAGCTACTTAAAAACAAATTGATACATTGAGGGTTTTGGGAGTTTGGGGTAGTGTTGCCTAATTCGCTAGACCCCTTTACGAATCACAATCTGGTTCAACTGATCCAATTCGGATTCGTTGGCGATCCATATCACAATTCTTTGCGAATCCGTATTATTTCTTTTTGTTCTTTTTTTTTCCTAATCACAATTCTGTTATCATGCAACAAAAAATGAAAAAGAAAACAAACCAGATCTTATTGCAAACAAACAAGATAAGAAAACAAGGATATTGATAAGATTAGTACCTTTTTACATGGTTTTTAGTTTGATATTTATCCTTAGATTTGAAGATCACATCTTCATATTATAACAACCTCAAGAATCAAAGTGGCTGTTAGATGAGATTGATACAAATATTTGTTATATGGGTACGATGAAGAAACTTTTAAGAGAAGAGTCCAGCCATAGTGGTAGTGTTCTAAAAATTTCCCTAGACTGCCTAGGCCTCGCCTAGGTGCTAGGCTGTCCCCAGCCAACTCGCCCAGAGCCTGGGCTTCTTAAAATAACAAATATTAACAAGATACTTCTTTGTTCCAAATTTGTCCATACATCTGTTGTGATGGAACATCCCTACCTCCCCCAACTTAGCCTATGCTGAGCCAAGTCTTCATAAATATTTGCTTTTGTTTGATCAAGAATTGCCTTAGTTGATGTTGGTTAGTTGATTAGTAACTCAACCCTATGACGTCCTATAACTTTTAGTGATGCATCCCATGTAGGACCCAACATAGCATGTGAAGGAATTAAATTTACATAATACAAAGTACCAAACTCATGTGCGATCTCTCTTCCTTCTTTTTAGACTCATTCAGTGTCAGTAGTCCCATTCTTACAAAGTCGGGTATGATAGGATGTATCGTTTGATTTAAAGGACCAAGAACTCGAGCCTTTAAACTTTCACCTTTGACACTTTATCTCATAGTAGTTCTAGTCTCTTATGTAATTAATCATCTCCCGTAACGGCCCAAATTCCAAACACAGGCAATTTATAGCATAAACATGATTTTTTACCTCAAATTCGTACAAAATACAAGGAGTTTAAAACTTTTTATTACACCAATGTTCTTTACAACAGCACATCGGAATTAAATGTATACAATGCAATCTACAATAATGAAAATTTTTCCATCTTGTAATCAACTCATCATAGTGACTTCAAGCTCATGCCAAGTCCAATCCTGCAACTGGGAACTGTTGGCACGTCAGTTGCATACAACTGACACATGCTATAATATAATTCTACTTTATCAGACACAAACTTGAATGCAAACAAGAAAAGTGGCTATCCTAGTCGTGTCAGTGTATGATATGATTTAATGCTTAATGCAGACATTACACTACGATGATACTAATGCATAATTGTTCGGATTCTATGCATTCCATACTACATAGGTTCGAGGGCAAGCCCTTATCGTACTCCTCAATATAGGGTTCAATCCCTCGCTATGAAAATTCTACTACTGTAACAAAAGTAATGTTTAGACATTCCATGAGTACGGATCCCAGTCCTGGAATCCACCGTCAGAATATACATAATCCTTGTCGTGCGAACATCTTGCAAGTGCCGCTCTAGCCCCGGTATATACATATATATTGGTGATTTGCCTTCCATCCGCCCGACTATTAATGACATTGGAATCCACCGTCAGATCAATTGTAGTCTCGGATTTAATTGAGGCTCGTCTCACCCCACAAGCAACCACAGTCCAGGAATCCACTGTCTGACTGGGTCCATAGTCCAGGAATCCATTGTCAGACCATATAGAAGCGTTCCACTTACGTTTACCCAAGTTTCATCACATCTTCTCCTAGTGCCTGTCATTAGGTTTTAGTATAATCATCACAATCTAGAGCTAGCTTACCCCACTAGACTTAAATCAACACACGAGAAAAATGTTAGCCCACACTGGCTACTTCTCAAATCATAACTTGCCGGTCTCTACGGGTTTCGCTCAACCTCTAGATTCCAACAACCATCTCAAAGAGAGATCACATAGGTTACATCTAACCTCTTATAAAAATTTTCATTCATTAAACATCTTTTAACTTCTTTTATTCGTTCTCTTTGCTATTATCAATCATGAAGTAACCAACTTCTTGTAGCAACATCCAATAACACTTGATGAGTTAAAATCCTTATAAACGCCACAGGTTTAACATTCTAATTTCATCATTTAATTATCTCTTAATTTCTCATAATGTACATCTTACTAATATTCCAATTTTAAATCCAATTTTATATGTTGTAAACGTTTTTGGGACAACGAGATAAAAGACATCAACCCAATGGTATTGTAAAAATTATATAAATTCCAGTACTACTCCAAAATAGATTTATTAGTTTCATAGGAAACATAAATGAGTCTACTACAACTCTGTAGTTAAGTTCATCTAAAATCATCCTCTATTAATTCGTCTAAATTCATTTGCAAAACAATAGGTTCAAAATCCGAAAACTGCAGCTCATGCTACTTGTAAAAATCATAGAAAATTTTATACTTCATGAAATTTTGTGTTCTTTAGATCAAATTAAAAGGTATACAAGTCTACTATAACTTTGTAGTTATAAATTTCTCCAAAATATTATGTCTATAACCGTGAATTCTTCGAAATCTACAGTAGGGTCGAAATGTTATACAGACTGCCACTGTTCAATCTTGAAAAATTCATTATAAATTCAATTCTTTATGAAAAATTGATTTCTTAGACTTTACAGAAAGGTTAATGAGTCTACTTCAAGTTCTTAGTTTTGCATTTTCTCAAAATACTTTATCTAAGATGTTGAAATGATTAAAATCCGAAATATATACAAATTTTCAGCAGCTAGCCAACTACCAACCAGTTATAAGTTTGGATTTAAAAAAAAAAGTAAACGATATCCAAATATTATGAAATTTTAAGGAGATGTTCCTGACATATAAGATGCTCCTATAAAACTTTTAGCTCCAGATTCCATCTAGTTTAATTGTTATGATTTTTTGAAGTACAACTAGAACTCGAAACAGACTCTTATGAAAATGCCCCAAATCAAACTTATCATAATTTCACATATTCAATCAACAACAAACTAATTTAAACATGAATACTCAAT
This sequence comes from Hemerocallis citrina, assembly GCA_017893485.1. NCBI lineage: Eukaryota > Viridiplantae > Streptophyta > Magnoliopsida > Asparagales > Asphodelaceae > Hemerocallis > Hemerocallis citrina. Next base: position 310,969,933 of record CM030361.1, read on the forward strand.
CTATATAAGTTACCATGTATCTAACAATTCACACATATCAAGCATTCTACTAATAAAAACTATATTAGAAAGTTGGAGAAACACCCACTTTAAATATAGAATTCCTAGTAGTAGAACTAGAAAATAATGCTCCAAAGCTCTAGGCTCCCTAAAAAATGGCCGGCCTCTTCCTAGCACAACCCGCAAGCTCTTCTTTCTCTTTCTTTCTTTTATTTTTGTTTTGAGTTGTGTTGTTCATGACAAAAGTAGGGATTATTTATAGAAAAATTGTGTGGTCAAAATAGCTTTCCACTTTCCAAAATAACTCCCCACTTTCCACTAACTCTCACCACTCTCCCTCATTCTCAACCATGGTAAGAAACACGTGCACGTATAGTCAATGTGTGTGCACGCTTCATACAAATTTTATTATTAATTTTTATTAGATTAGATTTGTGTGATACACATGGCAAGTGTACCAAACTAACTATATTTTAAATGTACACTTTAGTGCACACAAAATCAATCATGGGCTTTAAATTAATTTTAGTGGGCTACAAAATGGATTTAGGCCTAATGGATTTTAATTAAAAATAAATCACACAATTGTGACTAGAAAAATGGAAAGAAAAATATTCACGACTCAAGAAAATTTTAGGAACCAACACATGCACTGTGAATACGTGCGTCGCACGTAAAAACAAATATTCAGATACGAAATGGATTTGATCAACGGAAAAATGTTTATAAATAATCGAAATACAACATACGAAAAATACATTTTATTAATTTTATATATACTACAATGTAATCGACATGTACATAGAAAACACGTATAAAATATATTCGAGTCAAAATATGAGAAAAATAAATTTTAATTTATAAAATGAATTCGAACGAGTTATAAAAATAAATAGTTGAAATACGTAGAAACATTACACGTAACGGTGAAATATACGTAATTGTCACGTGTATTGAAAACACGTAAAAACATAAAGATTAAAATTAATATTTGAGTTGGCTCAAAATAGGATAAAAATGAATTTTTAGAGAGATAAATAATCGGAATATAAAATATGTATTACATTTATATAACATACGTTATAAATATTACTCGTAATTGTAGAAAATACATATGCGTAACACCCGTGGGCGAAATTGTCATAACTCAATTTTGCGGGGTGTTACATCTCTATCCAACTCTAAGCCAACAATCTTTTTGCCATCCCTGTATACTGCTTCTTGAACCTCTGTTTTTGAATTCCCTTAGTTGAACACTTGAACCTCGTCAATTGCCTTAAGGTCTTTGCTGGCATAAATGCATTGCCTCTTGCGATGCCTTGTTACATTGTTTTGCACAAGGTTTTAGGTTGCACCATGATATCGGTTGTATCGGACTGGTTTCGACAAGAGATGGAACGGTACTCTAGGGTTGAAATCGGTTTCGTATAGTTCCTAGCGAACATCACGTGTCGGTCAGTTTCGGTTCGAAACTCCATGAAACAAGGTTGATTTTGTCGTCGGTAGCCATAAAAGAAAAGGAAAAGAAATAGTCTTCCAATGTAAAATCATGTCCAGAAGACAACTATTAATCAGATCCTGAGAAGTATTAGGAAGAACATCATTTATAAAAAGAATAATCATTAGGAATTGTAACCAAACCTAATCTTTATCATCTTTTCCATTTTCCCCTGCATCTTCATCAGGGATGGAGGAGGAACATAAAGTCGTTGTCTATAAAATGGAAAAGAGCGTTGGTCAGAATCACAAGAGTAATAAAATTGGTGGCTGTGTTTCTTCAAGGTGTTCAGAGTTACGGTTTATTAAAAATATGTAAAAGCTTTTGGGTTGGGCTAAGTGGGGTTGGGTTTTGAGTTGTCATAGGGCCCAAGGTTGTTTATGTTCACTTATTTTATCATAATAGGTTCAGTCTAGTTGCCTAGCAAAAAAATAGGTTTAGTCTAATTATATGAGTCTAGTCCTAATGGGGTGTGGGTTTGGTGCAAGTTTGTTTTTCTTCTATTTCGTTTATTTCCTGCCAAGTTTTTATTAGTGTGGTTATGATTAGATCTAGTGCTTAATTAAATTCTAGTTATATAACTACTTTACATACTAATTAATCTATCGATCTATATAAATATATTGTTTTCTCTACAAAATTAACGAAACTACCTAAACAGAAACTTAGAAAGAAACCGAGCAAAACCAACAAAATCAACCGATATGTATCGTTTTAAAATTTGGAAGTTAGTACTGAAACCGAGTTTTGAAATGTTGGTTTTGCATCTCCTTGAATACCCCTAATGAATTACTTGATCCGTTTGATACCTCCGCCATATGGAACTCTGCTAAATGGAACTCGATAAAATAGACATACAATCTTCTTCTCATATAAGATCGCTATTGTTCCAGTATGGATTAGTACTTAACGATGGTTTGTTGTGTCAGGCTGGAAATTTTCCGTTACTGTCTCCACTTGCACTTGCGTACATTGTATTTGAAGAGGAGCTAGTCATAAATAATCAAGGAATTAAGGGGGAAAAATAAAATAAAAACTTTAGCTAGTTTTTCCTTTTGAAAAGGTAGAAGTATGCTAGTATAGCCACCCTATTTCATTAACGATAATGTGAAAATGTTGCAATTCTAGTATATTGACTTATAGAAGTATAGATAAGTAAGTAATAAACAATAGATTAGAGCATCCATAATGGTGTTTCTCATATTTGAGAAAATGCAAAATAGCATATAACAAAAATCGCAATTTGCTGCAGTCGTCATTTGCTATAATTTGGGAAAGACGAAACATCTTGTTTCGTCTGGTTTTTTTTTCCTTTCAATTAATTAAGTAATGATTAGATATAAAAATAGGTTAATTAAATAAATTAAATATTATTATATATACTAACCTACCTAAATTAATACACTAACCTAAAGATTAACCTATAAATCATGGGCTAATCTCATCATTGTGTTGGACGGGACATGTTGTCCCGTCCAAGCCATTTTGGCTTCAAACGGGACTTTTTTTTTGTTTGTTCAGACGGTACAACATGTACTGTCTGATCATTTTTAAAAAAAGATCAGACGAAACAACATGCTTCGTTTGATCCCATTAAAAAAAAAATAGGGACGAAACAACATGTTCCGTCCCCTATAATTTGAGAATCGTCAATTTCGTTTCTCAAATATGAGAAACGACTATAGCGTTTTTGCCAAAATATGGCAAAATAGCAAACGACTGCAGACGCTCATTTCTCATAAAATGAGAAAATGGCAAATATAGCAAACGATTGTGGATGCTCTTAGAGCATCCACAGTCGTTGAATGTGAAAAATGGCAAAATGCATTTTTTGCCCATCCAATTCGACGAAACGCTGCAGTCGTCGAATGGCAAAAAAATGCATAAGTTCGTTAAAAAAGAAAGAGACGAAACATCATGTTTCGTCTGTAATAAAAAAAAAATGGCGGAACGAAACATGATGTTTCGTCCCAAAAAGTGGAAAAAAATAAATGTTTTTTTTGCTAAAAAAATTTGCAAAAAACAAAATTTAAAAATAGTTCGTAAATAATATTTGCAAAAACAATTTAAAAATTTGCAAAATAAATTAAAAAATTTGCAAAAACAATTTAAAAATATTACAAAAAGTTCCAAAAAATGCCCAGATTCTGGACGAAGCATGGTGCTTCGTCCGGATTTTCCGGGATTTTTTTTTGTAAAAAAAAATTGCAAAAAGAATTTTTAAAACAAATTGTAATTTTTTTTTGCAAAAACAATTTAAAAATTTGCAAAATCAATTTAGATAATTGCAAAAAAATTTTAAAATTTACAACTTTTTTTAAAATTTGGATTGGGACGAAGCATGATGTTTCGTCTCAAATTGGGACGAAACATCATGTTCATTCCCACGTTTAAAGGTTATTTTATTCGTTTTTTTTTACTTCGGACGAAACATCATGTTGATGTTTCGTCCGATCAATTAAAATAATAATTAAATAATCCAGACGAAACACTGCTATAATATGCATTTTGCTATTTCGATTGCTATTTCTCCCTTTCTACTGTAGCGCTTTTGCCAAAAAATGGCAAAATAGCGAGCGAGTGTGTGCGCTACAGTATCGAAAAAATGGCAAAAATGGCAAATAAGCAAACGACTGTGGATCCTCTTAGAGAGTAAAGTGTAAAACTTAGCAAATCACAGCAACAACCCCGCTATATTGAATTAAAATAGAGAAAACCTCCCCTTTTTGAACCAATGACAGTAGGGTTGCTACTATATATTGTTATGTTTTAGAGAAAGGAATATTTTAATTTAATAAGCTGATGTTTTGGCAGAAAAATTGTTGTTGTGAGTTCAAAATAGTAGCAAAAGGTTGAACAAATATTCACTATCAATTGTTATTAGTTTGCAATTAATTAAATATTTACTTTAAAACATTAGAAATTTCATTTAGTGTTTCATTGTTTTTGAAATCATAAGTAGCAATAGATTTGATTGAAGAATCAAGAACCTTTCACAATTACCTAGTTTCCAAATTATTTGAAAAAACAATATTAAACATTTGTACTGTCATAATTCATTTAAACTTGGAAAACTCTTTTTTGATCCGTCAAAATTTAAAAAAAACCCAAAAGCGCTAAATGAGGTGAAATAGAAGTTGAGAGAAGTTGAAGATAACATTACATTTTGGAGAAGTAAAAGTCCAATTTGACACCCTCAAAGTATCGGTTGGATCAAAAAAGGAGACAAGACCAAGAGATGAAGAGAACCCTTGTTGTGAGTTAAGAGCGCTTTGTGGAATCGTGAGAAAGAAATAAGAACTAGTGATTTGGCCTTTCTTTTATATTTAAAATGTGCATGGTTTTTTGTAGGGTCTTAAAAATTACTCATGTTAATGTAAATATACCTAACTTAGTATATGTGCGTAAAATCGATAAATATGGGGGTATATTATATAAACATTTGCATGTTAATCAGAATTTTGCATTTTCGGTTCAAAAAAGGGTATTTCTAACCTTAATATAGTCAAAATAGTGAAATACAAAATTTTGCTAAATTGGTTGAAAAAACTTTGAACTATAACCTACAAAATATGACCAAAATAGTGCAATACGAAATTTCGTCAAATAGCCTGAAAACTATAGTAATGTCCACAAAATGTGGCCAAACAGTGAAATACAGAATTTCGCTAAATAGCCCGCAAACTGTGGGCTACAAAATATGACCACAACAGTGAAATATGGAATTTCACAAAAAATGACAAAAAACATGGGAGGATGATAGCCCCCAAAATGTGAGCAAAACAGTGAAATACGAAATTTCACGAAATAGCCGATCAACACGGATTTCTGCAATATGATAACACGGAATTTTGCAAAATTTGTTGGCAACTGTGAACCCATAAAATGTGTCAAAATTAATGTAATACAAAATTTTACAAAATTTTACAAAATTGACCGAAAAGTGAGCTGTAACCCACAAAATGAGGTCAAAATATTGAGATACCGAATTTCATGAAATTGGCAAAAAAGTATGGACAATACCCCCAAAATGTGACCAAAATAATGAAATACAAAATTTCACGAAACGACCGAAAACTATGGACTATAGCTCGCAAAATGTGGCAAAAAATGTTAACTGCAGAATTTCACGAAATTAGCCGAAAATGATGGATTATAGTCCACAAAATATGGCTAAAACTGTAAATTATAGAATTTCGTGGAATTGGCCGTAAATGGTAGATAGCCCACAAAATGTGGCCAACAGTGGAATATGCGATTTTGTGAAAATGGCAAAAACCGTACAAAATTTGGCTAAAATAGCAAAATACACAATTTCTTAAAAGAACAAAAAACCGCGGACTATAGCCTACAAAATGTGGGAAAATAGTGAAATACGGAATTTTGTAAGATTGTTCGAAATTTTGGAGAATGACCCCCAAAATAGAGAAATACGAAATATCGCGAAATAGCCCGTAAACTGTGGAATATAGCCCGCAAAATGTAACCAAGAAATTTACATAACGGAATTTCACAAAATACCGCCGAAAAATGTGTACTATATTGGCCACAAAATGTGGCTGAAATAATGGAACACAGATTTTCATAAAAATGGTTGAGAACTATTGACTATAGCCAATAAAATGTGGTAAAAGTGGTGCGTTTTTTTTTTTGCGAAAATGGCAAAATTGTGGACTAAGATACGAAATTTACGAAATGTGACAAAAACAATGAAATACGAAATTAGCCGAAAATTGTGTACTATAGCCCATTAAATTGGGCCAAAATAGTGAAATATGGAACTTCATGAAATTTGTTGAAATTGTTGGCTATTGCCCACAAAATGTGTTTGAGATAGTGAAATACAAAATTTTGTGAAATAGGCCGATAACTATGGACTAGCCCACAAAATAAAGCCAAAACTGTGGACAAAATCTTGTAATACAGAAATTCATAAAATTGGCTAATAATCGTGGACAATACAAAATTTTGTAAAATTGGCCAAAAATTGCCACAAGATATGGCAAAAATAGTTAAATATGGATTTTTTTTGAATTTGGCCACATACTGTGGACTATATAACCCACAAAATTTGGCCAAAATAGTGAAATACAGAATTTCGTAAAAATATCTAAAACCGCAAACTATAGCCCACAAAATGTGGCAAAAATAATGAAATACAAAATTTGATGAGATTGGCTCGAAATTGTGGACAATTGCCCCCAAACTGTGACCAAAATAGAGAAATACAAAAAATTGCGAAATAGCTTCAAAACTATGAAATGTAGCTCACAAAATGTGGGCAAGAAGTTAAATACAAAATTTCACAAAAACAGCCGAAAACTGTGTTATATAGCCTACAAAATGTGACCAAAATAATTGAATACAGGATTTCGTGAATATGGTTGGAAATTGTTTACTATATAGCCTACAAAATTGGGCCCAAATAGTGATGTGAAGATTTTTCGTGAAAACGGTAAAAAACTATGGATTATAGCCCGAGAAAGAGTGGCCAAAATTGTGAAATACGGGACTTTGCGAAATTGGCCGAAAAGTGTGGAATATATGCCTACAAAATGTTGCCAAAATAGGGAAATATGGCATTTCATGGAATTGTGCGCTATAAGCCGCAAAATGTGACTAAATAGTGAATTACGAAATTTCGCAGAATGGGCCAAAAACTATGGACTGGCCAACTAAATGAAGCCCAAGCAATGAAATATAGAATTTCACAAAAAGAAACAAAAACTATGGACTATAGGCCAAAATATTGCCAAAACTACGAAAGACGGAATTTTGCAAAATTGTCTGTAAACTATGGACTTTGTCCATAAAATGTGGCAAAAACCGTGAAATATGGAATTTCCAAAATAGCCCAGAAATTTTATGGAATTTCGTCAAATACGGAAATTCTTGAAATTGATTGAAAACTATGGACCTTAGCTCACAAAATGATGCAAGACCACTGTAGTATGGAATTTCGAAAAAAATGGATTAAAACTGTGGACATGATGTGGCTAAAATATTGGCATAATTTAGTGAAAACGACAGAAAACTGTTTGTTATTTATGGCACACAAAATTTTGCCAAACAATAAGATACAAATTTTTGTAAAATTGGCCTAAAACTGTGGACTATAACCAACAAGATGTGGTCAAAATAGTGGAATACAAAATTTCACAAAAACAGTCGAGAATTGTGGACTCCAACAAAATATGGCAAAAAAAGTGAAATTCGAAATTTTGCAAAATTGGCCAAAATTGTGGACTGTAACTCTCAAAATGTGGCAAAAACCGTGACATTCTAAATTTTCTTGAAATAACTTAAAAACTATGGACTATTGCCTAGAAAATGTGGCCAAAATAGTGAAATATAGAATTTCACAAAATATGTTGAAAACTGTGAGTTATAGCCTATATTATTTAGCAAAATACAGAATTTGTAAAACTGCCAATGCTGTGAATTTTATACCTAGAAAATGTGGCCAAAACAGTGAAATCTAGAATTTCGCAAAAAACTGCAAAAAACTAGGAACTATAGCTCAGACAATGTGGAAAAATAGTGAAATATGGAATTTTGCGAAAATGGCCAAATGGATTGTATCCAACAAAATGTATTCAAAACACCGAAACATTGAATTTTGCGAAATTGGCATAAAACTATGGACTGTAGCCCACAGTTTTGGCCAATTGGCATAAACACTAACTTTGGCAAAAATAGTGAAATACAGAATTTCGTAAAAATGCCAAAAATTATGGACTATAGCTCAAAAAATGTTGCCAAAATATTGAAATACGAAATTTAGCGAAAGTCCGAATACTGTGGACTACAACCCGTAAAAACTATCTAAAAAGAAATATGGAACTTCACGAAATAGGTCTAAAACTTTGTACTATAGTCCCATAAAATAAGGCCAAAACAGTGAAATACAGAATTTTGCAAAAATGTCTTAATATTATGGACTAGATCCCACAAAATGTAGCCAAAACAATAGGAGCAAGACTTGTTGGTAACACCACCACCACCAACAACAAGGTTGGCTACTTGAATCATAGTTTTCCATTCTGCTCGGTTTAGCGCAATATCTTCTGTAAGGCCACAAGCTATCATATCTTTTCTCACAGTTTCCACTCAAGTAAGTTTTGGTCTTCCCCTAACCTTAACTTTACCCTCAATACTTATCAAATCACTTTTTGTAACGGGGGCACTACTAGGTCTACGTGTAACATTTTCAAACTACCTGAGGTGGTTATCTCTTATTGTAACATCGTGCAAAATTTTATATATTTTTAGTCTCTAAAAGTTTTCAAAAACTAAGCACATTTTTATTCTCATTTTATTTGTTACAATTGTATTATTTGCTTTTTTATTAATAAATACCCATAGGCCTAAAATCCATTTTAAAGCCCATTAAGTAAATTAATTAAAAAGTGAGGCCCATGACTTTATTTTACACTTTAAAAGTATACTTTTTAATCCTACACACTTGTCATGTAACAAACACACACAAATGGACTAATAACAAATAATTAAAAGAATGAGAAGTGTGTGCACGTAGGGTGCACGTGCATGTGTGCACCCTAAAGGACTTGGTCGGCCATGAAGAGGGGGAGTGAATGGAGAAGGTGGATTTTGAAGTGGGTATTTATTTTGGATAATGGGTATTTATTTTGGGTAGTGGGTGTCTCTTCATTCACCCATATAGCCCTATAAATACCTTCTATTGTATGAGTATTTTTCACAAAAATCAAAAGAAACAAAACAAAAGAAAGAGAGAGAAGAAAGAAAGAGGAGACCGGATTTTTCAAGAAGGAGGGCTCGGGTTTTGCTTTGCTAGGAGGAGAAGGCTAGCATTTGTTGGAGTTTGGAGCAATTGTTCTAGAAGTTCCATTTTTTCTCTTCAAATACGGTGGGTGATTTACTTTGCTTTCTAGATATTGTAGTGTGCATATTTAATTACTTTATGATTGAAATGAAAATGTGGCATGTGTTCTAGATTACAAATTTGTTATGTTGTATGTTGTATTGATAATTCGAGTTTTAGTAGTTATGAAATATAAAAAGAAATGCATGCTAGTTGAAAGATTGTCATGTAGATAAGTTGAAATTTTTTGGAAGAGTTGTTGTGGTGTTGTTGGGTGCATAGTAATACATCATGTTTAGATTAAATGAATTGGGTATAAATTCATACACAACTTGTTAATTTATGCAAAGAAAATTGTGAAATCAATGGGAAAATTTATGATTGAATAGGACCTGAGAACTTCTCTTGAAATTGATAAAAAGAAAAAAAAATACAAATCTTGATTAGTGGTGTAAAAGAGATAGTTTGGTAATAAACCAAAAGTATATGTTTATGTTGTTTCTAAAATTCATTATTTACAAAATGTATGTTTAAATTAACTTCAATATGATTAAAATCAGTAAGAAAACATTTCTGGAAATATGTGGTTATATTTTATGAGCTATTAATTTGGGGGAAACAAATAAAATTGTAAAACAAATGAAAAGATAAAATTTACATAGAAGCAGAAACTTGAGTTATAAATAATTAAACCCATATATTATCAGAGGATGTCTTTGGCCTTGGTGGCTAGCGCAGGCGCCCTTGCGACTGGCGTCACCACGTGTCGCCAAGGGGGCAGGGGGTTCTCTGCGGTCGCGGGTTCGAGCCTGATTGGCTCTGTTTCTTTTTTAAAAAAATAAAATTCGAAAGACATTTTGAATATAAAAACAACACGGGGTTTCATATCGAAATGTGTGAGTGGCCTGTTGGTTGGGCTTGCAGGTTGGAGGCAAGTCTCGGGTTCGAGCCCGACCACCCTTAAATTTGTTTTTATATATTTTTTGAGATTTCGCTAGTTTTAAAAAATTGAGAAAATTCATTGAAATCTTCTATAACATTATTAGAACACTTGGGAATTGTTTTATAATATTCAAAGATATTTTTTTGAGAATTTAAAGGTCATGTATCATATATTTGTTGAGTTGAATTCAAGATTAAAATAACGAGGATGCATAAGATTAAAGATATTAAGAGTTGTTATGTAATGAAATTATAGCTAAATTTTGAAATGAAAATAAAGAAGTTCAAGTGATGATTTTTAAAGAAGATTGGTGTTAAAATAATGATCTAATTAAAGAATGACTAATTAAGAAGTTGTTTATAGGAAATTCGATGTGGAAATTTGTCAATGAATGAGTTATGAAGTAGAATACTTCGTGAATTGTAAACATAAAGTGGATAAAAGAGACTTATTGAATAAGGATGAAATGTTTATGTTGAGGCTCTTGATAACCTATTTGATCTTTAGAATGAGATGATTGTTGGAATTTAGAAGCTAGGCGAGACCCTTAGTAACCGGCATTTTGAATAATGATAATTTGAGAACTAACCAGTGTGGGTTAAGTATCTCTTGAGAAGTAGCCAGTTTTGGCTAACTTTCTCTTGTGGTGATTTAAGTCCGGCAGGGTAAGCTAAGTAGTTAAAATTCCCGATTACGCCCGATTAATATCCGATTAATCGCTAATCGGAGTCTAAGCGATTATTTTTTTAGCGATATATTATATTTCAATAGTTAGCGAAAATCGGCCAATTTTAAGTGGCTGATTAACCGATTAAATCTTCTCTAATTTTCTCAAACCGGACCAAACTCAAATCCAAATCCAAAATTCAAACCCCTTATGGTCTTCGCGCAAACCCAAACTCGACATGTCACCACTCTCTTCTTCCTCGCGCAAACCAAACTCAAACTGATTCTCTTCCTCGAGTAAACCCAAACCCGACCCGTCGTCGCTCCCCTGCGCCGTCGCATACTTGACCCGACCCGCATCTACTGTACCTCCTCTTGCTGCTTGCGCTGCTCCTCCCCGATTGTTTTTGTTTGATGAAACCGATCGGCAAACCCGTCCCGACTCACATCTATAATTCAAACTCAGCTCAAGCCTAGTATTCTCTTCTTTTTCTCTATAACTATATGTTCCTATTTAATAATCTCATAATAGTTTTATGTTAGGATTTAGGATTGCTACATAATGAGGATATACCACATCCATAATCCAAACTCAGCTCAAACGAAGTACTCTTTTTTTTTCTCTATAACTATATGTTCCTATTTGATAACTCATAATAGTTTTATGTTAAGGATTTAGGGTTGCTACATAATGAGGATATATCCATTTTTTAATTGTATGTATATATAGAGCAATGTTCCATTGAAAACGCAAATATTGTGAAAACTCGTGAAAACTACCTAGGCCGTTGTTCCTAACAATGTTCCTAACAACGGCCTAGGTTGTTTTCACGTTTTCAACGCTACAATAGCGTTTTCAATGGAGCATTGTATATATATATATATATATATATATATATATATATATATATATATATATATAATGCATTATAATGCATTATAACCAATGATCGTTGTTCCTAACAACGGCCTAGGTTGTTTTCACGTTTTCAACGCTACAGTAGCGTTTTCAATGGAGCATTGCTTATATATATATATATATATATATAACGATTTTTCCGATTTAATCTCCGATTATTTTTCGATTAACTGATTAATCACTAATCGCTCCTAGATTGATTAGTTCCAAAAACCGATTTTAACCGCCTAGAATGTAAGCTAGCTCTAGGTTGTGATAATTTCAAATTAAAACTTAAGGACAAGCACTAAGAAGAGATGTGATAAAGTATGGGCAGACATGAGTATTAGGGCCTTGATAGCGCGGTGGGAGGTTATCTTCAGAAGTATTGGGGTTGCGGCTCGTGGTGGGAGATATTCCTTCAGAATTACCGGGATCGAGGCTTTGCTCGTGGGATATTTGTGTGATGAGGTACTGATGACAGCGCGGTGTGGATTTCGTCTCCAGAATTATTGAGGTGGAGGCGTGATGGCCGAACTTGCAGTGGGAGAATGACTCGAGAATTATCGGGGTCAAAGCTCACAGTGTGGGTATTCACCTCCAGAATTCTCGGGATGTGAGGCAGCGTGTCCAAAATCACTTGCGGTGGGAGTGCGATACTCAAGAATTATCGGGGTAGTACTAGATACTCATAGGTTATCTAAAATATACATTAGTCACCGTAGTAGTAATTCATGGCGAGAGATTTAACCCTATAATATGGAGTACGTAGGTGCTTGTCCTCAGACCTTTGTAATATGAGATGCATAGAATCCGAACAAGTATGCATTAGTGTCATTGTAGTATAACATCTGCATTAGGCATCAAGTCATATCATACACTTACATGTTTAGGATAGTTACTCTTTTACACTTTATTGTGCATTCAAGTTTGTGGTTGCTAAAGTAAGAGAATCGTTATATTATGGCATAGCGAGGATCGCTATTTGATAGCATTGCGTCGGTTGTAAGCAATTGACGTGCCCACAGTTTTTCAAGTGCAGGACTTGGATTAGCAAAAAGGGCATAAAGATGAATTGAAGCTAAAGATTTATTAAGTTGTGGATATTAAAAGTTGTAAATATCATGTTGTAATCATTTAATTTTCGCTGCGTTGATGTAAAGAATAATGTTGTAAAATAAAAAGTTTAAATTTCCTTGTAAAATTGTACGAAGTTAGAGTAAAAGATCCTGTTGTACTTCGAATTACATGTAAATGGAACTCGGGGTGTTACACTTATCTTGGATATGAGCTACCTTTACCAAATCTCGTATATGCTCATTTCTAATTCTAACCTTCTTGGTTTTATCACACCCATCTTAACATCCCCATCTCCGCTACACATTTTTTGGACATGTTTTTTTGTTGTCCAATACTTTGCTCTATACATTATTGATGGTCTAATAGCCACAACAACAACAACTACAACAACAACAAAGCCTTTTTCCCAACTAGTTGGGGTCGGCTACATGAATCTTGGTTTTCCATTCACCGTTTTCATCCAAGTTAGTTTAGGTATTCCTCTACCCTTAACTCTACCCTCAATACTTATCAAATCACTCTTTCTAACAGGGGCACTACTAGGTCTGCGACATGTCCAAACCACCTGAGGCGATTCTCTATTAACTTATCTTGGATTGGAGTTACCTTTAGCATGTCTCGTATATGCTCGTTTCTAATTCTATCATTCATTGTTTTACCACACATCCATCTTAGCATCCTCATCTCCGCTACACTTATTTTTTGGACATGTTTCTTTGTTGCCTGACACTCTGCTCCATACATCATTGCTAGTCTAACAGTCCTATAAATTTTTTCCTTCAACTTCAAAGGTATACGTTTGTCACACAAAACACCACTGATACTTCTTCATTTAAGCCATCCTGCTTGGATCCTATGTGTAACATCTTCACAAATCTGCCCATCTCTTTGTATAATCGAGCCTAAATATCAAAAACGGTCTCTCTTAGGTATCTCTTAGCCATCAAGCTTCACTACTTCTTCAGTTGTGTTCCGAATATCACTAAAATTACACTCCATATAGCTTCGAAAGTTTCTCTCCACAATTCTAATTTAGCATTGACTCCTGCTCTAGTCTTGTCAACTAAGACGATGTCATCGGCAAAAAGCATACACCAAGGCATCTCATCGTGTATTCCTCGCGTCAATTCATCCATAAACAAAGTAAAGAGACGGAGGCTTAAAGCCAAACTTTGGTGTAAACTTACTGTAATAGAAAAATCGCTAGTCTCTCCTATGGTTGTTCTAATTGTGGTTGTTGCCCCTTCATACATATCCTTAATTACCTCAATATACCGAATAATTACTCTTTTATTATTTAACACCCACCATTCTGTCTCTAGGGACTTTATCATATGCTTTTTCTAGATCTATAAAAACCATATGTAGACCTTTCTTATTCTTCCTATATTTTTCCATAAGTCTCCTTAGTACATAAATTGCTTCCATTGTTGACCTCCCAGGGGGGGAAAACCCAAACTGATTCTCAGACACTGTAGTTTCTAGTCTCGGCCTATGTTCGATCACTCTCTCCCAAATTTTCATCGTATGACTCATTAATTTAATTCTTCGGTAGTTTGAGCAACTTTATATATCTCCTTTATTTTTATATATAGGTACCAAAATACTTTTTCTCCATTCATCGGGCATCTTCTTAGTCCTCAAAATTTCATTAAATAATTTTGTTAGCCAACTCACTACATCCCTAAGACATTTCCAAACTTCAATGGGTATATCGTCCGGCTCTAAAGCTTTTCCTATTTGCATCATTCCTAAAGCATTTCGAATCTCCGAGGACCTAATTCTACGGAAAAATATATGCTCTCGACTCTCCCTCGAGTCCTATAAAATTAAGTTGCCCACAACCTTTTCATTTAATAACTTCTCAAAGTAATTTCGCCATCTTTCCTTAATTTCCTCATCTTTTACTTAGACTCTTGAATCCTCGCTCTTAATACACCTAATTGTATTCAGGTATTTTGTTTTTCTATCCCTTTGTTTAGCAAACTTATAAATATTATTTTCTCCTTTTTTTGTTTCTAATTTTGTGTATAAATCATCATAAGCTTTTTCTTTTGCATCTCTTACCGCTTTTTTAACTTCTTTTCTAACGGTCTTATCTCTTTCTAAGTTCAGGTCATTTCTACTCTTTTGCCACCTTTTGAAGGTTGATCTTTTTTCTCACCATATTTTGGAGTTCTTCTTGCCACCGCCATGTTTCTTTATTTAGCAACCCTCTATCTTTAGACTCTCCAAGTACCTTCTTTGAAATTTCTCTTATGTATGTAGCCATTTTAGTCCACATCATATTTGTCTCCCCTTTCCAATTCGACGATGCTCCTTTAAGGACATTATCTTTAAAAACTTCTAGTTTATCTCCCTTCAAATTCCGCCACCTAATTCTTGGGTTTCTAGCCTCCTTCCTTGCACATGTGTTTCCCAATCTTCACATTCAATATCATTAATCTATATTGTGAGGTTAAACACTCTCCCGGTATAACTTTACATTCTTTACATGTCAAGCGATCTACCTTTCTAGTGAAGAAAAAATCAATCTGACTCCTATTCACCCCACTTTTAAAGGTTATCAAATGTTCCTCCCTCTTCCTAAAATAAGTATTTGCCATTGATGGTCTAATAGCCATCCTATAAAATTTTTCCTTCAACTTCAAAGATATTTGTTTGTCACACAAAGCACCACTGACACTTCTCCTCTTAAGCCATTTTGCTTGGATCTTATGTATAACATCTTCACAAATCTCTCAATCTCTTTGTATAATCGGGCCTAAATATCGGAAACGGTCTCTCTAAGGTATCCCTTGACCATCAAGCTTCACTACTTCCTCATATCGAATATCACTAAAATTACACTCAATATACTCTGTTTAAGTTCAGCTTAATATAAAGCCTCTAGCTTCCAAAGTTTCTCTCCACAATTCTAATTTAACATTAATTCCTGCTCTAGTTTCGTCCACTAAGACGACGTCATTGGTAAAAAATTATACACCATGGCACCTCATCTTGTATTCCTCCCGTCAATTCATCCATGACCAAAGCAAAGATGTAGGGGCTTAAAGCCAAATCTTGGTATAAACCTATTGCAATAGAAAAATGACAGGTCTCTCCTGTGGTTGATCTAAATGTGGTCTTTGCCCCATTCATACATATCCTTAATTAACTCAATATACTGAATAATTACTCTTTTATTATTTAACTCCCACCTATTACGTCTTTAGGGACTTCATCATATGTTTTTTCTAGATCTATAAACCAACCCCATATGTAGATAAACAACCAGAATGATATATTATTTGATCGTGGAAATGCCATGTCAGGTGCGAAATAGGCAGAAAACTGTGGTGTGTGGACTATACTCGCAAAATTTGGCCAAACAATGAAATACGAAATTTCGCAAAATAGCTGAAAATTTGTAGCCAAAACATTGAAATACTGAATTTTCATGAAATTGGCCAAAATTATCGATTATAAACCCCAAAATGTGACCAAAAAGTGAGATTCAAAATTTTGCGAAATCGGCATAAAACAGTGGAGAAATACAAAATTTTGCGAAAATGACCCAAAACTATGGAGTATAACCCACAAAATATTGTCAAAATAGTGTGATACAGAATTTTGCGAAATAGCTTGAAACTGTGGACTATAGCCCACAAAATAATGTAATATGAAATTTTCAAAACGACTAGAATCTTTGGAGCATAGCCCACAAAATGTGGCCAAAACAGTGAAAATGGAATTTTGCAGAATAGCTCAAAAACTATGGAACTATAGCCCCCAAAATATAGTCAAAACATTGAATTATAGAATTTTGCATAAGTTGGCTGAAAACTATGGTGTATCGCCCTAATATGTGGCTAAAATAGTGAAATACAGAATTTTTTGCGAAATAGCCTGGAAACTTTGGACTAGCCCATAAAATGTTGCTAAAACATTGAAATACCGAATTCTAAGAAATTGCCTAAAATTGTGGACTATGGACTAAAATATGTGGCCAAAATAGTGAATACAGAATTTCGCGAAATGTCAAAATGTGGAGTCCCAAAAAATGAGGTGAGAACAGTGAAAATGAGGTGAGAACAGTGAAATACGGAATTTTGCTTTGGCGGCCAAAAAATATGGAATATATTCTACAAAATGTCTAAAATAGTGAATTATGAAACTTTGAGAAACAAGTTAACTATGGACTATAACCCCAAAAAATGATGCCAAAACAGTCAAATATGAAATTTTGCAAAAAATGCTAAAAATGTGGATTACAACCTACAAAATATCGAAAAAATAGTGAAATGCTGAATTTTGGTCAAACGGTCGAAACTATGCTCTAATTGCCTATTAAATGTGGGCAAAACTGTGAAATACAAAAATTTGCAAGATTGGTCGATAATTGTGATCTGCAAAATGTGGAGCATATTCTTCAAAATTAGCCAATACAAAATTTTGCTAGAACGTCCGAAAACTGTGGAGCATATTCTACAAAATGTGGTTAAAATAGTTAAATACAGAATTTTGCAAAATAGACAAAAGTGAAATGCGAAATTTCACCAACTTTGGTTTCCAGCCCACAAAATGTAATAAAAATAGTGAAATGCTAAAATTTGCTGAAACGGCTAAAAACTGTGACTGATAGCCTACTAAATGTGGGCAAAAGTGTGAAAAATGGAATTTTGCAAAATTGGCCGATAACTGTGAACTACAACCCACAAAATTTGGCCAAAATAATGACTTACTGAATTTCACAAAATAACCCAAAAACTATGGACTATAGCCCCGAAAATGTGGACAAAATATTGAAATACAGAATTTCTTGAAATTGGTCGTAATTGTGGAGTATAGCCCCCAAAATATGACCAAATATTGTAATACGAAATTCATGATATCGGCCGAAAATAGTGAAATATAGAATTTCGGAAAAACGGCTGATAACCGTGGATTATTGGCAACAAAATGTAACCAAAACAGTGAAGTACAAAATTTCACAAAATTGGCAAAAAATTGTGGACTATTGCCGTTATAATGTGGCGAAAACAACGAAATACAATATTTTGCAAATAACCCAAAAACTGTGGACTATAACCCTAAAATGTGGTAAGAATATTTAAATATATAATTTCATGAAATTGGCCGAAATTGTGGCCTATATAGCCCACAAAAAGTGACCAAAATAATGAAATACAAAATTCACAAAATGTGGCCAAAACTGTGACTATAAGCCCACACGTGGCCAAAACTGTGAAGTACGGAATTTTGCGAAATTGGCCATAAATTGTTAATGATAGGTGATAGCTCAAAAAGTATTGCCAAAATAGTGAAATACACAATTTTCCGAATACATTCAAAAACTGTGTACTATTGCGCACAAAATTTGGCTAAAACAATGAAATAAGAAATTTTGAAAAATGTTCGAACATGTGGCATATAGCTCACAATATGACAAAAACGGTGAAATATGGAATTTCTCGAAAACGGCAAAAAAATAGTGGACTATAGTTTACAAAATTGTGGCGAAATCAGCGTAACATGAAATTTTGCAAAAATGGCCGAAAAGTGTAGATCAACAATCAAATCGGGAATTTCACATAAACGTCTGAAAACTATTAACCATAGCCCACAAAGCTTGGTGAAAATAGTGGATTCGTCTCTGAAAATACGAATTTGTAGACTATAAGCAAACAAAATCTGGCCAAAATAGTGAAATACATAATTCTGCGAATATGGCAAAAAACTGTGGACTATATAGCGCACAAAACTGTGCCAAAATAATGAAAAAAGGGAAATTCGCAAAAATTGCCAAAAACTGTAGACTATAGCTCCACATAATATGACTTAAATAGTGAATTACGGAATTTTGCGAAAACAACCAAAAGCTGTGGTCACTTAAAAAAGCTGGCTAAACAGTGAAAAAATGGCCTAAACTATGGGGCATAAAAGTGAGATGAAATTTCATGAAAGTAGCTGAAAACAATGGACACCACAATCTAGCCAAAATGATCCTTCTAGTAAGAAAGATAGGGAAATGAAATTGAAATTTCGCGATACAACCCAATGCTGTGGACTGTCTCACAAAATATGATCAAAACAGTGAGATACAAAATTTTATAAAAACAACTGAAAATTATGGACCATCTTACAAAATGTGGCCAACACAGTGAAATGCACAATTTATGTGAGAACAATCGAAAACTGTGGACTTCTTCTGCAAAGCTTTTCCAAAACAGTCAGGGAATTTCGCATAAACGGCCGAAAACTGTGGGCTGCAACCCACAAAATCTGGGCAAAACAGTGAAATACGGTATTTCACGAAAAATGCCGAAAACTATAGGGGTAACCCACAAAATTGACCAAAATAGTGAAATGCAAATTTTCGCAAATACTGCAGAAAACTATTGACGGTATAACCGAGAAAGTTTGGCAAAATTAGTGAAATACGAAATTTTGCGGCAACAGCCAAAAAAATAGCGATCCATAGCTTACAAAATCTGCCAAAATGGTGATATTCCAAATTTCATGAAAATGCAAGGAAACTATGGACTGACTCGTAAATTTTGGCCAAAATAATGAAATATGAAATTTCGCAAAAATAACGAAAACTGTAGGGTTAGAGCTAAAAATAGTGGCTAAAATCGTGAAATAAAGAATTTCTCGAATATGGCTAGAAACTGTGAACTATATCTCAAAAAGTGTGGCCAAAATAGTGAAATACAAAATTTCGAGAAAACAGTTGAAAATTGCGTAGTATATGGCCCACAAATACGGAATTTTCTGAAAACAGCCGAAAACTGCGACTGTATAGCCCACAAAAATTTCCCAAGCAGTCGAATAGGGAATTTTGTTCCAACGTCCGAAAACTGCATTCTATAGACCCCATAACATGGCCAAAACAGTGAAATATGGAATTTTATGGAATCGGCTGAAACTGTGGGGAGCTCACAAAATAGTTAAATACATTATTTTGCTTAAATGGCCTAAAACTGTGGAAGCTCACAAAATGTGTCCAAAATTGTGAAATGCGGAATTTCGCAAAAACAGCTGAAAAATGTTGATTATGGCTCACAGAATGTGGGAAAACAATGAAATACAAAATTTCATGAAAAGGCTGAAAACTGAAAACTGCACAAAAATTGCCAAAACTGACAATTAGGGAATTTCGTGTAAATGTCCGGAAGCTGTGGACTATTGCCCACCAAACTTGATATAGTCTGCTGCCTATCGGGACCGAAAGCTTGATATTTGATTTGGTCATTGAACTGAATCAACACTTAAAATGATGTTACACTTTTTGTTACAATTGCAAACATGAGAAAGGCTTTTTATATATCCTTGAAGGTGAGTTAGGCAACTGAACCCTCGGTATGCATTTTTTGAAGAAGCAGGATGCGAAGGATGGGATTCCATTACATCGGCTTTCAATTGCTTGGCGCTCGTCCAATTGGACGCTAATCTTGGTTCTTCACGGAGGTTGATTCCGCAACCATTGTTCTTCAATTGATTCGTCGTTCTCAATGAATAAGTGTTTCCTCATCATCGATCCTGTAACTCAAACCCTTTGCAATTTTTCTTTTCTCTTGGAACCGATCTTTGAGTGTATCTCTATTCTGTATAAATTGTTTCATAAATTACATGTGCAATTGTTTGTTTTAAATTGGAGAATTCTATCAATTGTGAAAAACCTAATTAGTCAACTATTTATTATGTAGTACAGTTTTGTTATGCACACTTTGGATGCTGATCAATTCATATAAGTTACCCTACGCTAATGTACTTATGAGCTAAGCATATTGTTTATATTTGAGTTGTTTTTCCAAATAAAATATGATAAGTAACACCTGAGAAAACCATTGTTTTAAGAGTTTGATGTCAATCGTTGCCACCAAAAAACATGTCTACTCTATTATGGTTCAGTTTTTTCTTTATTCTCGCTTTTTTAAAATATTTTTTTATAAAATATATCTTCTGCCAAGTTTTCCATGGGTGTTTCATTATGTTAATATAGCATCTGTTTAACTGCAGCTTCAAGATGAAGTCATTGTTTCGGATGAGGAGAGGCTGCGAACGACACAATCCAATGTCAAGCTGGTCTGTTTTGTTCTTTCTTCTGTTACTACACTTGACAATTGCCACCTTTGGTCTAAAAAGAAGGATTTTTTTTTTAAAATCACAGCTTCAAAGACACTTTCAAGCAGATACTCTTCCCCGGATCCAGAGGTTGAAACACAAAGAGCAAGCACTGCAAAGGCGGCTTATAAGGGTGAGAAAGCTCTCTGCTTCACTTTTTATCTTTTAGGAATACTATATTTTAAAAGAGGGCATTAGAAGAATTTCAAACTTGATCGTTACTTGTCTGGTTTTGGAACAGGTAATGAGAATAGTGGAGGCATTGGAGGGTAAGGGATTTCGGATGGGCCTCACGAAAAATGAAGTTGATTTGTATGAGAAGTTGTCTGAAATATTAAGAAAGGCAAGTTCCTTTCATTTGCCTCACTCTACGTTATATGACTTTGATTCACACATGAAGGTTGTTGTGGGGTGACATTGCAGTTGAAAGTACCAGCTTCAGAATTACCCAAGAGGGTTCATAATCTGCTATCTATAACTCGTGTCAATGCTAATGTCGGTGTTGGTTTGACCTATCTCCCAGCCTCAGCCAAAATCCAAGAACGGAGCCTCACTGAGATGCAAGAGGTGAGGAGAAACTCATTCATTGTTAGTTTAACACTAGCAATTTGACTATGGTTTATTCTTGATAATCAATTAATTGTGCTATCTGATTTTTTTTTTCTTCAGTGCTTAATTTCAAAACTCATGAAAACTATATCATGTTGCAATTTTATTTTAAAGCTTATAATTCGGAATGATGGAATTCAGTGCAACTTAAATTGTCATAGTTAGTGGTTTTTAGCAGAAGATACCATTCTTTTTTTTCCACTGCATTCAAAACGAGCAGCAATGTTGTGACACGTCAGATACTGGAGGTGATATATGTTTACCTCTGGATGAAACTTGCCATTTTGAATGGGAAAAGCTCCTGCAAACATAGGTTTACATAAATTGGCCTCTCAGGGTTTGAACGCAAGGGTCAATCCATGGGTGAGAGGCAGGTTAATAGGGAGTCCTATAAACCCATCTATCTTGTACTTATTTCTGTTCAAACCTTGTTCGTGTGTCATTGATAACATCTCATCTATGTTCATTCATAAACCAGTTTAAACATTTCTTCATATTGTAACTGTACGTTTTCTTAATTACAGGTTCTACAGCAGCAAACGGAAGCTGTTGCGAAGTTAGCAAATGTATTGAAGAGAGATAGCAGGGACCTGGAGATTATGTCCGAGGGAACTGACATGGTGGTGGATGGAACTGGACGGCAAACTTTGAAGACGTAGTAAACTGAATTCTCCTTCACCTAATAGCACAGATCAGAGTTTTTCCCCACAACAATTTGTCTCATTGACAAAATTGCCCGCTCAAAATGGACTTCGTCTAAAGATAGATTGAATTGGTACTGTAATTCTCAAGTCATAGGTCCAGTAAGTAAATGCAATATGCGGCATGTTAAGTTTGTAATATGTTTTGAGAAAATCATGTATTCTCCTCTTCCGCAGTTCTAGTTTGTGAGACTTAAGCTATCAGTTTCCTTCTACTTCAGTACATAGTAATATGGATCTGATGGATGTTGACCTTTCGGTGATATACAGTTGCTCGAATGTTCATGATAGCGATTATTGTGCAATTTTTGCCCTCAAATATTACTTGTGGGCCAACTTATATCAAGAGAGCACTCGCTGTCTCTCTTGTTGCCATGATCTCGTCAGAGATTTATATAACCATATCAATGCTATTAAATAATGCAAGGACAAGTATCTTTCATTGCTGAGTGAAATATTGAGATTATCAAAATCATTCGAGAGATGAACTTTGTAGAAATTCAAAATTCTTTTAAATTGCCTTTAAGTGGTGAAATATAGCCCATATAATCGAAGTCAGAATAAAGAAATTCAGAATATATCTTAAAATCGGTTGAAAACGGTGTTCAATAACACAAAATCTTGCTAAATTAATACATAGATTCTCAGAATAGGTTGAAAACGGTGTTCAATAACACAAAATCTTGCTAAATTAATACATAGATTCTCAGAATAGGTTCAAAACAGTGGACTATATAGCCCACAAAAAAATTGCCAAAACCGAGAAATTCAGAATTTCTCCAAATCCACCCAAGACAATGACTACAATAAAATCTGGCCGAAATAGTGAAAATCAATAATTTGTCCAAAATAAGTCGAAAATGGTGGGCTATAGCCCCAAAATCGGGCCAAAACAATGAATTTTAGAATTTGTAAAATCAGCCGCAGAAGGTGGTCTATAGCATTACAAAATCATGTAAAATCTGTGAAATACACAGATTTTTAAGCCAAAAACAGTGGACAAATTTTCACAAAATCGCTGAAAATTGTAGACTATAGACCACAAAATGTGGCCAAATTAGTGAAATTTCATATTTCTAAAAAACTACAAAAAGCAGTGCACTATATACCCCACAAAATAAGGCAGCTCCAATCCAAGATAAGTTAAGAGAATCGTCTCAGGTGATTTGGACATGTCACACATAAACCTAGTAGTACCCCCATTAGAAAGAGTGATTTGATAAGTATTGAGGGTAGAGTTAGGGGTAGAGGAACCCCTAAACTAACTTGGGTGGAAACAGTGGAAACAGATATGATAGCTTGTTACCTTACAGAAGATATTGCGCTAAACTCGAGCAGAATGGAAAACCAGGATTCATATAGCCGACCCCAACTAGTTGGGAAAAAGGCTTCGTTGTTGTTGTTGTTGTATATAGCCCACAAAATGTGTTCAAAATAGTGAAATACGAAATTTCACAAAAAACGACCGAAAACTATGGACTATCGAACATAAAATGTGGCCAAGCTAGGGCAAAATTGGGCGAAAACTGTGAACTATATAGCCTAGAAAATATGACAAAAATAGTGAAATACAGAATTTCATGAAATTGGTCGAAATTATCGACTATAGCCCATAAATGTGATGAAAAATTTGAAATACAAAATTTCGTGAAAATAGGGCAAAAATTTTGAACTAGCTCACATAGTGTGGCAAACAAGTGAAATACGAAATTTAACAAATTGACCGAAAACATTGGACTATAACATACAAAATGTGGCAAAATTAGTGAAAATACAGAATTTCAAAAAATGTCCGAAAAGAGTGGACTAACATACATACTATGTGGCCAAAACAGAGAAACACTAAATTTTGCAAACAATCACCGAAAACAGTGGACTACAACCCACAAATTGTGGCCAAAATAATGAAATACGTAATTTCATGAAATTGACTGAAATTGTGGACTATATTCCCCAAAATATGTCCAAAATAGTGAAATACAGAATTTGACGAAATAGGCTGAAAACTGTGGACTATAGCTCACAATTTGAGGGCAAAACAATAAAATACGGAATTTCACAAAAAAGACTGAAAACTGTGGAGCATATAGCCCACAAAATTGACCAAAATTGTGAAATAGGGAATTCCGCAAAAACGATCGAAAATTATTGACTATAGACCACATAATGTGGCCAAAACAAAGAAATACACAATTTTGCAAAATTGGATGAAAACTGTGAACTACAGCCTACAAATGTGGCCAAACTAGTCAAATACAGAACTGTGCAAAATATGCCAAAAACTATGGACTATAGCCCCTACAGTGTGGCCAAACAAGTGAAACACGAAATTTCGCAAAATAGGCGGAAAACTGTGGAGTATAATGTGGCCAAAACATTGAAATATTGAATTCCATAAATTTAGCAGAAATTGAGGATTATAGTACCCAAAATGTGACCAAAATAGTTGAATACAAAATTTCGTGAAATTGGCCGAAAATTGTTGACTATAGCGCAAAAAAGGCCAAACTAGTGAAATACAAAATTTTGTAAAAACGACAAAATTGTGGACTCTAACTCATAAATGTTGCCGAAATAGCAATATAGCGAAATTCATGAAATTAGTCCAAAACTGTGGACTATATAGCTGGCGAAATATGGCTAGAACCGTGAAATACAAAATTTATGGACTATCCACAAACTGTGGCCAAATCAATGAAATACTAAATTTCCTGAAATAACCCGAAAAATGTGGACTATAGCCCAAAAAATTTGCAAAATATTGAAATACGGAATTTCATGATTCTGGCTGAAACTATAGACTATAGCCCATAAAATGTCACAAAATTTATGAAATGGAATTTCACGGAATAGGCCAAAAATTGTAGGCTAGGCCACATAATGTGGCAAAAAAAGTGAAACAGTTTATTTTGTGAAATTGGCCAAAAACTATGGACACAGAATAAGGCAAAAATAGTGTAGTACCGAGTTTCAAAAATGTCCGAAAACAATGGAAAATATCATACAAAATGTGGGCAAAACCGAGAAATACAAAATTTTGCAAATAATCGCCCAAAATTGTGGATAATATGATACAAAATGCGGTCAAAATAATGAAGTACGGAATTTCATGAAATTGACTGAAATTGTGGACTATAACTCACAAATTAAGGACAAAACAATGAAATACGGAATTTCATAAAAAAACGAAAATTGTGGATCATAGCCCACAAAATGTGACAAAAATTGTGAAATACGAAATTCCGTGAGAACAACCGAAAACTATGGAATATGGCCTTCAAAATGCGGTCAAAACAGTGAAATATGCAATTTTACAAAATAGGACGCAAACTGTGGAGTATAGCCCACAAAATGTGGCAAAAAACATTGCAATAATGAATTTCATAAATTTCGCCGAAATTGATGATTACACCCAAAATCTGTCCAAAATAGTGAAATACAAAATTTTGTAAAATTGGCCGAAAATTGTGGACTATATCACAAAAAATAAGGCCAAAATAGTGAAAGCAAAATTTTCCAAAAATTGCAAAAAACTGTGGACTATAGCCACAAAATGTCGCTAAAACAATTAAATACTGAATTTTATGGAAATTGGCCAAAAATGTGGACTATAGCCCTAAAATGTGACCAAAACAATGAAATAAAAATATATTGTGAAATAGGCCGAAAATTGTGGACAATAGTCCAAAAATGAGGCCAAAACAGTGAGAATTTCACGAAATCATCTGAAAATTGTGGATTACAACCCAAAAATATTGCCGAACCAGTGAAATACGAAATTTCAATAAAAGTGACCAAACTTGTGAAATACGTAATTTTAAGAAATAGTCAAAAATGTGGAGTATACCCCTCAAAATGGGGGAAAATAGTGAAATACGGAATTTCGCAAAAACGGCAGAAAATTGTGGCGTATATTGTCCACGAAATGTGGTAAAATAGTGAAATACAAAATTTTGCTAAAATAATCGAAAACGGTGGACTATAGCTAGCCCACAAAATGTGATTAGAAAGTGAAATATAGAATTTTACAAAAACTGCCGAAAAACCGTGGACTAAAATCCACAAATATGGCCATAATAAAAAAATTTTACTGCCAAAAGGCATGTAATCCCTGACATTAGAATATATTATATATATAGAAGAAGTTAGTAGCTATTACAGTCTAAGCAAGGCAGAGTGGATCTTAACAACAGGGTAAGCTTAGGGGAAAGGTTGAGTTTGAGATACCCTAGGGTTAGATTGAAGAGAGAGCATAGGGTTAAATTGAAGAGAGAGCATTGAACTACTGCAGTGCACATCAACTTAATGTAAACCTAGGATCTCTTCACCCAGGGTAGCTTCCTCTTTCAATATAACATAACATAGCATCAGAGTTGATAGTTACAGGCTAAAAGATACTGCAAAAGAACTAATGTTTTAAGCCCACAAAAGTTCCAAAACACACTACTATCACAAGTTTTTTGCAGTACTAGGCTACTTTTTGAGACTTTTTACGATTTTAGGCCAGTTGACAAACTATTAGCACTTTTGGCTAGCAAGTGCCACGTCAGCAGCGGCCGCTATTGGGAATAGCGGCCTCTTCATAGCGACCAACACATTGGACTCCCACACTTGGCAGATTTGTATAATTGCAAACCACTTGGTGTAACTGAGGCCGCTATTGTCAATAGCGGTCTCGTCTAACTAAGGTCGCTATTCCCAATAGCGACCTCAGGTGGGCCTAAAAGCGATTGGGTCAACCTGCGGTCGCTATTGGAAATAGCGACCTTGGTTATAAAAGGTCGCTATTGATAATAGCGACCTCCGTTACTCCAAGTGGTTTGCAATTATACAAATCTACCAAGTGTGGGAGTCCAATGTGTTGGTCGCTATAAAGAGGCCGCTATTCCCAATAGCGACCGCTGCTGACGTGGCACTTGCTAGCCAAAATTGCTAATAGTTTGGGAAGTGGCCTAAAATCGCAAAAAGTTTCAAAAAGTAGCCTAGTACTGCAAAAAATTCCTACTATCACCCTTCGATCTTTCTATCTTCCTTTTCTAGCCTTAGAGCTTCAACTTTGTAGTAGGGGGGGCAACATACCCTTAAAACTGAAGAAAGCATATGCAGATTTGACTGAGTATGAGCCTGCTGAAGAATGCTTTGAAATTGCAGCTTCAACTTGATTTGAGGGCTTTTGATTGATCAGTAGCGGCAGCAACTATATCTTCTCAGCTTCTAGTATCACATTTAAACCCCCCGGTTTTCCCATGCCACTCCTCCTGAGATAGAAAAGTGGCTTCTTTGTTCCTAGCAGCCTAACAAAGAGTGGGGAATAAATAATAGATGCTTCTACACTCGACCCAGTTGGAAGTCCAGAAATGTAGGATGTGCAAATTTCCTGACTGCCAACTGAGATTTTGCATGAATTGTTATTTCAACTGAAAAATGCCCTTCCAAAACGCTGAAGTTTCTACATGATTGATCAAGTTTTGAAGTAGAGTGATCTCAGGGTTTGAGTTACTAGTGAATTGGTAGAAACACTCTTCCATCACCACTCCATAAGCAAAGGCCTCATTGAAAATATTCAAGTCTACACACTCCAAGTCCTCCATATTGCTTGGGTTGACATACCTCATGTGGGTTGTATAAAGAGCACATGAGGAAGTGCATCCCCCTGTTTGAGCCCTTTCTTTGAATTTGTAGTCCTTCCTCTCGCACCATTGACGAGTATAGAGGATTTTGGTATTCTTAGAATCATTTTGATCCTCTTGCCACCAACATGTCATCTATAAAGTTCCAACTAACATTGCCAAAGGGCTTTCCTGAAGTCCATCTTGAGCATCAGATTATCAGATGTCCTTTTGCTGCATAGATTAAAAGTTTTATGAGCAAATAGACAACAATCCACAGTGAACTTATCTTTGAGAAAAGCACTTTGGGATGAAGATACAAGAGAATCTAGCCGAGGACCAAGCCTGTTAGCCAAGATTTTATCGAAGATCTTGAAAGTGCAATTAAGCAAACTGATAGGCCTGCACTCAAACAGAATTTCCCCCCTTACACTTTGGAATGAGCATGATGTTGGAGTAGTTCAGCCTATTGATATAAAGCCAAACACTTAAAATTTCTCCACTTTCTGATCCCTGTATTTAGAAGCACCAGCTTCTGAGCAAAAACATCGACTGCAGTTCATCTACAAACAAAACCCCTCCACCAATTAGTAACATGCAGCTGCGATAAATTGGTCATTAGAAAACCAGGCCTTCTCAAATTTAAAGTATTGAATCTTGGACATGTCAGCAAAGGTATCTACGATGACGGTGCACTGGTTTGATGCAATTCTAGGAAAAGAATGACGAATGCAGTAAGGTTGAAGCCACTCCTATTAGTTGGAGATTAAGAATCTAACTAGCCACGCAGATGCAGGATTTGCTCTAAGATTAGACCAGGTGAATTTTCTTCCTACTAGAGAAAGATCAATATGGTCCAGTTGCTGGATGATTGTTAGGAACTTAGGAGAACTCACCCTTAACTACCCAATATTGGTTCTCCATATAACCGATGTGGGACTAAATTTGGATCATAACATTCCACCACGCTTCCGTAACCCGCCGCCCGCCGCCCTCGGCGGTATTCACTCTAGCGACACTGGCCCAACCCGGGTCTACCAGTAATTTTAATCCAGCCTCTAGAGGGTATTCACTCTAGCGACACTGGCCCAACCCGGGTCTACCAGTAATTTTAATCCAGCCTCTAGAGCGAATTAAGAAGCCTGGGGTTGGCTCTGATACCAATTGTTAGGAACCTAGGAGAACTCACCCTTAAAAGCTAGCTGTTAAGGAGAGGGAGCCCAAGTTTATAACTACCCAACATTGGTTCCCTATATAACCGATGTGGGACTAAATTTGGATCATAACAATGATGTCTCTGAAAGCTTCCATGTCCCTAATTGACCCTAGTCTCGAGCTTTTTCCTTATTTGAGATAGTCACATTGAAATCCCCGAACAACACCCATGCATCACATAAGATACCTCTTCATTGCACAATCTCATTAAAACAGAGCTTCCTTACATCCAGTTCAAAGGGCGCATAAACTGAGGATAAAGACCACTCCTGACCTAAACTCTGTACTCCCTCCTTAATTTGTTGGCCATCTGCAACTGTGGTAAAGAGTTGAACTTTTCCATTCCTGGTATATTCCACCATAATTTGACTAATGGCGATTAGAATGGGGATATCATAGCTCTCTCTTCCTCCAGTTTAATGGAACAAATGGTCAAGGTCCAAGTTTTTTGGGGATGTCACAAATGTCCTCCAAGGCTGAACTGCTCCTTCATTTCAAAACTAATAGAGTCACCAACTTTGCAAATGGACTAAGCAGAGGAATCAAAGACTCTTCATGCAATGTGTGGTACATTGATCCACACATAGCATGGCTTTGGCTCGAATTTTGCACTGTGCTTAGGCTGCCACGGTGCAATTGTGGCTGTGATGTCAGTAAAATTGAGGGCCTTCCTCAGCAACTCCACATAGGGGAATAGGATGCGATAAACTCCCTCAGTCACCTTCTTGATCATTCACCAGTATCCCTTCTGCCGCAGTGGCAATGGAGATGATGTGAGAAAAGTAGGAGATGAAGTGGCTGCTGGTAATGATGTGGGCATCATGGGGTAGGAGGAGACTTCAGGATCTCAGCAGAAGTTCTCTTAGATGTCTCATTTGCATGGCTCACCACCCAAGGAATCCCTCGCTCTCTCCCCCATCCGCTCTGAATTTTTTGCAGCACTAGGCTACTTTTCGAAACTTTTTGCGATTTTAGGCCACATCCCAAACTATTAGTAATTTTGGCTAGCAAGTGCCACATCAGCAGCGGCCGCTATTGGGAATAGCGGCCTCTTCATAGCGACCAACACATTGGACTTCCACACTTAACAGATTTGTATAATTGCAAACCACTTGGAGTAACGGAGGTCGCTATTGTCAATAGCGACCCTGTATAACCAAGGTCGCTATTCCCAATAGCGACCGCAGGTTGACCCAATCGCTTTTAGGCTCACCTGAGGTCGCTATTGGGAATAGCGACCTTAGTTAGACGAGACCGCTATTGACAATAGCGGCCTCAGTTACACGAAGTGGTTTGCAATTATACTAATCTGCCAAGTGTGGGAGTCCGATGTGTTGATCGCTATGAAGAAGCCGCTATTCCCAATACCGGCCGCTGCTGACGTGGCACTTGCTAGCCAAAAGTGCTAATAGTTTGTCAACTGGCCTAAAATCGCAAAAAGTTTCAAAACGTAGCCTAGTACTGCAAAAAATTCCTCCGCTCTCTCACCCATCATGGCTTAATTTCCTTCTAAGAAAATGTGGCCATAATAGCGAAGTGCTTAATTTCATGAAATTGGCTGAGATTGTGGACTATATTCCCCATAATGTAACCAAAATAGTAAAACATGAAATTTAATGAAATAAGTGGAAAACTGTGGATTATAACTAACAAAATGATGCCAAATAGTGATTTTCAGAATATCGTGAAAACGGCCGAAAACTGTGGACTATATAGCCCATAAAATATGGCCAAGATATTGAAATACAGAATTTTACAAAATTAGCCGACAGCTGTGGAGTAGCCCACGTATGTGGCAAAAAATGTGAAGTACATAATTGTGAAATAGCCGGAAAACTAAGGATAATAACACTGAAAATGTCGTAAAAACATTGAAATATAAAATTTTACAAACTTAGCCAAAATTGGTGGCATAACCCACAAAATACGGCCAAAACAGTAAAATACAGAATTTCATGAAATAGCTAGAATACTGTAGACTATCGATCACAAAATGTGCCCAAACCATTGAAATTAGCCAAAATTGGGGACAATATATGACCAAAATAGAGAAATTCTGAATTTCATGAAATAGGCTGAAAATTGTGGACTATAAACTATACAATGAGGCTAACACAACAAAACACAGAATTTTGAAAAAAAAAAACTACCGAAAACTGTGGGCACACACAAAATGTGGCAGAAATTGTGAAATACATAATTTTAAAACATAGGGTGAAAACTATGCACAAGAAATGTGGCTAGAACACCCAAAAAACTATGGACTATATAGAATTTTTCATCATTTTTTGAAATTGCTCACAAAAAGGTACCAAAAATAGTGAAATACAGAATTTTGTGAAAAATTCGAAAGGCAACAAAATGTGACAAAAATGGTGAAATATAGGATTTCGCAAAATTGACCAAAAATGTGGCAAAACAAATGAAATGAAGAATTTCACGAAATCGACCGACAATGGTGGAAGATAACACACAAAATGAGGTCAAAACAGTGAAATGCATAACTTTTCAAAAATGGCCAAAAACAGTGGTGAGTAACCCACAATATGTGCTCAAAATTTTGAAATATGTAATTATCGCGAAAACGACGAAGAACTGTGTAGTATAAGCCCACAAAATGTAGCAATAATTGTGAAATACAGAATTTCATGAAAATGACCGAAAAAATTGACTATGGCTCATAAAATGTGGCAAAAATAGTGAAATAAAGAATTTTGCTAAATTGGTTGCAAATGGTGGACTACCCAGAATATGTAGCTAAAATAGTGAAATACAAAATTTTATGAAATATCCCGAAAATTGTGGATTATAGCCCAAAAAAAGTGCCAAAAACATTGAAATACATAATTTCGCAAAAATGGCAAAAATTGTGGACTATAGCCCACAAAATGTGGCCAAAATAGTGAAATACAAAATTTCGTGAAATAGCCTAAAAACTGTGGACTATAGCCCCAAAAATGTAGCAAAGACATTAAAATACGAAATTTCATGAAATTGGCAGAAATTGTGGATAATAGCCCCCAAAATTTGACCAAAATAGTGAAATTAAAAAATTTCACAAAATAGGCCGAAAAACTGTGGAATATAGCAAACAAAATAAGGATAACGAAAATTTGCAAAAACCACCTGAAAATTGTGGCCCACAAAATGTGGCCAAAATAGTAACAGTGAAATACGAAATTTTGCGAAATAGCCTTAAAAAATGTAGCAAAGACATTAAAATAAGAAATTTCCGGAAATTGGCCGAAATTGTGGATTATAGCCCCCAAATTTGACCAAAATAGTGAAATTCAAATTTCAAAAAATAGGCTGAAAAACTATGAAATATAGCATACAAAATAAGGCTAAAATATTGAAATACAAAATTTTATAAAACTGGCTGAAAATTATGGACTATAGCCCACAAAATGTGGCCAAAATAGTAAAATATTGAATTTTGCAAAATTGGACGAAATATGTGGATTAGAGCATCTGTAGTTGTCAAATGCCCAATTTGGCAAATTGAGATGGAGATGTAGTCGTCAATTGCCATAATTTGGCTTTTCGAAAAGAAAATGGGAGGGACAAAAGGTCATCTTCTGTTTCTATTTTTTTTTAATTTAAAGAAATATGTGTCGGAGGAAGAACTTCTTCTGTTGGACACCATAGTTTATTAAATAATTAATTGGATCTTAATAAAATATTAATTAACTCTTAATGAATCTTAACAAAATCTTAATGAAATCAAATTTTGAATGGACGAAACTTCTTCTTCTGTCCATTCAAAATTTTAAATTTTTTTTGAACGGACGAAATATCATCTTTTGTCATCTATAATTTGACAATTGCCATTTGCGCTACAAAATTTGGCAGCGCACTTTCCCTACTTTTACAAAGAATGAAAAATTCCAAATGAGTGCATGGTTTTATTTTTGCCAAATTATGCAAAAAATGGAAAAAATGTCAAACGATTGGAGATGCTCTTATAGCTCACAAAATATGACCAAAATAGTGAAATATTGAATCTCATGAAATTGGCCAAAGTTGTGAAGTATCACAAAATGTGGACAAACTAGTGAAATAAGGAATTTCGGCCGAATCGTGTGAACTATAACCCAAAAAATGTTGCCATAACATTGAAATATGGTATTTCTTGAAATTGGCCGAAGTTGTGGATTTTAACCCCAAAGTGGACCAAAATAGTGAAATATGAAATTTTGCAAAATCGGTCGAAAACGGTGAATTATAGTGCAAAAAATAAGGTCGAAACAGTAAAATACAGAATTTCACAAAAACGCCCAAAATTATGGAGTACATCCCTCGAAATGTGGCCAAAACACTTAAATACAGAATTTCACGAAATTGGCAAAAAAAATTATGGACTGTAGCCCACAAAATGTGGCCAAAACTGTGAAATTTGAAATTTCATGAAACTGACCGAAAATGTGGATTATAGCTCCCAAAATGTAACCAAGATATTGAATTACAGAATCTTGAGAAATAGGCCGAAACTGTGGATATAGCTCACAAAATGAGGCAAACACAGCAAAATACGAAATTTTGCAGAAAATGGTTGTGGGGTATATTCCACAAAATGTAGACAAAATATGAAATACGGAGTGTCATGAAATTAGGCAAAATTGTTGACCAGCCTACAAAATGTGACTAAAATAGTGAAATGCATAATTTCATGAAATTGACCAAAACAATGGAGTATAGTCCATAAAATGTGCCAAAATTGTGAAATACCGAATTGCAGGAAAACGGTAAAAACTCTGGACTATAGCTATCAAAATGTGCCGAAACGGTGAAATATAGTATTTTGCGAATTTGACCGAAAACCGAGGACTGCCCTCACAAAAAGTGGCGAAATAAGTAAAATTTTGTATTTCTCAAATTCGGCTAAAAAAGAGTGCAAATATCCCATAAAATGGCCAAGCTAGTGTTATATTTAAAATATTCACAAAATCGATGAAAACGGTGGACTTTAGGTCACAAAATGTAGCCAAACTAGTGAAATATCTTATTTATCAAAATCGTCTAAAACAGTGGACTATAGTCCAGAAAATGTGGCTAAAACAGTACTGATATTCAAAATTTTAAAAAAGAACTGACGAAAATGATGGATTATTATTGCCCACAAAATGTGGCCAATCCAGATGAAATTTCGTATTTCTAAAATCGTCTAAAAATAATGAACTATAACCCACAAAATATGACCAAACCTGTGATATTCAGTATTTTTTTCTCAAAATCAACAAAAACGATGCACAAAATAAGGCTAAATAGTGAAATATCGTTTTTTTTTTCCTCTCAAAATCTGTTAAAAACATTAAAATAGTTATATTCACAATTTTTAAAAAAAACCCGAAAAACACACAAAATGTGGCTATATAGTGAACTAACCATCTCTTACTAGTGACGTGTTCAAAGGGATTCAACATCTCTACTACTATAATGAGAAAAGGCCTAAGTGTAATTTGTCCATCTACCAACCGGTGTAGCGCACGTGGATAACTATTGTAAATGAGGTTTTAGATCAAATCCAAACTTCGTCTGAATTTTTACTTTTAAAAAAACTATATTTATTAAGACGTGCATTGCACGTGTAAACTACTAGTCAAAGTTAAAGTAAGAGTCATCAATCAGTTCTCACACATAGCACGCAATGAGTTGTTTATAGTGATCATAGAATACTATCAGAAAAGGGACAGCCACCAACACTATTGCTAATTACCAACATGTTTTCCATTATTGAACATGAGTGAATAAGACATAAAACATCCACAAACTCTTGCATTGATTAGTCTTGAAGAAGACTCCTAAAACACAAGCCACTCAAAATTACAGAATGAGAATGATTGGTAGGCCCTATTCTCAACACTAAAGACACAGAGAAGCATTCAATCATATATATATATTCTCACTTCTGAATCAATTATCAAAGAGAAATTAGGT
Organism: Hemerocallis citrina; assembly: GCA_017893485.1. Lineage (NCBI taxonomy): Eukaryota > Viridiplantae > Streptophyta > Magnoliopsida > Asparagales > Asphodelaceae > Hemerocallis > Hemerocallis citrina. The sequence continues at coordinate 311,005,041 of CM030361.1, forward strand.
ACAACCACCAGGATCAGCTAATTGCCTGTTACTGTTAAGAGCTTGGAGCCAATATGTTCATTCCAGAAACCTGAGTCCAAAACAGATATGATCACAGAATGTGTGCAAGTTGTCTGTATTCTTCGCCATAAAGCCAAGATTCTAGCCATAGAGATTTGAGCAAGTAATAAAAACCCTCAAATGTACATATAGTTTCTGCAAGCATTTTGCCTCATTTGTTATTTTGCAAAGATAGAAACAGAATAGGCATAATGACCCTATACAAACCTCTTGTAGTTACATATCCCTTTCATTTTCATCGAAAAACATACTGAAACCAAAATGATAGCTTAGCATAATAGTACCACACACTTTTATTATTAGCAGCTCTCAGTGCAGAGGGCTCACATTATGCTTCCTCCCTTCATTGAAGCTACTACGATTTGGGGTGGTAAATCCTGGAATGCAACATGGCCTGGCCCTCCCGGTTCTCTCTTTCCTGCGATTAGAATCTCTGCTAGGAGTCACTTCACTGCTCCAAACTGAGTTAGTTCCAGAGAGATTCAGGCTTCCTTCAGATGACCTTGAAGGTTTATCGCCGTCCGGCTTTGTTTCAGATTCACCATTTTGCTCATTCTCTTTAAAGAGGTCGAAGAGTTTCATCTTTCCATCAGTTGGGGATGGTTCAGATTTGGCATCGGGTGGTGTGGACAGCGAGAGAGATTTGTTCAGTCGAGGTGATCCTGGTGTGAACTGATAGTTTGGAGTACTACCTCGAGATGGAGTAAAATCTGCATTTGAAAAGGATATGAATGTGCATGATGCGATCATTTCAAACTAGGATGATAACAAATAATGCGCTGTAACACAGTTCATACCTCCGTTCACACTGAAGAAATCGTCTTCACAGTCAGAATCTAACCACGCCTTGGTGTCAAAATAGATTTCCCCTTTACTGCCTATAAATGTTAGTTATTTACCCAAGTTAGAAGGTGGCAAGCTAGCGCATGAAACAAATGTATTCCTTATAAATTTGTTTCATGCGCTATACATAATCTGACCATGCAAAAAAGAAGAGTTAAAAGATGAATGAAAATTTGAGGCATTAAAAAAAACTACCAAGAACTTGCTTCAGTATGTGCAACTTCCACAAACTTTCACTTAACCATTGTAAAAGATTATCCACAGAAGGAAAAACAGACTATTCCATAAACTACCATTTGTGACATAACAGGACTGTATAAGATGGAAAGTTCATGGTAGGAAGCGAAATACATACATCTCTACCTCTCCACACTTTCATTCCTTCTGATTTACAAGAAATGGATAACTTGATCTATCGAAAGATACTCATTAGCACTATTTGAGTACTTCTCAATCAAGGATAAAATAAAAGAGCTACAGAACATAAGTGACATATTCAAGGACTAGATAAGATGTCTCTTTATTAGGCTTGTACCACATATTCCAGCTAAATTGCCCATTTCAATGAATCTATATGAACTCCTTCAACAACAACAACAACAACAACAACAACAACAAAAAAAAAGAAAAAGAAAAAGAAAAAAGATGTATGAAGACATTAACTTACCTGACAAATAGCGGAAAAGAAACTGACATAACACAAACAGCCAAAAGTAACATAAGGACAATAAGAGCATCCACAGTCGTCATGCATTTATGCATATTATGCATATTTTCGTCCAAATCGAGCTGCAGTCGTGTGGCATTTATGCATATTTTACCTTTTTTGAAACAGTAGAATGGTACATTTGAGAATCGACATAACAATATGCATAATATAAAGGACGAAACATCTGTAATATTTTATAATATTTTTAAAAGATTGGACGAAACATGATGTTTCGTCCCAAATATTTTATAATATTTTTTGGGGATTGGACGAAACATCATGATGTTTCGTCTGATGAAATCCGAATTTTTTTAATTAAACTAAAATCGTATGCTCTTAATTAGTTAGTTAATTAGTTTAAATAGTATTTTAGTTAGATTTTTAGTTAAATAATTAGTTAATTAATTAAATTTATTTAACTAATAACTTAATTAATTACTTAATTAAGTGGGCACACAGTGGGACGAAACAACATGTTTCGTTTCACTGTGGGTACCACCATTTAAAAAATATTTTAAAAAATCAAAACAAAAAAAAACGACGGATGTTTCGTCCGTTTACAACTTTGCTATATTTTACCTTTTGCCCACTGTAGCAAACAAGCGAATGCTATATGTATATTATGCATATATGCATATTTTAGCTCTAACGGCTGTGGATGCTCTAAATCACACATTCACAATGACAAAACATACTAGACATGGCAAAAGAGAAGAGTACAAGACTTAAACTAAAATTGATGGGAGATATTATTCATGTATGCAAGATAAAAAGGCTAAACTATTTTTAAAAATTCATTCTGCAAGATAAGAACCTACATCCATACTCAAATTTATATGAAAATACAACAGCAACCAACAAAGATATAACATAAAAGGATTAGCACACAAAACATTGTTGATGGTTTACGATAGCCAACCAGCTTCCTTCTGAAACTAACATGATCAGACAAAGCTGATACACAATGAGCTTCTCATTATATAAACTTGGATCAATATCACGAGCGACTTGATGAAAGGAAATATACAGATCAAATGCTTATCTATATAATAAAACACAAAGAAAGCTATCAAGTGGCTCTCCTTCAATTTCCTCAAAAATCAAAAGCCCAGATCTAACCTCACAAAACATATCCCCCCCCCACCAAAGTTTTCCCCCAAAACTCATATTCAAATCCCCCACCCAAAACAACTCCGATATTTACTTAATTTTTTTCCCCTCTCTCTCTCCCTCCCTCCCTCTTCTATTCAAAAAATAAAGAAAATAAAAATTTAAAAAATTTAAAAAATTAAGAAAAATAAAAAAAATAAAAAACTAAAAAACTAAAAAAATTTAAAAATTTAAAAACTTTAAAAATAATTAAAAAAAATCAAAAAAATCATATAATATGTTTTTTGCTCTATGTTTGCTACTTCAATTAATTTGCTGAACCTCCAAAACTATTTTATATGATCAAACAAGGTGCACCGTTCCGAAGACGTGTCGTAGGCACGTGTCAACGGGCAAACCTAGTACTATATATAAATCTCAGAAGACAAATTAAACAAGTAGACAACAAACCGACTTCCACCTAAATGCTTTAGATATTTTAAAAAAACTACAACAAAGTTTGTATTCAAGCACACATACAGATGTAAACTAGAGAAGGATTTTATATTTAATTCTTTTGCAGAACAATTACTATAATAATCAGTTGTATATATGAAGTTATACAATATACCAACTTCAAACAAAATTTAGATTGATAAATTATTAGAAAGAAAAAAAAAACAATATAAAAGACCAGAAGAAAAAATGTACAAATTAATTACTGCAATGATTGTATCTCAAAGATAAGCCTGACCACAATAAATAAATAAATATGAATTGAACAGCTGCAAATATTTGCATCAAGTATTGTGCTTATTCTCATCTTGAGCTGTTACCCATGTTAAAATTCCATTAACTCTCCAAAAATTCAACTCAACCATAAATGAAAATTTAATACATAATTCTATCAAAAAATTAGCACTTCAATCTAATAACTCAAAGAAATAAATGCAACACAAAAACCCACATAGATAACTAAAATAAAATGGATTCAAAGAAAGGGAGTAAAAGTTATACCAAAATCGGAGTAGCCAAAACCAGAGTCGTTGGTCTTAGGATCAAATTCTCGAATTGGGTTCTCTACATTCACAGTCTTCTCCTTTGTAGGCGAACAAAGGAAGAATCTTTTTGCCTTTGAACCCAAACCCAAGTTGAATCTCATGGTAGAAGACCAAAAAAGGTATGATCTTTCTACAAAATTTTGCAGAAGCTGAGAAGGTTGTGAGAGAGAGAGAGAGAGAGACGTAGTTGATTTTGAAATAAATAAAATAAAAATGAAAGAATAAATAAAGGAAATGGTATGACTCGTCACTGGATTGGTATTGAGGGAGAAGTTACAGAGGCTGCCTATTAGTGGAGTGGGTCCCACTGCAAATTAGATTTTTGACAAAAAAAAAGATTTATATTTTTTGAGAAGTACTTATTTTGGGACATTTTTTAAAGGCATTAATTGCATATATGTTAAGGTTTTGTGGAATAACATATCTAATTGATGAACAAACTGTAATGGTGCTCCTACCAACCCACCCTCAACCTCTTCTCCCTCCCACACCCTCAACCTCCTCTCCCTTCACCGCTTTTAGCCTCCACCTCCCTTAAACCCAATAGCTTCTCTGCGCTTGCTCCTATCTTCTTCTTCATCCTTTCTGTTGCATCCCCTCCTGCTCTCCTTTTCGACCTGCTTCATTTCCAACACCGACCCATCTTTCTGTGCAGCACAGTTATGTCTCGCACTACCATCGACCTCACCGAGATGGAGTTGAGCGGATGTGGGCCCCTTGAGAAGGTCCGCTTCGCCAACCAAACCCCAACCCTTCCTCCAAGCGACACCCCCCCCCCCCCGAACACCACCACCCCTGCAACTTCTCCCACTCCCGTGCTCCATCCACAGCCAAAGTTTGCAACGCACAATGCTCTGCCTCAATGCAGCACCTTGCAGCCCCCCCAGAGGGGGATGACCCTAGGCTCAGGCGAGCTCTTTCCCCGACGAGGGCACACCGTAGTGCACACCACCGTCGTGAAGGGAGTAGCAACACTCATCATAGCCTTCATGGGGTCTATCCGCGGAGGGAGAGGGCCCGTAGAGAGGGTCCCCCTCAACGCTCCGAGGAGCGTCGGAAGTCCCCCCCTACCAACCGACATCGCCCAGCGCGGATGCTGCCCAAGCAGAGGGACAGGGAGGAAAGAGATCCTCATCACCATCACAACTCGGAGGGTGCTCACGGTGTTAATCTAAGGCATCAAGAGCATAAGAACCATACTGGAAGGGAACAACACAATCATCAGCGTTACCAGGGCTCAACCAGTGCCGCAGGCCCACAACTCCAACCTCCCAAACAACCTGCCTCCTCTCACTCTTCACCCCCGACCTCCACACACCTACCTCGACAACCTTCCCCTCGACCGAAAGTGACCACGACCAAACACCACAGGTCAATCATCGTTGGGGCCCAACGAGGGGACCCAATCGATGAGACTACTGGGAGTGTGATCGCAGCACTGGACGTAGAGACGGCGGAAGATTGGCGTGTGGTGACCAGGGGGGGCAAGAGGAAACCTAGCACTTCACCTCCGAAACACCAAACACCCAACAATTCTAACTGCCTCCCACAACCAATGGAGCAGGGTGGTACCAAAAAAAGAATGAGGAAAGGAAAGAGAAAGCCAATCCCGTGTTTCAACTGTGGGGATTTGGGCCATTACCGTACGGAGTGCACGAAGGAGGTCAGATGTTTGCGGTGCATGAAGTGGGGACACATGTCCTACTCTTGCACGAATGTTTCGAACTCCAGTAGTGATGAGAAGCGGCATGTGGTTAGAGGCATATCCCCAGAGAGCCCAGCAATGATCAAACTAGCCCACAGTCTCGATACGATCAAGAGTGAAGAAGCTTGGCTTCGAAAGTGGTGTGCGGTAGCGAGGGTGAGATCGGGATCCCCATCCGAAGCTCATCTCCTACAGGCGCTTACTCTAAAGTGGCCAATGCGTGCACATCGAGACTGGGTTGTCAAAAAACTTTGCCACCGCCAATTCCTTGTTTCGTTTCCGTCACCTGAGAAGATGACAGAGGTCACTTCAATGGGCATTATCGATTTTGGTTTTTTCAAAGTCGAATTCACAGCCTGGTCACCACACTTCGGCGCGGAAATTCCGAAAGGGGACAAGTATTGGATCTGGATCCACAATGTGCCGTTACATTTTTGGAAAAAGGAGGCGCTCCAAGAGATTATATCGGAGTTTGGAACGGTGGAGGCCATCGACGAGAAAACCTCTCGCCGCTCAGATTTAGTCTCGGCTAGACTTCTCATCAGAAGTGCCGACATCTCTCTCATGCCCAGATTCGCGAAAATCTTCTCGTTTGAGCAAGCCTATCTCATTCGCTTCATCCTCGATCGAAGGGCGGAGCCGGAGCAAAAGCACATCACCTCCCCCAAACCCTCCTCCTCTCCGAGAGATGGCCGTTCGTACTGTGAAGTGGCGGCGTCAGGTTGGGATCTAACCATTGACGGAGCGCATGAGGTGGAACGAGCCCATAGAGAATTGATCAACGCCACCAGAGGGGAGGAGAGACGCCGTGGAGCTACGGCGGAGGGATCAGCTGCACAACTCCAGAGAAAGGCGGAGACTTTTCCAGTTTTGGGAGGGGCTGACGCCATCAAGTCAAGAGGCGACAAAGACCATACCCAAAACAGGAAGAAGACAATGCATGCAGTGGTAAAGGAGACACCTTTGGCTCAGAACGGAGCAGTTGGCCTCAAAAGCACAAAAATCAGCCTGGATGGTACTTCTCGGGACGCTCAGACTGGCATCAAGCCACTTTCGACTAAGGAGTGGGTAGAGCAGAGGTGGTTTGCTGCAGATAAGACAGAGGGCAAGGAGAGGAAGCTGGCAGAGGCCGCCTCAGAGAAAGAGAAGAGTAGGTGCACGTTGGCGACCAGGAGTGATTCAGAAGGAGTTGGTAGAGGGAAGAGCTCTGAGAGCTTAGCTGAAAGTGGTAATGGAAACAGCTTAATGAAGAAGAAAGCAAAAGGGGATAGGGACGAAGATGGCAAAGGCTCAGAGACTTCTGAACCCATAGCGCTCAAAACCCATTTGGTCTCAAGGCCATTTAATGCGCTCTCTGATCAAACCGACCCCCCACCAAATCCTCGTGTGACAAGTGGCACAGAAGACAGGCGGTGTGGGCAGGCAACGATTCATATTCAACGAACGTCTGACCCAACCGCTGACCCACCCAATCACGGTGCGACACCTGGCATGGGTGGTATCCTCACCGCCCAGCCTCGTGATGCGGAAGGCGGTAGTTTCGAAGAGAGGGATAAGTTGAGCTGCGGAAATAACTTAGCGCTATCGGTGGGTTCTGAGGGGGTAGGTGGGCAGATTGAGAGTGGGCTTTTTATAGATCCTCACGGGCCCAAAGAGGGGTCCAAGGGGAATTGTTCTGCTACAACTACTTCCAACTGTCAGATTCGCTGTAACACCAGTAGCGGGCCCACGGAGGGGTCCGCCTCGGGACGTAACAACATTGCTACAGTTGTGTCATCAGATCGTGGGCTAAGTGAGAAGTCTGCTCTGAGAGACACTATTTTTACAACAGGTGGTCAGCTATCGGATAGTGAGGAGGACCGAGAAGGGCGACTAAATTTGGACGAGGATTTCTCCTTCACAGATGAAGAGTCTGGCGACCTAGAGTTTATTGCCAACACCCAAAGAGAGATCTCTCCTGAGATGGTTCTATCCACGCTTCCAGAATCTGCACCCACAGTTGGTTCTGGTTCTCTGCAGAGGGCGGTTGGGTTCAAAGTTCACCGATCACCAAAAAGGCTCATGTGGAGTCCTTGGATGACTATCTTGAGGTTGCGGCGGCAGCCAAAGCGGCCAAGCTCGACAAGGGAGGTACAACTGCTTTTTTAGCTTCTATTTTGAATTTCATGTCTGATTCTGAGGTATTTGCCCTAGCTAGAACTTGTGGGTTAGAGGTTTGTGACACGGACCGCAATGCTTTACTCCTCAACAAAATTAGGGGTTGGGAAACTGAGAGGGTTAAGGTTCACAAGACCTCTCTCGGTTTTTGTGTTGGGACAACGGACATCCTCGAGGATGGAGCCGGCCCCACACCCACACCAACGTTCTCTCACGTCACAGTTCCCAAATGAATACACTTTTTTGGAATGTTAGGGGTTTAGGGGATAGGGGAAAGAGGGGTATGGTACGGGATGTCATTAGCAACTCAAAGGCGGATATAGTAGGGCTGCAGGAGACCAAACTCCGGCACGGGACCAAACTCAAAAGAGTTGGTGGTAACAGAATCAAAGAGTGGCTGCTACGCCCCTCTGTTGGTGCCTCAGGGGGGATTGCTTTAGGGTTTAACTCGGATCTTCTGTCCTGCGAGGAGGAGCATCGTGGTGCGTTCTCCTTAACTGCCCGACTTAAGCGACGTTCAGATGACTGGATGCAGACGGTTACTGTTGTCTATGGGCCGAACGTGGCCACAGACAGAGAGGCCTTCTGGGAAGAACTGGCCGACATCCGACAGCGCTGGACGGGACCCTGGATTGTGGGGGGGATTTCAACATTACTAGATTTGCTTTTGAACACAAGGGAAGAGGCGCTAGCGACAGGCAACGAGAGGAATTCAATAGAGTTATCACAGAACTTGAACTGATTGATATTCCAATCAATGACAGACTTTTTACTTGGTCTAATTTGCAAGCGGACCCGGTTATGGCCAAATTGGACAGGGTTCTGGTCACTTTGGATTGGGAAGCTTTATTCCTTCTCGCTACGGCCAGATCGATCGCTAGACCAACCTCAGATCACACCCCGATCCTCCTTGATGTGGGGAATCGGGGTCTCCGCAAGCCCAGGAAATTCAGATTTGAAAAGGCATGGCTGGAAATTCAGGGATTCCACCATATGGTTATGGAGAACTGGGCACTCCCAATGGCCGGCAGGGACGCGACCTCTAGATGGTGTGGAAAAATTCGAAGACTGAGAAAGAGGCTCTGTAGATGGAATCAATCAAGATTTTCGAACATCTGGCGTGATAAAGAGTCCTATCTGGAAGGTATTGATGAGCTTGAGAGAGTGGAAGAAACCAGAGTCCTTTCGCAGGAAGAGCGGAAGAGGCTCTTAGAATTCCACAATAACATTGCCAATCTGTATAGACTAGAAGAGATCAAATGGCAACAGAGGTCTAGGATTTCGTGGCTCAAAGAGGGAGACGCGAATACGGCCTACTTTCACCGGGTAGCTAGTGCTAGAAGGAGATCCAATCTTATTCTCTCAATTCAGACAGCTACAGGTACATCACAGGAGGAAAAGGTGATTTCCACTACCTTCCAGTCATACTATAAGGGTCTCTTCGGGAAGAAAAATGACTTTAGGACTCCAATGGGGGTAGACTTCTGGCAGGACTATCAGATTGCTCCAGGTCAAAACTCCTCATTAGAGGCACCTTTCACGGAGGCAGAGGTCAAAGCGGCCATTGAGCAAATGGGAGCTGACAAGTCGCCAGGGCCTGATGGCTTTCCGATGTTGTTCTTCCAAGTGTTCTGGGAAGAGATTAAAGGAGAATTTATGGATGTAATGATGGAATTTTTTCACAATAACCTGAGGCTGGAAATGTTCAACTTTGCAGAAGTGGTGTTGATCCCCAAACGGGAAGATTCTAAGTGCGTAGGGGATTTTAGACCAATTAGCCTGATTAACTGCTCGGCTAAGATCATCACTAAGGTCTTAGCCATCCGATTGGGTAGCATTATGGACAGTCTTATCAGTAGGACACAGACGGGATTCATTAAGGGCAGATGTATCCTAGACTGCGTGGCTACTGCTGAACAAGTTATCCACCATTGCCACAAGAGCAACTCCAAGAACTTTCTCCTAAAGCTGGATTTTGAGAAAGCATACGATTCAGTGGACTGGGAATGTTTGCTAGAGGCTCTCAGAGGGAGAGGTTTTGGGGACAAATGGATAAGATGGATAAAGCAGTGTTTACATTCTAGCAAAACGGCAATTTCAGTGAATGGGAGGACCGGTCCCTCGTTCCCGTGCAAGAAGGGGCTCCGTCAGGGGGATCCTCTATCCCCACTTCTATTCACTATTGTAGCGGATGTGCTCAGAGGTATGCTAGATAATTGTCTAAGGAAAGGATGGATAGCGCCTGTGGCCAGCAGCAAGGCTAATCAGGGATGCACGATCCTTCAGTATGCTGACGATACCCTTATATTTGGTAATGGGACTAGAGAGGAAACAATATGCTTTAAAGGGGTCCTTTACTGCTTTGAAGCCTGGTCAGGCCTGAGCATTAACTTCCACAAGAGTGCGCTTGTTCCTATCTCACTCTCGGAAACTGAAATTCGTGAGCACGCCACCATTCTCAACTGCGCGATACAAGATTTCCCAATCAAGTACCTGGGGCTCCCGCTCCGACCAGGGAGGCTCACTAAGGCCGACTGGTTGCCTATTATCGACAGGGTGGAGGATAGACTGTCCGGATGGAAAGGCAAATCGCTTTCTCTTGGGGGCAGAGTGGTTCTCATCAACTCTGTGCTATCTAATCTACCAATTTACTACATGTCCTTCTTTGAACTCCCAAAGTGGGTAATCCAAAGGATCGACCGTATCAGGAAAAGATTCCTTTGGAAAGGCGCAGACTCAAATAAGGGTGGCTACCACCTTATTAAATGGAATATCGCCTGCATGAAAAAGAGGCACGGAGGGCTAGGCATCATTGACCTTAGAGATATGAATCTGGCACTCCTGGGAAAGTGGTGGTGGAAAGTGTTCCATCATTGCGGGGAAGGATGGCAGAACTTTGTCCAACCTTATCTTCGAGGGAAAGGTACTAGAAGTCTAGGCTTCCGAGGGGGACCAAAAGTATCCCATTTCTGGAAAGGAGTTGCTAAAGCTAGCGGACCTTTCAACTCAGCTACTTCATCGCTGATTGGCAATGGTCGAACCACCAGATTTTGGTGGGACAAATGGTGCGGTCCTCATTCTCTTAAGGATGATTTCCTAGAGCTGTTTGCTAAAACGAGTAGACCAAATATCTCGGTGGCGGAAACTTGGAAAAAGGGGACTTGGAGACCGTCATTCCAAGGAACACTTTCTCCAAGTCTGCTACAGCAACTGAATGACTTGCAAACGCGCATTGTCCAGTCTGGGGTACTGTGTGCCCAAGGCCCAGATCACCTACGTTGGGGACTCGAGAACAAGGGAGTGTTCTCGGTTAGATCACTCTACCACCGGATTCACTACCGAGGATGCAGGCCCAGCTGGGCAGCGGTTCTTTGGAAGACTAAAGCACCTCTGAAAATTAGAGTCTTCCTATGGCTGGTGCTCAACAAGGCCATTCTCACTAGAGAGAACCTTGCCAAGAGGCAACCTCACATTGCAACCAATTGCGGGTTCTGCAACGTTCACGTGGAAACTCTGAATCACCTGTTTCTGCATTGCACTAGAAGCAAGGCCGTCCTGACAGAGGTGCTCAGAGCACTAGGAACAAGTGACTACCCAAGAGACTATGAGGAACTGTGGGTGGGTCCTAGATTCGCATCAACTCGTCACGATATGAAAGATGCATGGTTTATTGCCATTGCGGCAACCACTTGGGTGTTATGGCTAGATAGGAACAATCTTTACTTCCGTGCTTCATGTAATTCTATTTCTAGTAACCTTACTCATATTATGCATCTAATTTCCTTTTGGGCTACAGCTGCTGCTTCAGGAGCACGAGGAAGGATTGCAAGGGTGTTCCAGGTGGATGAATTTGATGATGAGGAGATAGAGATCGGGCCTACTCTTGACTGATGAGTGGACTCTCGCCTCACTATGACTTTTTTGTATCAGGCCTCAGTAGGTTGTATTTGTATTTTGGTTGCCTTTAGGCTGGATGTTGTTTCCCACCCCCCAGGGTTTTGTTGGGGGTTATGTTTTATTTTCATGCATTGCACTTGTATTTCTCCCGGTACTTCGGGGTTGTTTATTAATTTCTTATTAATGAAACAGGGTGGCATTATTCCACCTTTTCTTCAAAAAAAAAAAAACATATCTAATTGATAATTTAGAATCTGACATGGAAGTTACCGAAAGTACTAGTTTACATTTCTAAAGAAAATCCAAAGCTATCGATAAAAAAAATTTGTACTAGGATGTCATATGTTTGAAGTGGACAACCAACATAGTAAAACACAATGAAAAATGTCAAACTAATGTTACTACTAGTAATTTTCACGTGCGATGCACATTTTGATAAAAAGTTGGAGTTGAACATGCGATACATGTAAGTTGGTAGTAATCAACACTTATGATGAATGCCTTACTTTTAAAAAATTGGAGTTGAACGGGCACTGTACGCAATTTTTTAATTTTTTTTGAAGGAAAAACCTTGAATTGTACGTGCGGTGATGTGTTATGAAATAGATTTGGAGTTGCATGTGCGACGTACGTATTTGCTTTGTGACAAAAAAATAAAAATTCTTTGTTTGGTGAAAGAAAAAACTTTGATTTACACGCGTGATGCACGTGTTAATAAATAGAGTTAGAGTTACACGTGCAACGTATGTGTTTCATTTGTGACAAAAAAAATATTTAAAAAATTGTCAATTTGGTTACAAACTCAAAGTGACAAAGTGAAAAACTCTCTCATTAATAGTAGTAGATGTTGCACTGACTATAATAATTTTGAAGGACTCGTAAAATTATATGGAACTCTAAAAAAGTAGGAAAAAATTGAGAAAAATTATCTGTTCAATAATATAGTTTAGTAAAGTTTATCCTAAAAAAATACATGACCAGCAACACCTAGGCCATGACCTACCTCATATCGACCCTCCTCTCCCTCTCCACCCCCTCCCAAATCAAAACCCTCTCCGACGTCGTCATCCACTTCTCCTTTCTATTCCGCGTCTTCATTGTTCTCAACCGCCGCGACGTCCCTCTCTCCAACACCCCCCTCCACCTCTTCGTCTGCCTCACCTTGCCCACCGCCACCTCCCTCCTTACCAAATATCATTATTGGATCCGACACTGCAATCATCTTCGTCTTCAACCCGTACTCTTCCCTTAATCTAAATTTTGGGATTTCAAAAACACAAAGTTGAAATTGAAAATAAAATCGGGGAGTAAATTAAGGTTTCAGAAATTATTAAATTAATACATACACTACACATAGATACAATTGATTTAGGTAAGCAAAATTTCTCAAAAGCATTTTCACATACACCTTATGTGCTACATAGGCATTTCATCGAACATTTGATAAGCAAAACACAGTTCTAGAAATTAAGTACTAGATTTTTAGGTTTTCAAATGTTTCATATTCAAATATGCATGAGGAAATAGCGAAAAAGAAGTGGAAGAAACATTACCAAATCGCATTCTTGAATCCAACACTGCAATCATCCCCGTCTTCAACCCGTACTTTTCCCAAATCCAAAGTTCGGGATTTCAAAAACATAAATTAGAAATTGAAAATAAAATCAGGTAGTAAATTAGGGTTTCAGAAATTAATACATCCACCACATATAGATACAACTGGTTTAGTTAGACAAAATTTCTTAAAAGCATTTTAACAAACACCTTGCGTACTACATAAGTATTTTATTGAATAGTTGATAAATAAAACTGAATTCTAGAAATTAAGTATCATATTTCTAGGTTTTCAGGTGTCTTCTATTCAAATATGCATTAGGTAATAGCAAAAAGGAAAAAGTAGAAGAAACCTTACCAAATCTCATTCTTGAATTTCATATCGCAATCATCATTGTCTTCAACACGTTCTCTTCCCAAATTCCACCGGAAATACTGCCTTGATGAACGTGGTGGTTCAGAAATGGCAAAGGAGGTGGTGTGGTGCGTAGGAGGCGAGGTCGAGGTTTTGGGAGATCCGCGTAGGAGGGGGCAACGCCAGAGGCAAGCTGGAGGATTGGGGAGGTCGAGGTGGATGTGGAAGAGAGGAGTTCAAGGGATGGGGAGGCGGCAACGTAGTTTGTTAGCAGTGTAAGCGGAGGGATCGTCGTTGAAGTCCGCGGCGAGGTGGATGGCTGCGTGGGAGGGGCAACGTCGAAGGTGAGTTGGAGGGCTGAGGAGGTTTTTACAAGTGGGAGAGGTTGAGATCGTTGCTAGGGAGAGTTTGGAGTATTTTATTTATTTATCTTTATTTTATGAAATTGTATGGACCGAACATGTTAGTTTAAACGAAATTTTCTACTTTTTCTCTTCGTTCTCTATTTCAAAATAGAACAAGGGGAGAGAAGGGGCTTAATTATATCTATATATTATGCTAACAGGAGAGAGAATGTACTCCCTCTCTCATTTCTCCATTTTAAAATAGAGAAAGGAGAGCAAAAGTAGGAATTCACACATACCTTAACACGTGCACACACCCAGCCAACACCTCCGCTCAATTTTTGACCGTCTGATCGTCCAGATGCGCGAAGACATGCGTAATCGAGGCTCCTGATCGCGCCACGTCGCCACCCAATCACGCATATCCAATTCACCCAGTGGGCGAGTCCATCACGTGATCACCGTCCTAGGTCACGCCATGTCACCACATCATTCCGACACCTTATTTCACTTAGCGGGCGAGCACATGCTCGATGGGTGATCTAGACCGCGCAAAAAATTGTGCCAACTCGAAAAATCAATAAAAAAATTACAAAAAATAATTTAAAGCTAGGAAACTAAATTAAATTCCATAAATTATTATTAAATATGAAAATTTAATTAGAAATTCTGAAAAATAACTGAAATTTTGGGAATCTATACAATATATTATGCTAAGCCACTTATGTCTGGGATTTTTCTCATTTTTCTTTTTCTAAATGTAGGAGATAACTCCCCACTCTTACACCATCAAAATTGAAATTGGAAATCGTTATTATATAGATGTTTTTTTTTTGACTGGAAAAGGTAGGACAAGCCTACCTCAAGAAAGTTATTATATAGATGTTATTAGATGAATTTTTCAATTTTTTTATTTTCTTATTTTTAAAAAATTATTTGCAGTATTGCACGGGATATACTACAAATTTCTCATTTTTCGTTTTCTAAAATTTAAAAAAAGAGGACATATGTAGGAGATAACTTCCCACTCTTACTCCATCAAAATTGAAATTGGAAATCGTTATTATATAGATGTTATTAGATGAATTTTTCAATTCTTTTAAATTATTTTCTTATTTTAAAAAAATTATTTGCAGCATTGCAGGGTTATACTACATATTATATTTTATTATATCATATTATATTATATTATATTAGTTTGTGCAAAATTGCACAGGGGTACACTAGTATATAGTTATAACTAGTAAATCACAGAGAATTATTTAAACAATGAGAAAATAACAAAACTTTTATTGAAAAAAATCCACTAATAACATCTATACAATTTTTTTGCATAATTTTTAAGGTTTGATTAAAGATATAGAATTTCAGTTCCAATTTGTCACTCTATGTTCCTTATTCTCATTCAATTAATAATCTTTTGTTATGGGTCATTGCAACTCAAATATTTAGATTTAGGCACATACAGACATACTTGAATTATAGTCTTTATAAAATGATTATTGTGACCCTTTTAAAGAGATTGTAAACTACTACCAATTATTTCGGATTTACACTGAAAATGATTTTCGCATGGCCTTTCCTCTCTGACTGGTATTTGCGACATAAAAGTGAGTTACTAAAAGTTTGCAATGCCATGAGAAAATGCTGGACTTCTTACCTACAGATGCATTTAAAATTGTTCATATTCTTGAAGCAGTTACAGTCACATGTTTTCATATTTCTTCTCATATGAGACCTTGACTGTATGCATTGATATTGCCATGCATGTAATTAAATATGTAGGTAGGCACATATGCTTCTGTTCAAAGTAAACTGTAGTATAATAATGTTTTGTTATCCGTGATTTTATTGGAGGATGGATGTGGTTAGATATAGGGCCGGCCGTGAGTTCTCAGGGCCTGAGGCGAAATGCCCAAATAATATATATATATATATATATATATATATATATATATATATATATATATATATATTTGATAATAGGGATGAAGCCTTAGGGCTTCAGCCAAAACATTAAAACCAAAAGGTCAGAACAGAGTTTAATACAGACTATGACCACATCCAGGATAGAAAAAACACCACAACAAAAAATCCTCAACACGTAGAGGATCAAAACCCAGAAAAGAAAAGAAGTCTACTAGAAGCATAACAACCGAAAAGTCACAACAAAAGAGACATAATCAAAGATCATCAGCAGCCGAACGTGCAGAGGCCTCTTGAGCAGCCTGGAGATTCTGAGCAAGAAGAATTCCAGTGATAAATTCTTGATGATGGGTAGGCATAGTCGCAATTGAATCAAGAGTGTTGGAAACTAAAGCATCAGCATCCGACAAAGTAGAAAAGTCATCAATAACCTCCTCCTGAATCTCAGGCATAGACACATTAGAAGAGGATGAATCCTGAATGGACGAGAGACTAATGTTCCAAAGGGTTAATGCCATCAGCTTCATCATCATCATCAATAACTATGACATTATCCAAACCAGCAATAGCCACAGGTGAGTAAGCCACCATAGAAGACTGAGTAACCACACCATCAGCATTGCGATTAGGGGGAATAAAGGATTTGCAAGCATCAACAAAGTCCTTCAAATCAATCTTGGATTTCTTCGATGGAGGCAGAATATCTGACCAAAAAGAAATAAAGAAACAAATGGAGTCCAAGATGTTAACAATGTCCTCAAGTTTTTAAAGAAAAATTTTATTATTCCTCTTCCTCCAAATAACCCAAATTAAAGCCATCATAATCATATCCCAAAGAATACAGAATTTCTTTTTAATCCTTATAATTCTCCAAATACCCCACCAGGATTTAATAGAATGAGGGTAACCTCTAAAATGAAAAGAGAGTTAAAGAATAATCCAAACTAGTTTCACAAAAGGACATCTCAGAAAAAGATGATTGGCAGATTCAATAGACAAGAACACAGAACACACTTCTGACCTAAAGCCAAGTTTCTCTTATTTAAATTATCCACCATAAGTAACCGATTATGAATAGTAAGCCAAACTAAAATTCTAATTTTAAGAGGAGCCACATTTTGCTAAATGAATTTATAAAAGGGACAAATAAGACCACCAGAGTTAAGAAAGTTATAAAAGGATTTCACAGAAAACACACCAGAGCTTTTCCATCTCCAAATAGTCCCATTGTGAGGTTTCCAGTCATAATTGCTCAGCAGATGGAGCAAAGCACTAAGATCATGAGACTGCTGAAGAGAAAGAGATCTCCTGAAACCTATATTCCACACTTTGCCAAATCTATTAGTAGAATAAAGAGATAGAACAGTAGCATTAGAGGAACTTGCAATTTTATAAAGACCAGGAAAAGAAGTGGAAAGGCTGCAGTTGCCAATCCAAATATCAGTCCAAATGCGAACATTCCTTCCATCTCCACAGATATGTTGGATGCTACATTTAAAAGAAGCAGCTGGTCTCCAAATACCTTTCCAGAAGGAGGAACCAACAGAAGGGGGGAGTATGGAAAAGTCAGACAAGTTTCTTCTACGAAAATATTTATTCTTAATGAGTCTAATCCATACTTTATCCTCAGAATTCAGACAAGATCAAAGCCACTTACCAAGAAGAGCAATATTTTGATTGCGAAGATTCAAAACACCCAAACCACCCTCACACTTATTTTTACAAACTCTATTCCAATTCATGAGGCATTTACCTTGATCAGAAGAAGAAGAAGAAGATCCAACCCAAAAGAATTTCCTCCTAAGCATATCAATTTTTCTAATCACCCAAGCAGGTAAATAAAAAAAAGGACATAAGGTATAGAGGAATGCTGGATAAAATAGAATTAATAAGAATCAATCTACCAGCTCTAGAGAGAGATCTACCAGACCAACTATTGAGTCTATTCTCAATTTTATCAATAACTGGGAACCAATCAGATTTGTGAAGTCTACCAATTTTCAATGGAATATCCAAATAGACTAAAGGAAAAGAGCCCTTTGGCCAATTAAAGAATAGAATTACAAATTTGAAGCCCCTGGAATTGCAAAAAAATTGGGGGGCTGAGACGGCCGCCTCACCGGCCTCAAGGTGGGGGCCGGCCCTGGTTAGATATCATGGCTATAACACCGAACATGGTTATTAGGGGGCCATCTCTAATGTTCGTTTGCTAATTATCAATTAACAAACATATGATCATGCATCACGGTCTTGGAGTTGGTGGGCCTGAAAGATATAGCAGAAGATTGACATCCAAATTGCAATATCAATACAATGTCATTCTTGTTTCTTTACTCATAATACTAATCTGTTCTCTGATTAGAAGTTTAGAACATTATTATATGGTAAAAAAGATACCATTCATGTATGAAATATGGATACATCAATCTACATGATTGGAATCTACAAAGTTTTCTACACAAATTCTGTGTAGTTTAGTTTAACTGCAATCAACACCAACAGCTTCTCCCCAAAATGGCTTTGGCAGCTTTGCTGTGCTGAGCATACTTCTGACTCTTTCCATGATTGTTCGGTTCATTCTTTCTGCTACCCCATTGTGTTGCGGGGTACGTGGAACCGTCTTCTCGTGCCGAATGCCCTGACTCTTGCAATAGGCATCAAAACTCCTGGATGTATACTCGCCTCCGTTATCTGAGCGGAGGCACTTCAGCTTCTTCCCCGTTTCACGCTCTACCAAGGCATGAAATGTTTTGAAGCTTTCCAAGACCTGATCTTTTGTCTTCAGAAAATACACCCACACCTTCCGAGAAGCATCATCAATAAATGTCAGAAAGTATTTGTTACCGCCTAGCGACTCCACCTCCATGGGACCGCAAACATCAGAATGTATCAGACTGAGCAACTCTGATCTCCTTGTCGAAGAGGAACTAAAAGAGACTCTTCACTGCTTGCCAAATAAACAGCTGCTGCAAGGTTGAAGCTCTGCATTCTTGGTAATGGAGATAAGATTTTCCTTCATCAAGGTTGATAAACCTTTCTCACTCATGTGACCGAGTCTCTGGTGCCACAGTTTCTGCGAAGCTTCATGTTCAACAATATTGAGACTCTCCACATTGATCTTCACATGAGTCTTGTACAAAGTGCTGCAGAGATGTCCACGAGCGATCACCATTACACCTTTCAGCATCCTCCACGAGCCATTGCAAAAACGGTTATCATAGCCCTTTTCATCTAGGGCTCTCACCGAAAGAAGATTTTGTCGAAGTTCAGGTACATGGCGAACATCCTGCAGTGTGATTGTGCACCCGGCATCAGTCTGCATCCGAACGTCACCAATTCCGACAATCTTAGCAAAGCTAGAATTGCCCATCCTCACCGAGCCAAAGTCCCCAGCTTTGTACGTCGTGAAGATGTCCTTTCGAGGAGTGGCATGGCAAGATGCTGCAGTATCTACCACCCATTCTACGCCCTGATTCGACACATGGAGGCATGTCTCATCCTCATGAGAGCAAAGAACCACATCTTCTAGTACTGTGATTTGTGCATCTCCTTCCTTCTTTGGTTGTGACCTTCCCTGACCGCCTTGTTTTTGTAACTTCCAACAATTTCTTTTCATGTGGCCTGGTTTGCCACAGTGATGGCAGTTGTATGCAGGCCTCCTCCCATCACTTGATTTGCCTCTCGATCTGCCTCTGCTTTGGCTCCTGCCTCTCCACCTGCCTCGATCTTCCTCTCGCTGTCTCCCACAGACTTCTGTGACGCAGGCTTGTGCTTCTGTGCCAACGTCCTTTCTCCGAGCTTCCTCATTGAATAGGGCATCCTTAACCATAGACATGGTAAGATTGCCAGTCGAAGCCGAGTTGCTGAGGGAGACCACCAATATCTCCCAACTGTCTGGAAGAGAGCTGAGAAGTAGAAGTGCCTGTAACTCATCTTCAAGTGGTAACTCCACTGAAGATAGCTGATTCACCAGGCTCTGAAACTCGCTGGTGTGTTCTGCTACAGAAGTTCCTCCCTGTAGCTTCAGGTTCACCAACCGTCTCATCAGCAGGGCCTTATTTCGAGCTGTCTTGGCCTGGTACATATCCGCCAGCTTCTTCCAAAGGGCAAAAGCATCCGTTTCCTGGGCAACATGATGGAAGACACTGTGATCGATCCACTGTCGAATCTGACCGATCGTTTTCCTGTTCATCTTCTTCCAGTCCGCCTCATTGGTAGCTTCAGGTCTTTCTCCCTTCTCCTCAATAGGATCAAAGAGATCTTTACAACTTAGGAGATCTTCCATCCGAGGTCTCCAAAGTGTATAGTTGGTGGCAGTAAGCTTGATCATGGCTCCAAATGATGATGATGATATTGATTCCTCCATCGACATCTTGATCTGCAAAGGCTTTTGGCACTCAACAACTCAACCTGGCTCTGATACCACTTGTTAGGATCGGGAGAAAAACAACAGAGATAAATTTGAGAAAAAAACAACACAAATATTATTTCTCAATCTCAAAAGATTTACAAAAAAAACTCTCAATACTTTATAAGCTCTCTGTGGCTATCAATCTCTATTTTTTCTCTCCAGTTGAGTGTATCTACAAATGAAGAAAATAGTGAGAATTTATAGGAGGGGAAGAGACACCATGCTTTCGAAGAGACACCATGCTTCGGAAGAGACACCATGCTTGCACCAAACGTTGTCATGCATCAGCATGCACCAAATGTTGCATGCATGAGTGCATGCTCTTTTGTGGCGGGACCTACATAAACATTCCCCTTGAAAAGGTTGGGATTTGTGGATTCTCCACATAAAAAATGAGTGATATTATTGCATACCCAAAACACCCTCCAAATTTCTGTCTTATCATATAATCCGCTCTTGTTCCCTCTAACCAAATTATTTATTATTATTGACGTACGCCGAAATAGAAGCTGCATAGGAATACAAGAGAAGAACACGTACATTTGAGATGTTTTCCTTCAAAAAATTAAACACCCTTGACGTACTCCCAAAGACGAGCAAACCAATGTAAAACCCCCACTTCAAACTGCCTAGAATGGACGCCATAGTCGCTTTCGATGAATGGATCACCAAGATTGTTGATGGAGAAATGTTGCAGCTGGCTCAGAGCACTATAATCAAAATCTAAATTGTATGGATAACCTACAATTTTATGCAAGTGGCAGCATATATATGAGTTTATGAGATCAGACACCTAAATGATTTAAAAAAATGTTGTACGCATGACACTTTCCATTAAACGATTGGTGTTGCAAGAAACAGAGACTAAGCGAAACAAAGATGATTTTTTTTATAGCATAATTTTTTTCAGTAATCTATTTGTTAATTTACTAAAGATATATATCAGTATTGTTTTTGCACATGCATGCATATACATCAATTACTAAATTAGATAACTTTTATATTTATTTATTTTTAAGTAAAGCCAAAAGGGTATTTTCGGTAATGTCTACTATAGAGATGGATTGATGGGAATGAATTGTTCTATACTGTTAGATATTATAGTCCCATATTGGTGGTAGAGTTGCTTTGATATCTGTTCACCTCCTATATATAGGTGGTATTGTATTTGGTTAAACTTAATTCAATATTCAGTATTGTCTTCATTTCTCTCTGATTTATCTTAACATGGTATCAGAGCCAATTACCCAAATTTTCTTTTCTTAAAAATTTTTCTCCACAAAAATCCCCAAATTCCAACTGCGAAAGCGAAAGGAAAAAAAAAAGAAAAAAGAAAAAAGAAAAAAAAAAAAAAATCTCCATCGCCGCCAATCTTCATCTTCTCCGGCAAAACCTTCAACTTCGTCATTCAACTTCAATCGGCAATCCAGAGCCGTCGTCCTTCAACCTCGTCATTCGTCCTTCAGATCCAGCGCCTCCAATCGGCAACAACCCCGCATCTCCAAGATCCAGCGCCTCCAATCGGCAACCCCTTCTTCGTCGACACAACCCTCAGATCCAGCGCCGTCGTCTTCTTCGTCAGATCCAAGATACCCAACTTCGTCAGATCCAACTTCGTCATCTTCGTCAGATCCAGCAACTCCTTTGTTGGTTTCTTCAAATCCCCACAGTTGATAAATGCTACACCATCGTCTTCCAGATCGTCATCTTCGTCTTCCATCGTCTTCCAGATCGTCATCTCGATCTTCAGATCCAGATCTGCCAACTCATCTGTTAAGATCATTATCTTAACAGAGCTTACCATCGTTTGATTCTGTAAAAAAAAAAAAAAAAAAAAAATTATTATTATTATTATTATTATTATTATTATATATATACAGGTCCTACAACTTGATGGCATCTCAGTCTCTCCCACATATTTTCGGCTCCACTGGCTCTCCCGATGCAACCACCACACATTCCTCCTCCAGATTCAAAAAGCAGCAGCGCCATTTTCAGTCTTCCTCCGGCATTCTACCATCTCCTTACATCACCCATCACCATACTCCACCTCTACTTCCGCCACCGGTAACAGCACCGCCCTACCCCCTACCCCGATCCAGGCACCAGCAACATCTCCCTCCACATTGTGCTCTCAGTCATAGCAGCGATGGTCTTGTTTCTCCTCGCAGTGCTTCTTCCCTCACATCTTCGGTCATGCCCGTTACTTCAGCCTTGCCGTCTCCTGCTGCTTGGGCTAATAGTCAGCAACGCCTCACTCAGCCGGAACTACAGCTCATGGGTCAGTTTATCAATGCTGGCTCCTCTGCTCCTACACTTTCTGCCACTCCCGGTATGAATTCGTTCTGGATTTTAGATTCTGGTGCATCACATCATCTCACTAGTAATCAGACACTATTCACCACCTGCACAACACTTTCCTCTCACTCTCCATCTCTACACACAGCTGATGGCTCACCACTTCTTATCACACACTCAGGGACAATTAACTCTCCCACTCTCACATTACCATATGTTCTCTATGCTCCTCATTTATCAATAAACCTTATTTCTATTAGTGCGTTGTGCGATAGTGGTCTTGTCGTTACTTTTGACTCTTTAGGTTGTTCTATTACTGATTCCTCCACCGGTGAAGAGTTTGGACGTGCTAGTCGTCAGGGTCGTCTATATTATCTAGATTTTCTTCGTGCACATCCATCTCCTTCTAGTTTTGCCGGTACTGTTTCATCTGATGCTGATCTGTGGCACAGACGTTTAGGTCATATTAGCGCATCACGACTTCAGACTATAGCTCGTAGTGGTGCCCTTGGTTCTCTCACTTTTAAACATTTATCTGATTGTCAGGGTTGTCATTTGGCCAAACACATTGCCCTACCCTTTAGTCACAAAAGAACTTCTGAAACCACCCACCCTTTTCAACTTGTTCATTCCGACATATGGGGACCCTCTCCCGTACCATCGTGGAAAGGCTATCTCTATTATGTTACCTTCATCGATGACTTCACTAGACATACATGGGTTTTTCTTATGCGTCAGCGATCTGAGATACCTGATATT
Organism: Hemerocallis citrina; assembly: GCA_017893485.1. Lineage (NCBI taxonomy): Eukaryota > Viridiplantae > Streptophyta > Magnoliopsida > Asparagales > Asphodelaceae > Hemerocallis > Hemerocallis citrina. The sequence goes on from CM030361.1 coordinate 311,028,209, forward strand.
TACCGGGTCTTCACAACCATGATCCACACTCAGTTCGGTGTACGCATTAAGAATTTTCGATCGGACGGTGCACGTGAGTACACTTCTACCACTATGAGAACAATCCTTCAATCTCACGGCACCCTGTTCCAGCAATCATGCCCTCACACACATGAGCAGAATGGTGTAGCTGAACGCAAGCATCGTCACATCCTTGAGACGGCGCGCTCTTCTACTCTCCTCTTCTGCTCCTCGTTCCTTCTGGGCTGAAGCTATCATGACCTCTGTTAGTCTCATCAACATTACTCCCTCGTCTGTCCTAGCTGGTACGACGCCTTACGAGGCTCTTTATCATTCACCTCCCGACTACAGTATGCTCCGTACCTTTGGATGCACCTGTTACGTCCTTCTCCCTCCTACTGAGCGCACGACGCTCTCCGCTCGTGCTACTAAGTGCGTTCACTTAGGTCTCAGTCCTGAACACAAAGGTTATCGTTGTTTTGATCCATCCACGGGTCATGTCCGCATTTCTCGACATGTCTCCTTTGTGGAAGACTCCCCTTACTACCTGACCCCCCCCGAGGATACTAGATTTCTCGATCCCCTAGTTGTTGCTAGCCCACCGACTTTATCTTCTCGCATTTCTTTTGATCCCACTCCTCTGGCTCCATTCACATCTCCTACGGTCCTTACACCTGTTGTCCCCCTACCGATCCTCTACCTGCATCCCCACAGCAGCCAGCACCCATCCCACCTACTTCCCCACTGCCCCATGCACCTACTCCACCGCCCTCACCCCCACACCCTGTCAGTCCACCACCCCTTCGTCACTCTACCCGTTCCACTTCTGGTATTCCTCCGGCACGTTATACACCTGATGCCACTGGTCCTTCTGACCAGTTTGGTTTTGCCACCCTAGCTTCCTACTCACCACAGTTTCATGCATATCTCACTGCTATACACTCTACACGTGAGCCCAGAACCTATCAAGACGCAATTCAATATCCTGAATGGAGGAAAGCCATTGCAGAGGAATTCAGTGCATTTGATCAGACTGGCACTTGGGATGTTGTTCCTCTACCAGAGGGCGTTCAGCCTATTAGCTGCAAGTGGATCTTCAAGGTCAAATATCAACCTGATGGATCTATTGAGCGGCACAAGGCCCGTCTAGTAGCCCGAGGGTTTACTCAGGAGCATGGCATTGACTATGATGAGACCTTTGCTCCCGTTGCACAGATGACTACTGTTCGCACCCTTCTTGCTGTTGCAGCCATCCACCGCTGGCCATTATACCAGATGGACGTGAAGAATGCTTTTCTTCATGGTACCTTATCTGAAGTAGTTTATATGCATCCTCCTCCTGGCCTTACTACTCCTCCTCGTCATGTTTGTAGACTTCGTCGTGCTATATATGGTCTGAAATAGGCCCCTCGAGCCTGGTTTGAGTGCTTCCGGCTTGTCATCACCAAGGCTGGCTTCCGTCAGAGTTCACAGGACCACTCTATGTTTATACGGTCATCACCGCAGGGGAGGGTACTTCTACTACTATATGTTGATGATATGATCATTACTGGGGATGACTCCGCCGGCATTGCATCCACCCAGAAATACCTTCACCAGCAGTTTCATATGAAAGACCTTGGTAAGCTACGTTACTTTCTGGGTTTAGAGATTGCTCATGGATCTCAGGGGATACTCATTTCTCAGCAAAAGTACACATCAGATATTATTTCCGCTGCATACCTCTCTGATAGTCGATTAGCTGATACACCCTTAAAGCTTCATGTGAAGCTTCGTCCCACAGATGGTGAGCTCCTTCCTGATCCCACTAGATACAGGCAGATTGTTGGCCAGCTTGTCTATTTATGCATGACCAGACCCGATATTGCTCATGCAGTTAGTATTGTCAGTCAGTTTGTTTCCGCTCCTACATCAGTTCACTACAGTGCTCTTCTTCGGATCCTCAGATATCTTCGGGGCACTATCACTCGCTCATTATTCATGCCGTCTACATCCAAACTAGAGCTCAGTGCATATTCTGATTCAGATTGGGCAGGGGATCCGACTACCAGAAGGTCTACCACAGGCTTCTGTCTATTTCTTGGCGATTCGCTGATCTCATGGCGGAGCAAGAAACAGGCAGTTGTTGCATGTTCTTCCACCGAAGCTGAGTACAGAGCAATGGCAGCTACTACTAGAGAGATTGTTCATGTTCGTTGGCTGTTATCAGATATGGGTGTTACACTTACAGAAGCTACTCCACTTTATTGTGATAACCGGAGTGCATTGCATATTGCAAGCAACCCGGTCTTCCATGAGCGAACGAAGCATATTGAGATTGATTGTCATTATGTTCGTGAGCGTTTTGAGGCAGGGACCATCTCTCTCCATTCTGTTACCTCTTCCCAGCAGACTGCAGACTTCTTCACCAAATCCCATACAGTTCAGAGATTCCGACACTTAGTAGACAAACTCACATTGTTTGACCCATCGTGAGTTTGAGAGGGGGTGTTAGATATTATAGTCCCATATTGGTGGTAGAGTTGCTTTGATATCTGTTCACCTCCTATGTATAGGTGGTATTGTATTTGGTTAAACTTAATTCAATATTCAGTATTGTCTTCATTTCTCTCTGATTTATCTTAACATATACCAAACAGGTAATAAAGTATTTTCAGGCATATAATGTCGTATACCAAACACAGTATTGCAATATTTCCGGAAATTTTCATTCCCACCCTCATATTCCTGGGAATCCACCAATTTCTGGGAATTCTCCAATCCGCGTACCAAACGCACCCTAATGTTCGTTTGCTAATTATCAATTAACAAACATATGATCATGCATCACGGTCTTGGAGTTGGTGGGCCTGAAAGATATAGCAGAAGATTGACAACCAAATTGCAATACTAATACAATGTCATTCTTGTTTCTTTACTCATAATACTAATTTGTTCTCTGATTAGAAGTTTAGAACATTATTATATGGTAAAAAAGATACCATTCATGTATGGAATATAGATACATCAATCTACATGATTGGAATCTACAAAGTTTTCTACACAAACTCTGTGTAGTTTATAGTTTAACTGCAATCATCACCGTCTGATCCGATAAAATCTTCGAGAATGAGATCAGATGAATTGTTCCATGATAGCTGACTCTACATACTACTTTTACTCCGCCACTTTATGCGCTACCTTTAATCGACCATAAATGCAACTGGCCAAATTAAGCACTATAGGATATCATATGATCATGCTTTAAGAGCTGTTCGATTGCATCAAGATCTGCACCCCTACATTTAATTAGGGAAGTATGAACAATAATCATGTAGGGGCATCCAAACTGTAAACATCACTTGGATGAATTAGAGGTTATGCATGATGGTGGCTTATACTGAAAAAACCTACCTGATAAATGCATCATCTGCCCAGGGCCGGCCCTAGTTCCGGGGGGCCGATGCGAAAACATTTAAAGGTTCAAATAATTATTTTTGGAGTTCCTAATAATAATATTTTTTATTTGTAAAATACGTGTCTATATTTATAAGGGGAATACAAATTTAGGGGCTTCTAAAATTACGAAAAAAACCGGAGCTTGAGGCAGCTGCCTCACCTGCTTCAACGGTGGGGCCGGCCCCGTATCTGCCTTTTCAAGCTTTGGATAGGTTGATATTCCTAATGCTGTCTCTTTAAAATACCAAGTTGTTGCTTTGAGTCCATTCTGTATCACATTGGCATGGAAATTTGGCATGGAGGTGATGACACATTTTTCCTGAAATGGTCTACTTTTTTAAACTAATTTTAAAATAGACTACTTTCAAAACTAATATTGAAGATAGACCATTTCTCGTAGAGCACGGTACCGAACTGCGGCTTAAGTACATACCATATAATGCTAAACTCCGAGATTTTAAAAAATTTTCCTTAGGAAAAAATATGAAAAATACGAGGCCGCTGCAGCCTTGATATACCATAGGCCATACTACCGAATTGCGGTCTCTTCGATTTTGAGGCTGTTCACAACTGCGGCCTAAGTACATATTATACATCGTTGGTTAATAGGCTCTAAGACTTGGGATTTTTTTTAAGTGTAAAATGTGAAAAATACGAGGCCGCAGTTGGATATTGCGGCCTCGATATTACATAGACCACAATTCACAATTGCAGCCTCAGTTATATGCTTCGTAGGACCCAGTTTTTAGCATAAAACTGACTGTGGCCTCTGTTATATCGATGATGTAGTACCTAACTACTACCTCATATTTTTCATATTTTATGCTTAGGAAAATTTTCCCAAGACTCTGAGCTTATTCACCAAAGATGTATGATATGTACTTAGGCCACAGTTGTAAACTACGATTTCAAAATCGAAGAGGCCGCAGTTCGGTACTACGGTCTATGGTATATCGAGGCCGCAGTACCCAACTGCGGTCTCGTATTTTTCACATTTTACACTTATGATTTTTTTTTTCCAAATTTCGAAGTTTAGCATTATATTGTATGTATTTAGGCCACAATTGTGAATTGCGGTCTCATTATCGAAATTGCGGCCTTTGAAAACTGATCTATCTTCGAAATTACTTTTGAAAGTGGTTTATTTTATGAATTAGTTTTAAAAAGTGGGTCAGTTAGGAAAGGAGTCCCTTTTTATGTGCAGGGTGATTTACTTTAGATAATTAAGCTGTGGTGAGTCAGTATTATATTTGTGTTGACTACCAATCTATATAGGAACATTATCTACAGAACTATTGTAAACTTATTAGGCAAAAATGCAATAAATGAAGTCTGCAATAATCTCTACTACTATAATGGGAGAAGGCCTTTGTCCATAACCCAACCCGTGCAACGCACGTGCAGGTAATTTATTTTTATTGTCCTTTTCATTCCCCCAATTTTTCCCCACGTGCACAGCATGTGTATAATACTAGTTAAGTATAACCTTTCTCCACCTGTAATTTCTTCTTATTGTATCCACACTTTTAAGATCCATTAAGCACTGCAATTCTTTAGTTGCAATATATATATAATACCCACTAAAATATGATCTTATACCTTAGTTTATGATCCGATACCCGCTAAGATGTAATAGCCGTTGGATTTAAGATTTCTCAGATCCGATAGCTCTTATAGATTCACTTAAATATAGACAAAAAAAAAAAAAAAACAGGGATAAATCTTGTCCGGTTCGGTCCGGTTCACTCCCCTGAGCTAAAAAAGTCCTTTATTCTTATATCTATCGCCCTGCTCTCTCTCTCTCTCTCTCTTGCAGCCCATCTCCTCCACCATCGGCACCTCCACCGATCGCCACCGCCGGCTCCAGTCTCCCCCTCCACCATCTCCTCCTCCACCATCACCATCACCTCCAAATCAATAATCACCAGCACTGTTGCCATTGCCGCCGCTACATCCAATCACCCCCAACGCCATCTTCGCCACCACCCCCAATGCCATCTGCTCCAAATCAGCAACCACCATCATCATCACCATTACCAACTCCTCCAAATCAATTACTACCATCATCATCACCATCACCATCTCCTCAAAATCAATAACCACCACCACCACGACCACCAGATTCTCCCCATCCAACTTAATTTGGGAAAATTCGTTTTTTTTGCCTCCCGATGTATGTCAATTCAATCAGACGTTCTTCAGATCTGGATTATAAACTAAGATATAAGACTAGATCTTAAGGGTTTACTCCCATATATATATATATATATATATATATATATATATATGGAAATTCTCCATTGCGAACACATATGTTGTGCAGAGCCGTTGGTGGAAACAATGGCTTCAGTCTTAATAACGGAAGTCGTTGTTTCCAACAACAGACAACGGCTTATGTCCAACAACTGAAGTCGTTGGTATATATATATATATAAATACTCAATTGCAAACGTATATGCTGTGCAAACGCGTGTAAACCATGAAGCCATTGTTGGACATAAGCCGTTGTCTGTTGTTGGAAACAACGACTTCACTTAATAAGACTGAAGCCATTGTTTCCACCAACGACTTTGCGCAACATATGCGTTTGCAATGGAGCATTTCCATATATATATATATATATATATGGAAAATACTCAATTGTATATGTTGTGCAAACGCGTGCAAACCATGAAGCCGTTGTTGGACATAAGTATATATATATGGAAAATACTCAATTGTATATGTTGTGCAAACGCGTGTAAACCATGAAGCCGTTGTTGGACATAAGCCGTTGTCTGTTGTTGGAAACAACGACTTCAGTTATTAAAACTGAAGCCGTTGTTGGACATAAGCCGTTGTCTGTTGTTGGAAACAACGACTTCAGTTATTAAAACTGAAGCCATTGTTTCCACCAACGGCTTTGCACAGTATATGCGTTTGCAATGGAGCATTTCCATACATACATACATATATATATATATATATATATATATATATATATATATATATATATATATATATATATATATATATATATATATATATATACAGAAAAAAGGTATGAGCAACTTGCACATTTAGTAAATGAGCAATTGATGAGGTGACATGCATGTGATTGGAAAATTCTAGAAATAGTTAGTTGTTCAATGTATCATATGCATGCCACCTCATCAATTGCTCATTTACAAAATGAGCAAGTTTCTCATATCTCTTTTAATATATATATAGCAACTTGCTCATTTAGTAAACGAGCAATTGATTATGTGGCATGCATGTGAAACATTGGACAACTAACCCTTTTAAGGCTTTTCCAATCACATGTATGCTACATCAATTGCTTATTTACTAAATGAGCAAGTTGCTCATACCCCTTTTTCCCATATATATATATATATATATATATATATATATATATATATATATATATATATATATATATATATATATATATATATATATATATATATATAGGGGTCGGTTCAGGTGAGAACCAACCCTGGGGTGAGAACCTAAGGGCCTCTCCCAACCACTCATCAAATCATTTTGTATGGCAGAGATTATGCAAGTACATAATAAGGTAATAGATCATACTCTACAGAATTTTTTTTGTGTGTGACGGTTAAGGAAAATTTGGTCAAACTGGAGAGAGAAATAATTTATTCCCGTAAAATATTGGAGAAGATTTTGTATCCCAAATTAATAGCAACTGCAGAATCATTCACCAATTCGTTTCTTCACCAATTCGTTCACTATATAGCAACTGACTGTATTGTAAGTAGATACAACTAGTGCATATTTTAGCAGGAATATATATATATGTATATATATATATATATATATATATATATATATATATATATATATATATTGTTTGTTTATCAATTTGCAAACTTATGTTGTATATGCTGTTAGTATAGCAACTGACTGTATCAATACAGCAACTGAATGTTTTTTGAATAGCAACTAACTGCATTGTACGTAGCAACAAAAATTTCATATTTAGCAACATTGTACGTAGCAACAAATGTTGTTCATCCTGATGAAGATTGTGGTTCGGCTGAAAATAAAATAAAAAAGGCAATATATGTTGCCTAATAATCTGTGATCTTCATTCCTTTTAAATAAAATAAAAAAGGCAATATATGTTGCCTAATAATCTGTGATCTTTCATTCCTTTTATTACGCGGTCCCCAGCACTTAATTAAAGGGATTGACATCTTAATGCAAATATTAATTAATCTTATTGTTTAATTTTAAAAAATTTTGACCGTTAAGATTACGCATATGAATGGCTGGGATAGGCCCTTAAGTTCTCACCCCAGGACATGGTTCTCACCCGAACCTTTCTCTCTCTCTCTATATATATACATATATATATTATACTGGGAGAGTTGGAGTTGTAATGTTGTCAACATACAAACCCGTGCGTTGCACGTGCAACTGCAACTCTCCCATTAATTTCAACAAAAACAAACAAATAAAAAAAATTCCACCTATTTAAAACATGCAACACACGTGCAAAACAATTTTACAATATTTTTTTAACACTAAACATACACATATGTTGCACGTACAACTTAAATTCTACTTATAAACACGTGCATTGCACGTACAAATTGTAGCTTTTCCTTCAAAATATTTTTACTAATTCCGTGCAACGCATGTCCAACTCCAAAACTATTTCTTAACACGTAAATCGTACATGACAATCTTCCAACTCTTATCAAAACGTGCATCGCACGTGAAAAGTACTAGTGAATATATATATATATATATATATATATATATATATATATATATATATATATATATATATATATACCTCCTCGTCTTTTTTTTTTAATGAAAAATATAGTCTGCCAACTTATTCAGAAAATTTTCCCAAAAAAATTACAATGCCATTCACTTAATTATAAAAAAGCCATTAAAAAAAAACTTGGACGGAAGAACTTCGTCCGTCCGAAAACTTCTTTCTGAAAAAATCTTCAGGATATTACAAAAACGGCATTACATATTTACGGAAATTCTATTACATATTTTTTTCCATATATATATATATAGAGAGAGAGAGAAATCTTCGGTTGCACACTACTTTGGTGAGCACTCCGTGAGCACTCACGAACTAGAGACCCTATGAAAAATCCGAACCGCTCATATCGTTCTATATGCCTTAGATAGCCTAAGAATAAAAAATCAAGTAATTTGAAGTTCATTTGCCCATGATTTACATCATCACAAAATTGTATGGCTGAAAATTCTAACAGCTTTGATGGATGGGCAAATGAACTTCAAATTACTTGATTTTTTATTGTTAGGCTATCTAAGGCATATAGAACAATATGAGCGGTTCGGATTTTTCATAGGGTCTCTAGTTCGTGAGTGCTCACGGAGTGCTCACCAAAAGTAGTGTGCAACCGAAGGGGACTATATATATATATATATATATATATATATATATATATATATATATATATATATATATATATATATATATATATATATATAATTAAACTGATTCATTTCCTCCATGCTCTTGTTCTACTATAGTGATTGTGAAAATTGTACAGTTTTTTCGTGATCGTTTTGGATTAAGAATAATACATAGAATTACTTAAAATGTACTGGTACATCAATGATTGAGTGCGAAACTAACCTTGTATCATGATTAGGAGCAGGTCCTATCGGGTCGGGTCCTCCACTACCTGGACTCGGACCCGGACCCGATACCTCACGGATCAAAAAATTGGATCCGGATCTGGATTTGCAAGAATCGGGTCCGGTTCTGGGTCCGGGTCTAGTTAAAAAATTCTGCCTATCGGATCCGGTAGCGGGGAATAAATATTTGCACGCAAGTATTTTGCACCCGATATCCTATGGTTCCAACAATGTTTGCACTTAAGTACATAAATAAATATTATATTTACACATCTATATTCAACAATTATTATTTATTTGTATATCCCTATAACACTATTATTCAAATTTCATATTTTTTGAAATATTTTTAACGGGTCCGGGTCCGGATCCGGATCCAGGTCGGTTCTATTTTGAGCGGACTCGGATCCGGACCCGAAAGTGCATCGGGTCTTATTTTAGGATCCGGACTCGGACCCGGACCCAGATCCGTATAGATTAGGTCGGTTACGGTCCAATACTAGGTCCGGATCGGGTACGGGTATCAGATAAATGTGACAGTGCTAATGATTAGCATAATGCCAACAAATTTTGGAGCCAACTTTCCAAAAAGTTAGGTCATAAATCTTTTGCATTGAAGTGTTGAAGAGATCTCATTCTCTTGGTCCATATGTATGGCTTTAATTTGTGAGTAAGCTGATGAGCTGTCTGATATTCTCTTGGTCCATTTGTCACCTCTTATTATTAAGTCATCACCTACACACAAAAATGCAAATCAATGTCATAATTTGCATTGAGCATTTGAGCAAAATAAATTTGATATCTGAGAAAGTAGTTAAGGAGCAGCAGAAATATAAACCAAATAACCAAAATAAAAGACAACATAGACTTGTTTCAAAGCTAAACAATTGGCTTCCTCAACCTTTTTGCTTCCCCACACAGGTCACCACTAAGAAAGTTTAGGAGTAAAGCATCTACATTCCAATTTCCAACTTCATGCACATGGGAATCTTTTTCTTTCTAAAGTTCACACCACATGCAGTTTTGCCCATGAGGTAATCTCACTCATCTAAGGATTTACAGTAAGAATTCACTTTATGAGCATTCAAACAACCCGTATTCAACTGCTTTAATTTTAAAAATGTCTGCAACTCAAACATGAATCATACAATTTTCTTATCATTGATAATGTTACATTATAAAGAGAAAATAGGAAAGAAAAGAAAAGAAAATTAATGGAAAAACCAAATCTGTGCTGTCTTAAGCCAGATATATCTCCAACTTTAGCTTGATTTACAGGGAGCAGAAATACAACCAGTATCAGAAGCTATGCAATCAATTCATTCTATTAAACTTTGAACACTGCAAAACTGGAAAATGTATTATATAAGGGCAGCGAAATTCCCACAAGAGCACTGGCCATCCCTGAATCTGTGAAGTCGCTTACTATCGCGAACCACAATTTCCCTTCCAGTCAACACTGAAATGTATTTGACGCAGCTATGACAATCCCTACACATCGTAATGTTCTTCACAACTCTCACGGGAGCACCTTCAGGCAAATTCAACAGCCCGAAAACTACAGCTACTTTCTCACTATGATGAATGGCTGAACCAGATGCCTTCTTGTCTATTTCTGACGACACCTCCAAATTCTTGTAAGGAACATATCCTAACCCTTTCGCCTTCCCAATCAAACGTTCCAACAGTTCATATATCTTGTCACTCTGATAAAGTGTTCTATCATCTGCACGAAAGAAACGAACTTTTTCTTTGACTGTAATCCAGCTTCGATCTCTGACACTCCCAATCTTCTCATCCTTCATCACCTTCCTCACTTTTGCAACATCCGCCCATCTCTCTTTTGATTTATAAAAGTTCAACAACAATACATTGGTCTCAACAGCTTTTGGCCTGAGCTCTAACAACCGTTCAGCTGCATAGAACCCTAGATCCAAATTCCCAAGACTCCGAAACCCTGCCATCAAAATGGACCAGATGATTTCATTCGGTTGGAATGCCATCTTGTGTATGAACTCAAAAGCATCATCCAATTGACCCAATCTCACATACATATCGACCATACAAGCGAAATGGTCCATTACAGGTTTAATCCTATACGCATCAATCATCATGTTAAAATAGTAATTACCATCTTGAACTAATCCAGCATGGCTACAAGCAGAGAGAACACCGACGAAGGTCACCTGATTCGGCCTCACTCCCGCCAACCTCATGTCCTCAAAAAGTGCAAGGGACTTCCCTGCTCTGCCCATGCTGAGAGAAGCCTGTGATCATTGAAGTCCACAAAACCAAAGTCCGATGTGGCATCTCAATGAAGGCTTTGCTTGCGTTCTCAATGCACCCACATTTGTTGTACATGTTCACTAATGCACTGCTCACAACAACATCAGATAAATACCCACTCTTTAAAGCTTGGACATGGATCTGCTCTTCTTGTTCTAAAGCTATCAGACTGCTGCAAACACTTAGAACACTCGAGAAGCTAAAGAGGTCGGGTTTGGATCCAGAATGGGTGAGTTTGAGATAGAGAGTGAGAGCCTCTAGCCCACATTGTCTTGCAAAACCATCATCTTGTGAAAGAGCCATGATTTGAGAATGGCCGGCAATCATTGCATTCCAAGTGATTAGGCTGATAGTCATCATCCCAGCAAACAATCTTCTGGCCTCGTCGAGATTGCCGCATTTGAGATACAGGTACATTATGGAATTTCTCACAGGGAGATGGAATTCACACCCAAACTTGATGCACAGGGAATGCACCTGCCTAAACAACAGTTTTATTAGAATTGCTGACACAAAATAGCTAAAATGAATCAAGTAGCTAAGATGAATATTGAAGTAACATTGAAAGAAAAGTAGTAGCTCGCAAAAGAAAAAAGAGCAAAAAAGGTGATTCCACGACAGTTGGAGTTATTAGTTGACTATATTAAATGTTGTAATATAAGCCAGATCTAGTCTCAACAAAATTTAATTGATCACGGTGAACAAAACTTTTAGGCAACAATCAGAAGATTAATTTGATCCCAAGTTGAAACTAGAATACTGTAAGAATAATAAACTAGGAGTAAGAAGTAAGAACACATCTAACATCAATTCTGGATAGGGTTATCAAGTTATGATTGAATTTAGCTAATCAAGCCAAGCTTTGCTCAACCTCTCCAGAAGAGTTACCAGCCATCTAATTAGAGCTCAATTATATTTCTAAGCAATAGATCTCGGCTTGATTAGTATGGAATTATGCACGAGCACTAGTACAACGCAGAGCACCAAATTTGGTAATTCACCAGAATTATTTAGAACCACTCTTGAAAACTCTCTGTTTCATGAGAAGGAAAAACTTGAGCATGATTTCTCAGGTCCATAAAGTAATTCTTAAATATCAATTGAAATTTATAGGTGAGGTGCAATCGAGCTAATTATAAGTTTGGCAATGGTTTGTAGCTGTTTTAAGCAACGACAATGGTGCACAGTTATTATACGATCCAGCCATACTGGTAATGAATGCCTATCACATAAGCATTTTTCCGTATTACACACAACTATTGAGCTGAAATACCAGTGGTCGTAATTTTTTCAGCTTGATATGAAATATAACTAACCAGAGACAAATAACTCCATAAACTTTCCATGTCTAGGTTTTTTGGCATTTATTTTAATTTAAACTCTTCATATCATTCAGAGAGTTTTGTACTCAGTCCACCTCATATCATCAGAAGAAAGCTTTTGTCTCAATAGCTCAGAAACAAGGGGACTCAAACATGCAGGTCTAAAATGAGTCAGTAAGCAAATCTCTAATCCCCTGCGTCGTAAATTCTTAAAGAAGAGCTCGTACCTGCTTCCCAATGCTGAGAGATGGCCTCACACAGCACAGGCTCATTGCACTTGTCAACGTGAACTCATTCAGCTCTACATTCGCCTTCAACATATGAACAAACAATCCCAAACCCAACTCAGTGTCATAATTATCCCCACATGCAGACACAATCGTCGTCCAAGATATCACATTCTTCTCTAAAATCATCTCAAATGCCTTCATCGCCAGCTCCAACCTCCCACATTTCGAATTCAAGCTACACAATGAGTTCCCAATACTATTATCCAACTCAAGTCCATACTTCACCACATACCCATGAACTTGCTCGCCCATCTCAACCCAACGTAAAGAAGTGCACACATTTAGCACCGACCCAAGAGTATAGTTAGTCGGATAAACCCCCGACCCCAACAACCGCAAAAACACCCCGACACCCAATTTGGGTTCTGAGTTGTGGACATAACCAGTAATGAGGGCAGTCCACGTGACGATATTCCGCTAAGGCAATTGATCAAACAGCTTCCAGGCATGTTCAGTGGAGCCACATTTCATATATGAGTTGAGTAATGAAGTTGAGATGAAGACATCTAGGGTTGTGCCAGTTTTGACAATGTGGGCATGGATGGATTTGGCCAATGAAAGGGATTTGAGCTCTGCGCATTGCTGAATGTGGGGCACATAGAAATCTGTTTCAATGTAGGATTCTTTTGGGTTGGGTGGGAATGAAGTCACCACCTTATCAATGGAGAGCTTTCTGATGTCTGGCTCTGTGTTGGGGAGAGTGGCAGTGACAGCAAGTGAAGGGAGGGAAGCCATGAAAGTAGAGAGAGGGACAGTGTTGAGAATTGGTATCAAAGTATCTATAACAAAGATTGCTGGAATACTTCAATCATCTTATTGAATGCAAACTTCTGGCTTTATAGCCTTACAGTCTAACAAAAAGAGAAATTGCAGCCCACTAACATAGTGGTAATACAACAGAAATTGAAAAATTCAAAGAGAACAACTACATCCTAACTTGTAGGATCATTATTTGACTTGAGACTCTAGATAACCAAAACTCCTACTTTCAAGCAACAAACAGCAACAACCACGACTAAGTCTTCCAAGTTCCAACAGAGAGAGATTACATTACATTGTTGAGTTAGATTAATGATGAGTTGGTATGTGTTGTTTGAGAAATCTTATCTTTTGAGTTTCATCCATATAAATGGGACAAGGATTCATAGGGTGCTTTTCTTGTGGTGTGGAGTGTAGGGTGTAAAACCAAATCCAGAACACATTTTTTCAAAATTAAAATCTTTAAAGAATTTTCCCACAAAATGGCTAAAATATTGGTAGATTTGGAGAATTTATTGTGCAACTGCAATTTTTTTAATATAAAGTTAATAAATTTCATAACTAAGTTCCAAACAACCAATATCATATATATAATTAAAAATAAATATAAACACAAACGAAAAGAAAATCATATGTATGGGAAAATTGACTAGAATGTGGGTTATAGTCCGTATTTCATAATTATGACCATATTTTGCGGGTTATAGTCAAGAGGTGGTATTAACAATTCTAGTGGTTTGCGAAATTCTATATTTTACTATTCTGGCATTATTTTGTGGGTGATAGTCCAAAATTTTCGGTTGTTTTCGTGAAATTTTGTTTTCACTTTTTTGGCCACATTTTGTGAAGTATAGCCCACAGTTTGCGGCCGTTTTCGCGAAATTTCATATTACACTGTATTAGCCACATTTTGTGGGCTACAGTCAGGATTTGGACCGTTTTTATAAAATTTTGTACTTCACAATTTTGACCATATTTTATGAACAATAGTCCCCGTTTTCAGTAGTTTTCTAGACTGTTTTGGCTACATTTTGTAGGTTATCGTCCACAGTTTTTGGTCATCTTTGCAAAATTATGTAATTGCACTGTTTTGGCCACATTTTGTGAGCTATAGTCCGATTGTACTATTTTTGCTAAAATATGGAATTTCGCTATGACGACCCACAAAATGAGGCCAGAACAATTATATACATAATTTTGTGAAAATGACAAAAAATAGTGGACAACCCACAAAATGTGGTCAATATTTGCTAACTTGGCCGAAAACTGTGGATATATAGCCCCCAAAATATATAGCCAAAAAAGTACAATATGATATTTCGCGAAATTGGCCGAAATTAGTGGACTAGCTCACAAAATGTGGCAAAAATAGTAAAATAAAGAATTTTTCTAGTACGGTTGAAAACCATGGATGATGGCCACAAAATGTGGCAAAAATAGTGAATCACAGGAATTTTGCAAAATTGCTTGAAAATTAAGGATATTCCGGAATTTAATAATTTCAAGAAATTTCATATTTCAGACTTTGCTTTCATGAGATTTCGTATTTTACTGTTTTTGCCTTATTTTGTGGGTTGTATAGTCCACAGTTTCCGATCGTTGTGAAATTTTGTATTTGACTGTTTTAGCCTCATTTGTGGCCAGTTTTCGGCCACTTTCGTGAGATTTTTAATTTTCCATCATTTGGTGGGCTATAGTACACTGTTTTCGATCACTTTCATGAGATTTCGTATTTTACTGTTTCGGCCTCAATTTGTGGGTTATAGTCCACAGTTTCCGGTCGTTTTTGTGAATTTTTGTATTCGAATGTTCTAGCCTCATTTGTGGGCTATAGTCCACAGTTTTGGGCCACTTTCGTGAGATTTTTTATTTCCCTCATTTTGTGGCTATAGTACATTGTTTTCAATCACTTTCATGAGATTTCGTATTTTATTATTTTGGCCTCATTTTGTGGGTTATAGTCCACAGTTTCCGACCGTTTTCGTGAAATTTTGTATTTGATTATTTTAGCCTCAATTGTGGGCTATAGTCCACTGTTTTGGCAACTTTCGTGAGATTTATAATTTTCCCTCATTTAGTGGGCTATAGTACACTGTAATTGATCACTTTCATGAGATTTCGTATTTTACTGATTTGGGCACATTTTGTTACAAACCACAGTTTTCGGCCACTTTCGTGAGATTTTTAATTTTCCTTCATTTTGTGGGTAGTACACTGTTTTTGACCACTTTCATGAGATTTCGTATTTTACTGTTTTGGCTCTTTCTGTGGGTTATAGTCCACAGTTTCTGACCATTTTCGTGAAATTTTGGATTTAACAGTTTTAACCTCATTTTTTCGGCCAATTTCGTGAGATTTTTAATTTCCACTCATTTTGTGGGCTATAGTACAATGTTTTCGGTCACTTTCATGAGATTTCGTATTTTACAGTTTTGGCCTCATTTTGTGGATTATAGTCCACAATTTCTGGTCGTTTCCGGTCATTTTCTTGAAATTTTGTATTTGAATATTTTAGCCTCATTTGTAGGCTATAGTCCATAGTTTTCGGCCACTATCGTGAGATTTTTTGTTTCCTTCATTTTGTGTGCTATAGTACATTGTTTTCGATCTCTTTCATTAGAGTTTGTATTTTACTATTTCGGCCTCATTTTGTGGGTTATATAGTCCACATTTTCCGACCGTTTTCGTAAAATTTTGTATTTGACTGTTTTAGCCTCATTTGTGGGCTATAGTCCGTGATTTTTTATTTCCCACATTTTTAGTACATTGTTTTCGATCACTTTCATGAGATTTCATATTTTACTGTTTTGGCCTCAGTTTGTGTGTTATAGTCCATCGTTTCCAGCCGTTTTCGTGAAATTTTGTATTTGAGTGTTTTAGTCTCATTTGTGGGCTATATACTCCACAATTTTCGGTCACTTTCATGAGATTTTTTATTTCCCTCATTTTGTTGGCTACATAGTACACTGTTTTCGATCACTTTAATGAGAATTCGTATTTTACTGTTTTGGCCTCATTTTGTGGGTTATAGTCCACAGTTTCCGACCGTTTTTGTGGAATTTTGTATTTGACTGTTTTAGCTTCATTTGCGGCCTATATAGTCCACAGTTTTCGGTCACTTTCATGAGATTTTTAATTTTCCCTCATTTTGTGGGCTATAGTACGCTGTTTTCGATTACTTTCATGAGATTTTGTATTTTACTATTTTGGCTTCATTTTGTGGGTTATAGTCTACAGTTTCTGGTCGTTTTCATTAAATTTTGTATTTCAATGTTTAGCCTCATTTTTGGGCTATAGTGCACAGTTTTCGTCCACTTTCGTGAGATTTTTTATTTCCCTCATTTTCTGGGCTATAGTACACTGTTTTCGATCACTTTAATGAGATTTCGTATTTTACTGTTTTGGCCTTTTTTTGTGCGTTATATAGTCCACAGTTTCCGACAGTTTTCGTGAAATTTTGTATTTAACTGTTTTAGCCTCATTTGTGGGCTGTAGTCCGCAGTTTTCGGCTGCTTTCGTGAGATTTTTTATTTTCCTCATTTTGTGGGCTAGAGTACACTGTTTTCGATCACTTCCATGGGATTTCGTATTTTACTGTATCTGCGTCATTTTGTGGGTTATAGTCCAAAGTTTCCGGTCGTTTTCGAGAATTTTTGTATTCAAATGTTTTTGCCACATTTGTGGGCTACAGTTCACAGTTTTCGGCCACTTTCGTGAGATTTTTTATTTCCCTCATTTTGTGGACTATAGTACACTGTTTTCGACCACTTTCATGAGAATTCGTATTTTACCGTTTTGCCCTCATTTTGTGGGTTATAGTCCACAATTTTCATCCATTTTTGTAAAATTTTGTATTTGACTGTTTTAGCCTCATTTGTGGCGATAGTCCTCAGCTTTCGGTCACTTTCGTGAGATTTATAATTTTTCCTTATTTTGTGGGCTATAGTACACAGTTTTCGTTCATTTTCATTAGATTTCGTATTTTACTGTTTCGACCTAATTTTGTGGGTCGTAGTCCATAGTTTCTGGTTGTTTTCGTGAAATTTTTTTATTTGACTGTTTTAGCCTTATTTGTGGGCAACAGTCCATAATTTGCGGTTACTTTAGTGAGAATTTTTATTTTCCCTCATTTTGTGGGCTATTGTACACTGTTTTCGATCACTTTCATGATATTTTGTATTTTACTATTTTGGCCTCATTTTGTGCGTTATAGTCCACTGTTTCCGACCGATTTCGTAAAATCTTGAATTTGACTGTTTTAGCCTCATTTGTGGGATATAGTCCGCAGTTTTCGGCTACTTTCGTGAAATTTTTTATTTCTCTCTTTTGGTGGGGTATAGTACATTACACGTGCACGCACGCGAAAGAACGGACACGAAACTCTAGCCACGCCCACCACAGGCACCATCAAAAGGTGGGTTAACCCTTAGGTACCTTAATCCTAATCCCAACCGGTATGAGAGTATTTTTCCCCAAGTCAAACGGTCAACACACACACTATCCTTCATTCATTTACTCCTCCTTCCTTAGCCCCATAGGAAATCCCATAGGCTTATCACACCATCAATTCCCATAGGATCATCTATAGGCCACCAATCAAAACTCATCATTTCTTTTCTTTCCTTCTTTTTCTCCACGTCACCTACCATTCTTTCTTTCTTTTTCTTATACTTATTATATATATATATATATATATATATATATATATATATATATATATATATATATATATATATTATATATCTCTATATAATATTATATATATACCGGGTGTTACCTTAAGAACTCTGCGTCCTCGCTGAGCCCAAACTTACAACTTGATTCAGGATCCCTTTCTAGCCGATGTAGAGAGGATTACCTTGATTCTGCTAATACAACTTGATTCAGGATCCCTTTCTAGCCGATGTGGAGAGGATTACCCTGATTCTGCTAATTGTACAGTCCCCTACCCGGGCGACCTGTCCCAACCTAGCTCCCTCTCAGGTGTACATCTTGCACACACTCGGTGTCGAAAGTCGGCTCTGATACCATTTGTAACGCCCCGAGCCCGGCTCAGCTGCGCATGCAGCTACACGTTCGCGCATGCAAAAGAACGGACACAAAACTCTAGCCACGCCCACCACAGGCACCATCAAAAGGTGGGTTAACCCTTGGGTACCTTAATCACTTGGTTTCCTATATATATACTCACTCCCCTTCCTAATCCCAACCGGTATGGGAGTATTTTTTCCCAAGTCAACCGGTCAACACACACCATCCTTCATTCATTTAATCCTTCCTTCCTTAGCCCCATAGGAAATCCCATAGGCTTATCACACCATCAATTCCCATAGGATCATCTATAGGCCACCAATCCAAACTCATCATTTCTTTTCTTTCCTTCTTTTTCTCCATGCCACCTACCATTCTTTCTTTCTTTTTCTTATATATATATATATATATATATATATATATATATATATTATTATTATATATCTCTATATAATATTATATATATACCGGGTGTTACATTCCGACCGTTCTAGTGAAATTTTGTATTTAAATGTTTTAGCCTCATTTGTGGGCTATAGTCCACAGTTTTCGGCAACTTTCGTAGGATTTTTTATTTCCCTCATTTTGTGGGCTATACACTGTTTTCGATACTTTCATGAGATTTTGTATTAACCTGTTTCGACCTCATTCTGTGGGTTATAGTCCACAGTTTCAGGTCGTTTTCGTGAAATTTTGTATTTGACTGTTTTAGCCTCATTTGTGGGCTATAGTCCACAGTTTTCAGCCACTTTCGTGAGATTTTTTATTTCCCTCATTTTGTGGGTTATAGTACACTTTTTTTGATCACTTTTACGAGATTTCGTATTTTACTGTTTTCGCCTCATTTTGTGGGTTAGAGTCCACAGTTTTCGACCGTTTTCGTAAAATTTTGTATTTGACTGTTTTAGCCTCATTTGTGGGCTATAGTCCACCATTTTCGGCCACTTTTGTGGGATGTCTTATTTTCCTCATTTTGTGGGCTATAATACACTGTTTTTGATCACTTTCACGAGATTTCGTATTTTACTGTTTTCGCCTCATTTGTGGGTTATAGTCCACAATTTCCGACCGTTTTTGTGAAATTTTGTATTTAAATGTTTTAGCCTCATTTGTAGGCTATAGTCCATAATTTTCATCCATTATCGTGAGATTTTTTATTTCCCTCATTTTGTGGGCTATAGTACATTATTTTCGATCTCTTTCATTAGATTTCGTATTTTACTGTTTCGGCCTCATTTTGTGGGTTATATAGTCTACAGTTTCCGACCGTTTTCGTGAAATTTTGTATTTGACTGTTTTAGCCTCATTTGTGGGCTATAGTCCGCAGTTTTCGGCCACTTTTGTGTAATTTTTTATTTCCCTCATTTTCAAGGCTATAGTGCACTGTTTTCGATCACTTTCATGAGATTTCATATTTTACTGTTTTGGCCTCATTTTGTGAGTTATAGTCCATCGTTTCCAGTCGTTTTCGTGAATTTTTGTATATGAGTGTTTTAGCCTCATTTGTGGGCTATTATAGTCCACAGTTTTTCGCCACTTTCGTGAGATTTTTTATTTTCCTCATTTTGTTGGCTACATAGTGCACTGTTTTCGATCACTTTCATGAGATTTCGTATTTTACTGTTTTGGCCTCATTCTGTGGGTTATAGTCCACAGTTTCCGACCGCTTTCGTGAAATTTTGTATTTGATTGTTTTAGGCTCATTTGGGGCTATATAGTCCACAGTTTTCGGTCACTTTCGTGAGATTTTTAATTTTCCCTCATTTTGTGGGCTATAGTATACTGTTTTCGATTACTTTCATGAGATTTTGTATTTTACTATTTTGGACTCATTTTGTGGGTTATAGTCCAAAGTTTCAGGTCGTTTTCGTGAAATTTTGTATTTGAATGTTTCCACCTCATTTGTGGCTATAGTGCACAGTTTTCGCCCACTTTCGTGAGATTTTTTATTTCCCTCATTATGTGGGCTATAGTACACTGTTTTCGATCACTTTCATGAGATTTCGTATTTTACTTTTTTGGCCTTATTTTGTGCGTTATATTTAGGGGTGCTTTCGGATAAGGATATATCCGATTCGATCCGCATCCGAATCCGATTTTTTGGCGGATACGGATATGAAAAATTCGTATCCGGGCGGATACGGATACGGATTCGGATATCCAAATCCAAAAAAATTCGGATTCGGATACGGATACGGATATTCCTAAAAAAAGCGGATTCGAATACGGATATCCGCTTTATTTAATATTTATTTATTTAATATATATATTTAATAGTTATATACTTATACAATTATATCAATATGAGTAAACTTAAACCCTAAATCCCGTATTCTACTACAGATCCAAAATCCCAAATCGATTCCCTAAAAAAAAAAAAAAATCCCAAATCGACTATTCCTCTTCTCCTCCCCCGTCTTCCTCTTCTCCCCCGTCCCCAATTCCCTGTCCCCATCCCCAACTCCGCGTTCCCCGTCGACAGCCACGCCACTGACGCCAGTCGCCATCGCGGCAAGCGCCCGTCGCCCGTCGCCACACCCCGTTGCGAGCTCCGTCGCCAGCGCTCCGTCGCCAGCCACGCCCCCGCCTATATACTTATTATGTTTTCTTTCTCATAGTTTTGGTAAATAATTATGAGTTGCTGTATTCTTTGCTGGGTTGCTGGTAATTCGTCTCGACCATTTGCGCCGGTTCATGGAAGGAAAGCAGGCTGATGTTCCTCAAGATACGCTACAAGTCCTCGACATAGTCCTGAGGGAATTATCTAATCAAAGGTGCTCATTTTTTATTTTTTATTTGGTAAAGTCATAATAATTTTAGGGATTAGTATTCATTCCTTCTTTTATACCAACTTGTAGGTACTTATCGATTGGAAGATCGTTCTACTCTCCTAGTATTCGGAAGCCACAAAGATTGGGTGATGGCTTACAGTCATGGTCTGGCTTCTACCAGAGCATAAGACCAACCCAGATGGGGCTTTCCCTTAACATCGGTAAGGGGGTTTTGTATTTGTTCTACCATTCAATCTTTGTTTTGTGTTGTATCTCTTAATTTCATTCTGCTAAAATTTATTGCCTATATCTACTTTCAAAGATATGTCATCTACTGCCTTCATCGAACCCCTACTTGTGATCGAGTTTGTAGCACAAGTTTTGGGCAAAGATGTGTTGTCAAGGCCATTGTCTGATGCTGATCGGGTTAAGGTAAATCATTTTCTCATAATTATTCATGTTAAATGAATGCAGTTCACTGTTCTATTGGAAAATCATGTAATCGTTGTACTTATCAATGAGCAGGTTAAAAAAGCACTCAGAGGTGTGAAAGTTGAAGTCACTCACAGAGGAAGTGTAAGACGGAAATATCGAGTTTCAGGACTGACATCTCTACCTACAAGAGAACTGATGTAAGTTTAATTTTTTTTTTAATTGATTGGTTATTCCAAATGGGGCGTTTATAGCATACACAAAGTGCTTCTATATGGAAAAAGATAAATATGCACTATATTTCTGAAACATAGATGAGTGGTTAGTTTATGGGTCATAATTTCTCTTCCACAGTTTCCCAGTTGATGACCAAATGAACATGAAATCTGTGGTTGAATACTTCAAGGAAATGTATGAATTTACTATTCAACACACACATCTTCCTTGCCTTCAAGTTGGAAACCAAAAGAAGGCAAACTACCTGCCAATGGAGGTGAGAATTACTACTATTTCACCTTCTATCGACTTAGCCAATTCAGCGTCTTTATACATCCATACTGTTACAGGCTTGTAAGATCGTTGAGGGCCAGAGATACACAAAGAGATTGAACGAGAAGCAGATCACTTCCTTGTAAGCATGTTGTAAAAATACCAACTCATGAATTTGTAGTGTCTTTTACATTGCAGTAAAAATACCAACTCGTGAATTTGTAGTACAGAAGATGGTGGCTTGGATTCCTTTATAAGTAATATTTGAACATCTATAGAAGGATTTTTCTTCTAGTAAAGTAGAATAGGCTTCATAGAAAAAAAGTGTTATTTCTTTTCTGTAACAATATGCTGGTTTTAAATGCCAGCAGAATTTGCAGCTCAATATATATTGCTAATTCTGATAATTGATATGTAGTAACTCCCATTAAATGTTTTTTTGATTGAATTCTAATATAAACATAAATATCTTGAATACACAAGTATAATTACTTACTGAATACTGAGAAGTTCGATTTACTTCTTCTGGTGAACCTTCTGCAACTCATTTTTTTTTTAATTTCATGAGCATTTTCTAAATGAGCATGTTCTGTTATGGAAGTGATCGAAGAGTAGAGATTCTCAACATTTATAAGCTCTCAATATACGTTTGTTTGAATTATACTGTAAATTGGTCATGGACAGTTCAAATTGGGCCTTCTGTAACTTGACAAAATAGAAATAACAATTATTTACAAGCAAACAAACTTGGAGCATTTCAAAACTAATACAGAAAGAGAAATAATGGTAAGTTGCTTAGTATAATAATTTCTTGTAACAGTTGAGGCATTGAGCCAAATTTATATACAAGTACAAATTCTGCTATTTTTTTAAGAATGAAGAAATAATTTATACATTGTCATTGTTAACTTTTCTCCATTACTGCAGTTCTTTCCAAGTGCTATTTTTTTCAATGACGCCACATCATCCTGGTAAAAGAAGTTAAAGAGTCAGTTTCAAACCAATGCAACATAGACAAGTAAGTGCGTATTATATTCATTTTTTTATAGGAGTTGTATATATTTGAAATAAATTTTCATTCTCCTTTTTTGTTCTGTTGATTTCTATTTTGTTATTAGATATGAAAATCGATATTCATAATTCAGTGATATACATGTATAAGTACTAGTTAAGAAAAATAAATAGCAAAAACTTTATATTTGTTATCCGAATTCGTATCCGTTATCCGGTAGACCGTATCCGATTCGCATCCGTATCCGAAAATTGCGGATACGGATATGATTTTTATTTTCCGAATCATATCCGTATCCGTATCCGAATCTGTCTTTGGATTGCAGATACGGATGTTGGTATAGCCAATATCCGATCCGTATCCAATCCGAAAGCATCCCTAGTTATATTCCATAGTTTCCGTCCGCTTTCATGTAATTTTGTTTTTAGCTGTTTTAGCCTCATTTGTGGGCTATAGTCCGCAGTTTTCGGCCGCTTTCGTGAGATTTTTTTATTTCCCTCATTTTGTAGGCTAGAGTATAATGTTTCCGATCAGTTTCATGGGATTTCGTATTTTACTGTTTCTGTGTAATTTTGTGGGTTATAGTCCAGTGTTTCAGGTCGTTTTCGTGAATTTTTGTATTCGAATGTTTTACCCTCATTTGAGGGCTATAGTCCACGGTTTTCGGTCACTTTCGTGAGATTTTTTATTTTCCTCATTTTGTGGGCTATAGTACACTGTTTTTGATCACATTCACGAGATTTCGTATTTTACTGTTTTGGCCTCATTTTTTGGGTTAGAGTCCACAGTTTCGAACCGTTTTCGTGAAATTTTGTATCTGAATGTTTTAGCCTCATTTGCGGGCTATATTCCATAGTTTTCGGCCACTTTCGTAGGATTTTTTATTTCCCTCATTTTGTGGGCTATACACTGTTTTCGATCACTTTCATGGGATTTTGTATTTTACTGTTCCGACCTTATTTTGTGGGTTATAGTCCACAGTTTCAGGTCGTTTCCGTGAAATTTTGTATTTAACTGTTTTGGCCTCATTTGTGGGCTATGGTCCACAGTTTTCAGCCACTTTTGTGAGATTTTTTATTTGCCTCATTTTGTAGGTTATAGTTCACTGTTTTCGATCACTTTCACGTGATTTCGTATTTTACTATTTTGACCTCATTTTGTGGGTTAGAGTCCACAGTTTCCGACCAATTTCGTGAAATTTTGTATTTGACTGTTTTAGCCTCATTTGTGGGCTATAGTTCACAGTTTTCGGCCACTTTCGTGGGATTTCTTATTTCCCTCATTTTGTGGGCTATAGTACACTGTTTTCGATCACTTTCACGAGAATTCGTATTTTACTGTTTTTGCCTCATTTTGTGGGTTATAGTCCACAGTTTCCAACCGTTTTTCTGAAATTTTGTATTTGACTGTTTTAGTCTCAATTGTAGGCTATAGTCCACAGCTTTTGTAACGCCCCGGATCCCCGTCATCGGACATCCGTGATACAACCAGAATCTTTGCCTTCAAATGCATCTCAACACAGTAAATAGTACGGAAATTTAAAACACTTTTATTGCCATCAGTGTTAATACATCAATAGTTACGAACATCAATTATTCGTATCAAGCCGTAAAGCCCCCCATTTTGACTCCAAACTCAATTCTTTCAATTTCTATATCACTTTAATCATAAACTAAGATAACTATGTTTCAAAGAAAAATCGGGCAGAATCTCCCCTGAAATTTCTGTCCCGAAACACAAAAAGTTTACGGAATTCTGCTCTAAATTCCGTAGCTCACATCACCGGCAATTATATCACGGGCTCCCCAGGCCAAAATGAGCAGAATCACACAGGCAATATATATATATGCTCTGGGGGCCAAACTCATAATAGAATATCAAATATCAATTAAAAATAATTCCTTTGAAAACATAGTAAGGTTTTTAGAAAATAATTCATAAAACATACCACAGGGCCCGGTACTCCACAACGAGATGGGTACGGGTCAACAACATAGCATACCACCCCACACTATACTCATCATCATTATCCACATACTTGTACATCACAAATACAGTTTAAAGCATAAAAGTCATTATTCAGCCAATTAAACCTTAAGTAACAAATTGTAGAATGAAGCCCCACTCCACAGAATCTACACCTCACCTCTGCACCGCTGAGGACCTGTAACAGTAGGGGCCTAGGTAGTCCAGAGACTCCCTAACCCCCCAAACACTAAGGGGTTAGCCATTTCTGGTGTGAGTATAATATATTAAGCAACTAAATTAAACTTTATAAGTAAACAGAACGAACTTACGAATACCAAGATAAACCTGAACATGTAAATATCATAAATGGAATTTCACATCAAATACTCACTGCATCACTTCCTGTATGCATATCCATACCTGCTCACAGCATACTTATCATAAGTTTGGAAATCATTCCAATTTGTCGCTTAAGGCCTATCACTTTACGCCTTAAGCAACCATTCCTATAGCTTTATTTTCCCATAAAGCTTTACATGCACAAATACTCTACTATCACATAACTGCACCATATTTACCATTCATTGCAATTACAGACTCACGACTTATATTCTTTCTCGATCTCATATCACATAACATCACATTCATTCATTCTTGCAACATATATCATCACGTCTCGCAATACATCACTTTCACACTCATCACGCAGTTCAACTATCACACTCACAATTTGGCTTGAATGGAAAATAACATGTATCCTAATTTCCTAGTGTTTGTGTATGCCATGACCTGAGTCTAATGCAACAATACAAAGTATAGAACAGATGCACTTAATCTAATGTCAGCAAGATTCTGGATACACATGCATCCCATACTACATGTGACCCAGATCAAGCCGTTTTTCTAGTTCAGGGATTTGAACCCTCGCTATGCAATGCATTCTAATTTGGTCTACTTCCTGTTCCTGATAGTATGACATGGTTGAGGAGGTGAAAATAAAAGAAATAATGCGGGGCGCTACCCCGAAGTCACCAATAATTGCTGCGTTGAACCATCCTCGAAAGCTATGACGAACTTACAGATATACCGCAGTATATCCATTGCGCAAAGATCCTTTATGATCCGTTTGTGTCCACCAACATAGAACATGACGTCGGTACCCTCGATCCGTCAGGATATCAGCATCCCGTTCTTACCATGGTACTTCAGGAATTAATAGTGCAAGATACGCACCGCAGTGCGCATCCCTAATGACAGGTAGAGACAACCAGTATCACCACTTAGTGCTAACTCTCAGAACGAGTTGGATTATAGAGAATCACCCCTAATACCAATTCGGACTTCGAGCGAAACAATAAAAGAAAAACCTAATCAATCCAGTTTGCTGAAAATATGTTGTTATTCAAACCACACTCGGTATCGATCAACAAAGTCGAGCCTGACTGGTCTATCAAGGGAACAACCCTCCCGGAATCACATCCACTGATTCCCAATACCTCCATAGGTCAGCGACCCAAAATAATCCCGGCCCGTGACCCTCAGCGAGTGGTCTAACGGTGCCCTGATAATGTAATACAATTTAGTGAAGGTAGGCACGCACATAAACATCAATTCCTGACCATTAACAGACTCAGGCATCGAGACACCAAACACAACCCGACCAGAGCTATATCTCAACTCACTCATGTCTACCATGAGTACTAAGCACCGGAACTTATCTAAGTTCCAAATGAAAATACTAATACATCATTAAAATCCGATAACTCATAATCACCACACTGCGATATGCAGAGGGCTCCTTATCAATTGTCCGATGGAATAACTCAAGAAATAGCAGTAGCTGTGACCCAAGCTACGTTCATCGGAAATCAACACAATTAGACTTCTAGAAGGGTGGGGAGATCCCCAGCCATCCCCTAGTGGGCGACTCTCTCAACTATTTAAGAGCTCAAGTCCCCAAGCTAACTTAATCTTGAAGTCAATCTCAACAACAGGGTGCCAAACTTACAACAACCACAACTTCCAACACACAGCTCAGATTTGCTTGACACTACCCATTCTGAAACTCTAAGACTCTGGTCTACAACTTTCCAGCTAACCATTTCTCCGAATTCAATCATCTTGATACTACAAAACCTCATATATTCTCAAAGGTTCATAGCAAGATCATACATGTACAATTGGTTATGACCTTTCGGACTTCGGTCCAAAAGCAATCGGCTTCAGTTCTGTCCTTTTAGACTAGCCGCACTCCACAATTTATTTTAAGGCATCAACCGACCTCGATAATTTATGGAATTTAACCTATAGTTGTGGACACATACAAGAGTGTCCACACCAATCCTTAACTCAAAACATCCATGCTACACTAAGATACAAAAACAAAAAATACACAGCAATTCATAATTTAAAATTTTCACAACGCACCATGTGCGTAAAATAAAAGATATCATACTCACAAATTGTCCCGCAAAGACTCGAAGCGCCACCACGCCTCCAAAGCCGCCAGTATATCCTATCATCAGAGTTCAAAGCAATCAAGGCTCAAGCATCCAAAAACAGTTACGGGAAAATAATAATACTAACTCCAATATCACACAGGCATTCTATTGAACGCCTAGGATGCACACGCGCTTTGCACGTAATCACTCAAATTCCGACGAGATTCTTATTTTCACACAATTACTAAGGCACTCCAAATTATTCTAATAGTCCTACTACAATTTCTACTACCATACGAGAATTTATTTCATATCCATATAATTCTCTTTTACAAACCCAAAACCCTATTTTACTAGCAACTTGAAATCTCTCTAAAATCCGTTAATTTCTCACATCTACAATTTCTAATATCTCTAAATCTCTCTACCCTAACATTCCTACTCAATAAAAATTAGCCCAACTAAATTTTATAAAATAAAATAGTTAGGGTTTTACCTTCCCGAAATCCAATCGAAAATCTGACGCTACTACATTGTAGAGAATCCCTCCATTAGTCTACCCCTCGATTTAATTTGGAATCCATGGAGAAAAGAGGTGGATTTAAGGTGGGGAACGAATCATCGAAGTGGGTTCGTAGGGGTCGAGAACGACAGCACGGGTAGAAGAAGGAGAAGGAAGAAGAAAGGGAGGTGGTGGGGTTTCTTTCCATTTCGGCTGGGAAAGGAACGGGAGAAGGGGAAGGAGAAGGAAGGAGGGCCGGGGGTTCTTCTCTTCGGGTTTGGGAAAGAAACCGGGAGAAGAAGGAAGAAAATGGAGAAGGAGAAGGTGGGGTGGGGTGGGGTTTTATAAATAAATAAATAAATAATAGATAAATAATTAATATAAGGGGAATATTACATATAAGCCCCAAAGTCCCAATACATTTCAAATAAACCCCTACTCTCACTCTTTAAAATACTAACAATCAAAAATACATAAAATTGTCTCATAATAACCCTCCAAAAGCATAAAATAAGATAGACAGTATATCTGATATTTCTCAATAACAATCAATTATTATTAAAAAATACATAATTGTGTGCAATTCTCAATTGCGCACGGATTACGATGCAAAATAGCCATATGCTATTTTGTGGGGTATTACAGCTTTCGCTCACTTTCGTGAGAATTTTAATTTTCCCTCATTTTGTGTGCTAGTACAGTGTTTTCGATCACTTTCATGAGATCTTGTATTTTACTGTTTTGGCCTCATTTTGTGGGTTATAGTCCAGAGTTTCGGGTCGTTTTCGTGAAATTTTGGATTTGAATGTTTTAGCCTCATTTGTGGGCTATAGTCCGCAGTTTTTGGCCACTTTCGCGAGATTTTTTGTTTCTCATTTTGTGGGTTGTAATACTCTGTTTTCAATCACTTTCATGACATTTCGTATTTTAATGTTTTGGCCTCACTTTGAGGGTTATAGTGCACAGTTACCGGTCGTTTTCGTGAATTTTTGTATTTGAATGTTTTAGCCTCATTTGTGGGCTATAGTCCACAGTTTTCGATCACTTTCGTGGGATTTGTTATTTCCCTCATTTTGTGGGCAGTAGTACACTGTTTTGGATCACTTTCATTAGATTTCGTATTTTACTGTTTTGGCCTCATTTTGTGGGTTACAATCCACAGTTCCGGTCGTTTTTGTGAAATTTTGTATTTGAATATTTTTGCCTCATTTGTGGGCTATGGTCCACAGTTGTCAACCACTTCCATGAAATTTTTTGTTTCCCTTATTTTGTGAGCTATAGTACACTGTTTTTGATCACTTTCATGAGATTTCGTATTTTACTGTTTTGGCCTCATTTTTTGGGTTATAGTGCACAGTTTCCGACCATTTTCGTGAAATTTTGTATTTGACTATTTTAGCCTCATTTGTGGGCTATAGTGCACAGTTTTCTGCCACTTTCGTGGGATTTTTTATTTCTCTCATTTTGTGGGCTATAGTACACTATTTTCGATCACTTTCACAAGATTTCGTAATTTGTGTTTTGGCCTCATTTTGGGGGTTGTAGTCCACAGTTTCCGACCGTTTTTGTGAAATTTTGTATTTGACTATTTTAGCCTCAATTGTGGGCTATAGTCCACAGTTTTCGCTCACTTTCGGAAGATTTTTAACCCTCATTTTGTGGGCTAGTATACTAATTTTGATCACTTTTATGAGATTTCATATTTTACTGTTTTGACCTCATTTTGTGGATTATAGTCCAGAGTAGAGATGGCAAACAGGTCGCATTGACCCGCGACCCGCCCGTTTAACCCGACCCGCGAAACCACGGTTCGGGTTCGGGTCGAATCCGTTTACATTAACGGGTCGACCCGGGTCGCTAAATTAACGAATCAAACCCGCATAACCCAGCCCGGTATCCCGCAAAAAAAAAGCCAACCCGCCCGCCAACCCGCGGGTTGCGAACCGTTTGATCCATACGGGTCAAACGTTCGAACCGCTCCGGGTCGACCGTTGACCCGTGGGTCCAACGGTCGCAGACTGTTACTGTACACCCGAGAGCCGTTGTAACGGCTCTTTTAGCCATTTTTGGTGTTTTTTTTTTGTTTTTTTTGTTTTATTTTAACCCTATAAATACCCCCAAAAATCAAACAAAAAATTTCACACCTTACTCTCTGACTCTCTCTACTATTATTACTCAATTCATTTCAATTTGTTAATAATTGAACAAAGAAGGTAGCAAGACATATACACGATCAAATTCCGATCGTATCGAACTCAAAATTCAACGTTTTCAAGTCTTCAACTCTCGTCCAACTCCAAGTGATCAAGTCTTCAAACCTCCTCCAAGCACTCCTCGAGTCTTCAATTCTGGATTTCTACTTCTACTTCTATTCTTTTTTTCACGGGTTTTTTTATATACGAGTATCCACGGTGAATGGTATCAAAATTTCATATCCCTCATCTTCAATTTTTATTATTTTTGTAGTTATAATTTTTGGTATCTTGTTTGTTTGTTTGTTTTTTGATCTTCTCTCTCACAACCCTCTTGTTTTCTAGATTTTTTTTGTAACTTATCTTCTCTACATTGTGTAGTTTTTTTTTTTACATACACTACTACATATAAACATGTCTAGATCACGCGGTAGCGGTCGTAGCCAAAGTGGGCAAGATTCCATCGGCACTTCCCGTAGGCCACCAAATGTCCCACATAATGAGCCTGCCAAAGAGTACCATGATCCTCCTACCCAACAATGGGGTACACACGATGAGTTTGTAGGAGACATACAATTAGAAGAAGAACCACAACAACAATCAACCGAAACAACACAACCCCCTAGTGGTAGGAAAACTAGAGGGGAAAGTAGTGATTGGCATAAATTTTACGATTATATCTCGGACGAAGAAACTCCGGGTGTAGGTTTGAAAGTTTGTAAAATATGTTCTAAGCAATACAAATGGAAGAGGGGTGAGGGCATGGGTACAATTAAGCGACACATCCTAAATGTGCATAAAGAACTTCTTGTTGACCTACCCGGCCAACAAAAAATCCACCCTAGAACCGGTCTGGTTGATAGCCACCCTTATGATCCCGATCTTGTTCGTCGGGAAATGGCCCGATTAGTAATAAAGGAAGAGTTACCATTTTTCTATCCCGATAGTAGGGACTTGGAAAATTTTAATCAAACGGCCTTAAACCCTCATTTTAGAAGAATCCCGAGAAATACTTGCAAATCAGATTGTTTTAAAATGTACAATGAAATGAAGGATGCTTTGATTGCAATTTTATGGAGTTTAACTTGTAGAGTTAGTTTAACTTCGAATTGTTGGACGGGTTGCAACAATATTCCAATGATGGGAATAACCTGTCATTGGATCGACAATGATTGGATTCTTCAAAAAAGAATCATATCACTTGTCGCATTTGCCTATCCCCACAGTGGCGTTAAAATACTGAACCGTATTTTAGAAATTTGTGATGTTTTTCATATTTACGATAAAATTATGTGTATTAGTTTTGATAATGCATCTAACAATAATGCATCAATTAGTATTTTAAAATCCGCATTAAATCCTCCATCTGACAATATTTTTCATGTTAGATGTGCATATCATATTTTAAATTTATGTGTTCAAGATGCATTAAAAATAGCTGATCCATATATACTTAAAATTAGAAATTGTGTACATTTTATTGCATTAAGAGGCACCGTATTTCAAGAATGGAAAAATTGGTATAGGATTTCAAATGTACCATTTAGAAAATTTCCAAAGGATGTTAAACACCGATGGAACTCTACTTTTGATTTACTACATGTTGTTACCGAATATAAGGTATGTATAAATGATTTTTGTATCGCCAAAAATATGCCAAATTTTGAAATGACTCCTCCCGATTGGTATTTTGCCGAATCTTTGTTGAAATTTTTAGAACCTTTAAAAACCACAACTTTAAAATTTTCAAAATCATATGAATCTACTTCTAGTAGCATTTTTATTTAAGTGGTTACTATGATGTAAACTTTTAATGAAATGTTAAATGATGCTTTTGTTGGTGATATTGTCAAACCTGCACACACAAAATTTTTGAAGTACTTTAATCCTCCTCCTATTGTGTTTTGTGTTGCTACCGTTATGGATCCTTGTATCAAATTAGAAGGTACGAAGAGTTTGATTGAAATATTTTTAAATTTACTTGGGGATGAAGAAAATGAAATTGATTGCGCTTCTTTTTTAGTTAAATTTGAATCTACATTAAATAACTTGTATGATTATTATGATAGATCTTTTGCTTCTAGTAGTACAACTTCTGTAGTTAGTTCTTCTTCTGCTACTTCTAAAGGTAAGGGTAAGAGTAAATTTGATGATAAAACATTTAATTTACTTGCACAAATTCAATCCAAAAAACCTAGGACTAATCAAGCAAATGAATTAAATTAGTATAACCAACAAGATTTTGAGTCTTCTGTTTCTTCACTAGATATTTTACAATGTTGGAAAGACCATGAACACACTTATAGTATTCTTAAATATATGGCTAAAGATCTACTAACTCCTCCTATCTCTGCAGTTGCTTCTGAAAGTGCATTTTCTTCAAGTGTCTGGGTTCTAACTGATTACAGGAATCGCTTGAAGCCCCAATCGTTAGAGATGCTCGTTTGCACAAAAGACTGGCTGAAGGCTGAAGATAGGACACAAGGAAAAGCATTATCTACGTCAACAAGTGGGAGAACCTCGCCGGAAAAACAACAACAACAACAACAACAATAGCAACCAAAATGAAGAATTCAAGACCAACTCAACAACAACAAATTGAAGGCCATCAAATTGAAGACAATTGTAAATAGATAAAAAATTGTATTAAATCTTTGCTTGTTATTTCAAATTAGGAAAATTGAAGTAAATTGAAATTGTATATAAGAAATTTGTTAGTGTATAAAACAAAGTTGTGAAATCTTTATTTCTTATGACAAATTGTGCAACTTGTATGACTTGAAATCATATGAATAATATATCATTTTTTATTGGCAATTTCACTCTTTCAATCTTTTTTTTTGATAAAACACTCTTTCAATCTTATTATTATTAATATGATTTTTAATGTTTATTATTAAATTTTTTTTAAGTAAAAAAAAGTTCACTCTCTAACCGGGCCAACCCGCGACCCGACCCGAACCGACCCGGGTTGGACCCGAAAGGGTTCACGGGTTGGGCGGGTCGCGAATTCAGCTCTTCGACCAGGCCCGGCCCGGCCCGGTTAAGCCTCTGACCCGACCTGAACCCGCTGAAGTCAACCTTCAACCCGGGCAGGTCCGACCCGACCCGGCACGGTCGACCCGAATGTCAACCCTAGTTAAGAGTTTTCGGTCGTTTTCGTGAAATTTTGAATTTGAATGTTTTAGCCACATTTGTGGGCTATAGTCCGCAGTTTTCGGCCACTTTCGTGAGATTATTAATTCCCATCATTTTGTGGGTAGTACACTGTTATCGATCACTTTCATGAGATTTCGTATTTTATTGTTTTGGCCTCAATTTCTGGGTTATAGTCTACACATTCCGAACATTTTCGTGAAATTTTGTTTTTGAAAGTTTTAGCCTCATTTGTGGGCTAAAGTCCACAGTTTTCGGCCATTTTCGTGAGATTTTTTATTTCCCTCATTTTGTAGGCTATAGTACTCTGTTTTCGATCACTTTCATGAGATTTCGTATTTTACTGTTTTGGCCTCATTTTGTGGGTTATAGTCCACAGTTTCCGGTCGTTTTTGTGAAATTTTATTTTTGAATATTTTAGCCTCATTTGTGGGCTATTGTCCACAGTTTTCGGCCACTTTCATGAGATAGTTCATTTCCGTCATTTTGTGGGTTATAGTACATTGTTTTCAATCACTTTCATGAGATTTCGTATTTTACTATTTTGGCCTCATTTTGTGGGTTATAGTCCACAGTTTCCCACCATTTTGGTGAAATTTTGTATTTGATTGTTTTAGCCTCAATTGTGGGCTATAGTCCACAGTTTTTGCCCACTTTCGTGAGATTTTTAATTTTCCCTCATTTTGGGTGCTAGTACACTGTTTAAGATCACTTTCGTGAGATTTCGTATTTTACTATTTCGGCCCCATTTTGTGGGTTATTGTCCAGAGTTTCCGGTCGTTTTCGTGAAATTTTGTATTTGAATGTTTTAGCCTCATTTGTGGGCTATAGTCCGCAGTTTTCGGCCACTTTCGTGAGATTTTTTATTTCCCTCATTTTGTGGGCTATACACTGTTTTCGATCACTTTCATGACATTTCATATTTTAATATTTTGGCCTTACTTTGTGGGTTATAGTGCACAGTTACTGCCGTTTTCGTGAATTTTTGTATTTGAATGTTTTAGCCTCATTTGTGGGTTATAGTCCACAGTTTTCAGTCACTTTCGTGGGATTTGTTATTTCCCTCATTTTGTGGGCTATAGTAGACTGTTTTCAATCACTTTCATTATATTTCGTATTTTACTGTTTTGACCTCATTTTGTGGGTTACAATCCACAGTTTCCGGTTGTTTTAGTGAAATGTTGTATTTGAATGTTTTAGCCTCATTTGTGGACTATTGGCCACAGTTTTCGGCCACTTTCGTGAAATTCTTTATTTACCTCATTTTGTGAGCTAAAGTACACTGTTTTAGATCACTTTCATGAGATTTCTTATTTTACTGTTTTGCCCTCATTTTGTGGGTTATAGTCCACAGTTTCCAACCATTTTCGTGAAATTTTGTATTTAACTGTGTTTGCCTCATTTGTAGGCTATAGTCCACAGTTTTTTGCCACTTTTGTGAGATTTTTTATTTCCCTCATTTTGTGGGTTATAGTACACTGTTTTCGATCACTTTCATGAGATTTCGTATTTTACTGTTTTGGCCACATTTTTTGGGTTATAGTGCACAGTTTCCGACGGTTTTCGTAAAATTTTGTTTTTGACTATTTTAGCATCATTTGTGGGCTATAGTCCGCAGTTTTCTGCCACTTACGTGAGATTTTTTATTTCCCTCATTTTGCGGGCTATAGTACACTGTTTTCGATCACTTTCACGAGATTTCGTAATTTCTGTTTTGGCCTCATTTTGTGGGTTATAGTCCAGAGTTTCGGGCGTTTTCGTGAAGTTTTGTATTTGAATGTTTTAGCTTCATTTGTGGGCTATAGTCCGCAGTTTTAGGCCACTTTCGTGAGATTTTTTATTTCCCTTATTTCGTGGGTAATACACTGTTTTCGAGCACTTTCAGGAAATTTCGTGCTTTACAATTTTGGCCTCATTTTGTGGGTTATAGTCCACAGTTTCCGGTAATTTTCGTGAAATTTAGTATTTGAACGGTTTAGCCTCATTTGTGGGTTATAGTCCACAGTTTTCGGACACTTTCATGAGATTTTTTATTTTCCTCATTTTGTGGGCTATAGTACAATATATTCGGTCACTTTCATGAGATTTCATATTTTACTGTTTTGGCCTCATTTTGTGGGTTATAGTTCACAGTTTCCGGTCGTTTTCGTGAAATTTTGTTTTTGAATGTTTTAGCCTCATTTGTGGGCAATAGTCCACAGTTTTCGGCCACTTTCGTGATATATTTTATTTTCCTCATTTTGTGGGTTATAGTACACGGTTTTCAATCACTTTCACGAGATTTCAGATTTTACTGTTTTGGCCTCATTTGTTTAGTTATGGTGCACAGTTTCCGAACGTTTTCGTGAAATTTTGTATTTCACTATTTTAGCCTCATTTGTGGGCTATAGTCCACAGTTTTTGGCCACTTTCGTGGGATTTTTTATGTCCCTCATTTTGTGTGCTATAGTACACGGTCTTCGATCACTTTGACGAGATTTCGCATTTTACTGTTTTGGCCTCATTTTGTGGGTTGTAGTCCACAGTTTCTGACCGTTTTGGTGAAATTTTGTATTTGACTGTTTTAGCCTCAATTGTGGGCCGTAGTTCACATTTTTCGCCCAATTTCGTGAGATTTTTAATTTTCCTCATTTTGAGGGCTAGTATACTATTTTCGATCACTTTCATGAGATTTCGTATTTTACTGTTTTGGCCAAATTTTGTGGGTTATAGTCCAGAGTTTCCCGTCGTTTTCGTGAAATTTTGTATTTAAATGTTTTAGCCTCATTTGTGGGCTATTGTCCGCAGTTTTCGGCCACTTTCGTGAGATTTTTTATTTTCCTCATTTTGTGGGCTATAGTACACTGTTTTCGATCACTTTCATGACAGTCCTTTTACTGTTTTGGCCACACTTTGTGGGTTATAGTGCACAATTACCGGTCGTTTTTGTGCATTTATGCATTTGAATGTTTTAGCCTTATTTGTGGGCTATAGTCCACAGTTTTCGGTCACTTTTGTGGGATTTGTTATTTACCTCATTTTGGGGGCTAAGTACACTGTTTTCGATCACTTCCATTAGTTTTCGTATTTTACTGTATTGGCCTCATTTAGTGGGTTACAATCCACAGT
Organism: Hemerocallis citrina; assembly: GCA_017893485.1. NCBI lineage: Eukaryota > Viridiplantae > Streptophyta > Magnoliopsida > Asparagales > Asphodelaceae > Hemerocallis > Hemerocallis citrina. The sequence continues at coordinate 311,065,043 of CM030361.1, forward strand.
TTCATGTCGTTTTCGTGAAATTTTGTATTTGAATGTTTTAGCCGCTTTTGTGGGTTATTGTCCACAGTTTTCGGCCACTTTCGTGAAATTTTTTATTTTCCTTATGTTGTGAGCTATAGTACACTATTTTCGATCACTTTCTAGAGATTTCGTATTTTACTGTTTTGGCCTCATTTTGTGGGTTATAGTCCACAGTTTCCGACCGTTTTCGTGAAATTTTGTACTTGACTGTGTTAGCCTCATTTGTGGGCTATAGTCCACAGTTTTCGGCCGCTTTCGTGACATTTCCCCCCCTCATTTTGTGGGTTATAGCAGACTGTTTTCGATCACTTTCACGAGATTTCATATTTTACTGTTTTGGCCTCATTTTTTGGGTTGCAGTGCACAATTTTCGACCGTTTTCGTGAAATTTTGTATTTGACTATTTTAGCCTCATTTGCGGGCTATAGTCCACAGTTTTCTGCCACATTCGCGGGATTTTTTATTTTCCTCATTTTGTGGGCTATAGTCACATTGTTTTCGATCACTTTCACTAGATTTCGTAATTTGTGGTTTGGCCTCATTTTGTGGGTTATAGTCCACAGTTTCTGACCGTTTCTGTGAAATTTTGTATTTGACTGTTTTTTCCTCAATTGTGGGCTATGGTCCCCAGTTTTCCCCCACTTTTGTGAGATTTTTAATTTTCCCTCATTTTGTGGGCTATTGTACACTGTTTTCGATCACTTTCTGGAGATTTTGTATTTTACTGTTTTGGCCTTTTTTTGTGGCTTATAATCCAGGGTTTCCGGTCGTTTTCGTGAAATTTTGTATTCAAAAGTTTTAGCCTCATTTGTGGGCTATAGTCCGCAGTTTTTGGTCACTTTCATGAGATTTATTATTTCCCTCATTTTGTGGGCTATAGTACACTGTTTTCGATCACTTATCATATTTTACTTTTTGGCCTCATTTTATGGGTTATTCCACACTTTCCGGTCATTTTCATGAAATTTTGTATTTGATTGTTTTTGCCTCAGTTAAGGGCTATAGTCCACAGTTTTCGGCCTCTTTTGTGACATTTTTTATTTCCCTCATTTTGTGGGCTATAGTACACCCTTTTCGATAACTTTCATGAGATTTCGTATTTTTCTGTTTTGGCATCATTTTGTGGGTTATAGTCCACTATTTCCGGTCGTTTTCGTGAAATTTTGTATTTAAATGTTTTAGCCTCATTTGTGGGCTATAGTCCACAGTTTTTGGCCACTTTCGTGAGATTTTTTATTTCCCTCATTTTGTGTTCTATAGTACACTGTTTTCGATCACTTTCATGAGATTTCGTATTTTACTGTTTTGACCTCATTTTGTGGGTTATAGTCCACAGTTTCCGACCGTTTTCAGCAAATTTTGTATTTAATTGTTTTAGCCCCATTGATGGGCTATATTCAGCAGTTTTCGGCCATTTTCGTGTGATTTTTTGTTTCCCTCATTTTGTGGGCTATAGTACATTGTTTTCGATCCCATTCAGGAAATTTCGTGTTTTACTATTTTGGCCTCATTTTGTGGGTTATAGTCCACAGTTTCTAGCCATTTTTGTGAAATAGTATTTGAATGGTTTAGCCTCATTTGTGGGCTATAGTCCACAGTATTTGGGCACTTTCGTGAGATTTTTAATTTTTCCTCATTTTGTGGGCTATAGTAGAGTGTTTTCGGTCACATTCATGAGATTTCGTATTTTACTATTTTGACCTTATTTTGGGGGTTTATAGTCCACAGTTTCCGGTCGTTTTCGTGAAATTTTGTACTTGAATGTTTTTGCCTCATTTGTGGGCTATAGTCCACAGTTTCCAACCATTTTTGTGAAATTTTGTATTTGACTGTTTTAATCTCAATTGTGGGCTATAGTCCACTGTTTTCGCCCACTTTTGTGAGATTTTTAATTTTCCCTCATTTTGTTTTTGATGACTTTCATAAGAATTTGTATTTTAATGTTTTGGCCTCATTTGGTGGGTTATAATCCATAGTTTTCGGTCATTTTCGTGAAATTTTGTATTTGAATGTTTTAGCCTCATTTGTGGGCTATAGTCCACAGTTTTCGGCCACTTTCATGAGATTTTTTATTTCCCTCATTTTGTGGGCTATAGTACACTGTTTTCGATCTCTTTCATGAGATTTCATATTTTACTGTTTTGGCCTCATTTTGTGGGTTATAGTCCACAGTTTCCGACCGTTTTTTTTAAATTTTGTATTTGACCGTGTTAGCTTCATTTGTGGGCTCTAGTCCACAGTTTTCGGCTACTTTCGTGAGATTTTTTATTTCCCTCATTTTTTGGGTTATAGTACACTGTTTTCGATCACTTTGGCGAGATTTCGTATTTTACTGTTTTGGCCTCATTTTGTGGGTTATAGTCCACAGTTTGCAACTGTTTTCGTGAAATTTTGCATTTGATTGTTTTAGCCTCATTTGTGGGCTATAGTCCACAGTTTTCGGCCACTTTCGTGAGATTTCTAATTTTCTCTCATTTTGTGGGCTATAGTACACTGTTTTCGATTACTTTCATGAGATTTTTTATGTTACTGTTTTGGCCTCATTTTGTGGGTTATATTCCACAGTTTCCGGTCGTTTTCGTGAAATTTTATTTTTGAATGTTTTAGCCTCTTTTGTATAGTCCACAGTTTTCGGCCACTTTCGTGAGATATTTTATTTTCTTCATTTTGTGGGTTATAGTACACTTTTTTCGATCACTTTCATGAGATTTTGTATTGTAATCTCTGTTTTTCGTTTTTCGTATTTTTTGTGTATTTTTTCTTTCTTTCTTGAGTATTTATACTCTTATTATATTTTGGACTGCATATTGGAGTTGTTTTCAATATATATTCTTTTTGTTCATTGTTTTATAGCCTTGTGATTTATTTTTCTGTCTCTTGGTTTGTTCTTGATCGTTGTTATTATTTTCGCTTTTTATTGGGTTCTTGTTCTCTTTGTTTTGTTCTTGGGTGCTCGTGGTGTTTGGTTGTCAATCCTATTGCTTTTGATACCTAATTAACTACCAAAGCCAAATTTGCCTACAATCATAATTAGACCCAATCCTCTTATAACTCCTAAACTATCCACAACCCATTAACCCACTACCAAAACACAATAACTTAACCCTATATAAACCCCCATCTCTCTCTACCGAAACCCTAACCCTAACCCTGTGCAAACACCCTACAACCCGGCCTTCCTCTCTCTCTGTTTGCACCGTCAACCCCAACCCCATCCGTCCACACCCCCCGACCTGCACCTCCTTCTCCCGACTGCCCTACCCTAGTCGCCATCCCGATCCCCCTAGCTGCCGACCACCATCTTCCGAGAGCACCATCTCCATCCCCACCATCTCTCCATCTCCGTCCATCTCTCTCCCTCTCGGCCTCTGTTCGGCATGCCCAGGACAGCAGCAGTGATGCAGCAGCCAAGGCCAGCGCCGCCGCCCTACTCCTGACCTCTCTCTCTCTCTCTTGGTTTTGCTTGTGCACGGAGTTGAACGTGTGATCGTGTGATTTTCTTGGTTCGTGGATTTGTTCATGGGTTTTGTTCATTGCCGAGAATTCGTTCCCGTTATTCTTGGTGTTCATTTCGTCTTCGATTAAGGCAAGTAACTTGTACTCAATTCTTTTGTATGATACAAGTAATAAATTCCGCTTGTAGTGTAGTTGGATTCTAGAGACAACTCGTGTGTGATGTATTTTTGATGAGTATTGTCTCTATAATGCTGTTGACCATAGTTGCCTCACGACACAAATCTGACATGAAACAACTTAGGTTTTGACCATTCTTGATGTGATTATATTTGTGAGATAATTATGAGAATTTATGTGTTTGTTTGGATCCATGTAATATACTTGTTGTGGACATGCTATATACCCTATTTCATGTTGTTTGGACGCTTGGTAGACTCTATCACATGTTTGGTTGTGTTTGGAACGAGTTTCCTATGCTGCATGTTGATTTGTGGTTAAGAGGAAAATCTGTATTTTGTCAGTGATCAGTTTTGATTGCTATTTTAGATCATATTAAGGTCAGCATCTTAACTTCAGTATTAAACATGATTTTTAGAGAAATTCGTCTTATTTCCAAACTCTCTGACCTTGATCGATTTCGTTTTCGTATGTGTGAGATATGATTGTTTTACTACAGAGGTGTATTTCATTTCCAGATTTCGTTTCTTGATGATTTCCATGACTAAACTATTTTGATACTGGTGCTAAATAAATTATTTTGAGCTAAAATTTTAGACAGTACTTCTATATATATATTTAGGGATTACCCAGAATTTTGGTGGAATTTATTGATGAGTTTTATATACCGTTTCATGCTTGTTTATAAAGACTATACTTGCTGAATTTTGCTCGCAGTTCTGTAAAGATTTGTATTTTCTCCCTAATTCCTTTTCCTGTATGAAAAATATTTATGAAATATGAAAGTTAGCTTATTTGTCTATTTTCATCTCCCTTTGACGGATCTGGATTTCGTTTCACAGTTTGCGAGATATTACAGTTTTCGTACAACATTGTTGGGAATTCCAGATATGCCAAACTATCGTTTATTGATGTTTTCTGAATTTTCTTGGCTAAGCTAATCTTACTGGAAAATTATGAAACTTTATATTCTGATACTAGAAATATAGGGGAATACCCCAGATTTTTCCTGGATTTAATTGAGGTGTTTTGATGCTGTTTTCCTGACTGTGAATTTATTTTACTGATTTCTAGCTGAACGTATTTTCTGGATTCAAATCAGTTTTGAGTTATGTTTTTCTAAAATACTATATGACTTATATGTATTCGATGGATTCGGTTGGAAGTCTATTTTCCAAATTCTCTGATGGATCTAGGTTTTGATATTTGTGGTAGCAGGAATCACTGTTTTAGTACTGTACTATCGTGCTGTCCTGAATTAGGAAGTACCCTATTTTGTTTTGTTATGTGACTATTTACTATCTATACATGCTTATCTGTTACTCGGAACTTGTTAATGATTATATCATGCTAGATTTACTCTTTTTCATGCACATACACATCTGTCTGATAATAATAATAAAAATGATCAAGTCGGGGTTTATGGGAAAGATCTAGTAGTGGGAAAGCATAGAAATGTGTACTTAGAAGGGGGCCCGTGTTTCCCATATGATTATCTGTTATCTGTTATTCTGTATCCTGTTTACATTACTTCCTATAGGAAGGTGTAGGGAAGAAGAGAACCACTAGGTTCTATCTGTCTGTCTGGATATGTTATCTGATATCTGTCTGAACCCTGAGTACACGGCCCTATATGATCCCCTACGAAATCTACAAACGTAATTGTTTTGAATGTAGCAATCATGTGATAAAAGGATGACACATGAAGTGCTACCTAGTTAGTAATTTATACAAGACTTATAAGAATCTGAATCTGAATCTGAATCTGTTATCTATATCTGCTATCTGATTATCTGATTATCTGTTATCTGTCTGACACTATCACTTGACATCATTATTTGACACTATCTGTATATCTGTCTGCATGCTATTTGACTTTGACACTTGACACATGTTAGTATACCATGCTAGTTTATTTCTGCCACACCAAGCTATATCTGTTTCTGCTATTATTTAGATTTGTTAGTTTTCCTTGTACTTGTATCCTGCAATACAAGCGGCCGGTAACTTGCATTGATGAGTACTTGTTTTCTTTTTCTTTATCCTGCAATTTATTGATTACAGACCAGGATGGTCATTTGCTCGATGGTATTGAAGAAATGAAATAGTAGTTCTGGACTTCTTTTGCTTTCGAACAATGTATTTGAGTATATGGATTTTATTTGTATTTGGGCGATGTGACCCAGGATATTAAATTGTTCGGATCTGTTTATTTGAGACTATTTATTATTGGTTTTCAATTAATTTCTGTTGGCACTTTGTTTTGTTTTGAGATATATATGTTCGTGTGAGGATGTTCCTTTTGGCTTCCGACTCTGAATATTCTGAGATTTGTTGTAAGATTTTTGAGCAGCTTATGGATGGTGCAAATCATTCGTTGGGTTGAGTCGCATACATATTCCATGTTCTTTTTGGGAAGCGGGGCGTGACACGTATTTTACTGTTTTGGCCTCATTTTTTGGGTTATAGTGCACAGTTTCCGAACGTTTTCGTGAAATTTTGTATTTCATTGTTTTAGCCTCATTTGTGGGCTATAGTCCACAATTTTCGGCAACTTTCGTGGGATTTTTATTTCCCTCATTTTGTGGGCTATAGTACACTGTTTTCGATCACTTTCACGAGATTTCGTATTTTACTGTTTTGGCCTCATTTTGTCGATTGTGGGCTATAGTCCACAGTTTTCGACCGTTTTGGTGAAATTTTGTATTTGATTGTTTTAGCCTCAATTGTGGGCTATAGTCCACAGTTTTCGCCCACTTTCGTAAGATTTTTAATTTTCCCTCATTTTGTGGGCTAGTATACTGTTTTTGATCACTTTCATGAGCTTTCGTATTTTACTGTTTTTGCCTAATTTTGTGGGCTATAGTCCAGAGTTTCCGGTCGTTTTCGCGAAATTTTGTATTTGAATGTTTTAGCCTCATTTGTAGGCTATAGTCCGCAGTTTTCGGCTACTTTCGTGAGATTTTTTATTTCCCTCATTTTGTCGGCTATAGTACACTGTTTTCGATCACTTTCATGACATTTCGTATTTACTGTTTTGGCCTCACTTTGTGGGTTTTAGTGCACAGTTACCGGTCGTTTTAGTGAATTTTTGTATTTGAATGTTTTAGCCTCATTCGTGGGCTATAGTCCACAGTTTTCGGTCACTTTCGTGGGATTTGTTATTTCCCTCATTTTGTGGGCTATATAGTACACTGTTTTCGACCACTTTAATTAGATTTCGTATTTTACTGTTTTGGCCTCATTTTGTAGGTTACAATCCACAGTTTTCGATCGTTTTTGTGAAATTTTGTATTTGAATGTTTTAGCCTCTTTTGTGGGCTATAGTCTGCAGTTTTCGGCCACTTTCGTGAGATTTTTTATTTCCCTCATTTTGTGAGCTATAGTACACTATTTTCGATCGCTTTCATGAAATTTCATATTTTACTGTTTTGGCCTCATTTTGTGGGTTATAGTCCACTATTTCTGATCGTTTACATGAAATTTTGTATTTGACTGTGTTAGCCTCATTCGTGGGATATAGTCCACAGTTTTCGGCCACTTTCGTGAGATTTTTTATTTCCCTCATTTTGTGAGTTATAGTAGACTATTTTGGATCACTTTCACAAGAATTTGTAATTTACTGTTTTGACCTCATTTTTTGGGTTATAGTGCATAGTTTCCGACCGTTTTCGTGAAATTTTGTATTTGACTATTTTAGCCTCATTTGTGGGCTATAGTCCACAGTTTTTTGCCACTTTTGTGGGATTTTTTTATTTCTCTTATTTTATGGGCTATAGTTACTGTTTTCGATCACTTTCACGAGATTTCGTAATTTGTGTTTTGGACTATTTTGTGGGTTACATAGTCCACAGTTTTCGACCGTTTTTGTGAAATTTTGTAGTTGACTGTTTTATCCTCAATTGTGGGCTATAGTCCACAGTTTTCGCCCACTTTCGTGAGATTTTTAATTTTCCCTCATTTTGTGGGCTATAGTAAATTGTTTTCGATCACTTTCTTGAGATTTCATATTTTACTGTTTTGGCCTTAATTTGTGGCTTACAGTCTAGAGTTTCCGATCGTTTTCGTGAAATTTTGTATTCGAATGTTTTAGCCTCATTTGTGAGCTATAGTCCACAGTTTTCGGCCACTTTTATGAGATTTTTATTTCCCTCATTTTGTGGGCTATAGTACAATATTTTCGATCACTTTCATGAGATTTCGTTCTTTACTGTTTTGGCCCATTTTGTGGGTTATTCCACAGTTTCCAGTCATTTTCGTGAAATTTTGTATTCGAATGTTTTAGCCTCATTTGTTGGCTATAGTCCACCGTTTTCGGCCACTTCGTGAGATTTTTTTATTTTCCTCATTTTGTGGGCTATAGTACACTGTTTTCGATCACTTTCAGGAGATTTCGTATTTTACTGTTTTGGCCTCATTTTGTGGGTTATAGCCACAGTTTCTGACCGTTTTCGTAAAATTTTGTATTTGACTGTTTTAGCCTCAATTGTGGGCTATAGTCCATAATTTTCGGCCCATTCGTGAGTTTTTTAATTTTCCCTCATTTTGTTGGCTATAGTACACTTGTTTTGATCACTTTCATGAGGTTTTGTATTTTAATGTGTTGGCCGCATTTGGTGGGTTATAGTCCACAGTTTTCGACCGTTCTCGTGAAATTTTGTATTTGACTGAGTTAGCCTCATTTGTGGGCTATAGTCCACAGTTTTCGGCCACTTTCGTGAAATTTTTTAATTCCCTCATTTTGTGGGTCATAGTACACTGTTTTCGATCACTTTCACGAGATTTCGTATTTTACTATTTTGGCCTAATTTTTTGGGTTATAGTGCACATTTTTTGACCGTTTTTGTAAAATTTTGTATTTGACTGTTTTAGCCTCATTTGTGGGCTATAGTCCGCAGTTTTCGGCCACTTTCGTGGGATTTTTTATTTCCCTAATTTTGTGGGCGATAGTACATTGTTTTCGATCACTTTCACGAGATTTCTTAATTTGTGTTTTTGCCTCATTTTGTGCGTTAGAGTCCACAGTTTCTGACCGTTTTTTGTGAAATTTTGTATTTGACTGTTTTAGCCTCAATTGTGGGCTATAGTCCACAGTTTTCGCCCACTTTCGTGAGATTTTTAATTTTTCCTCATTTTGTGGGCTATAGTACACTGTTTTCAATTACTTTCACAAGATTTTGTATTTTACTGTTTTGGCCTCATTATGTGGGTTATAGTCCACAATTTCCGGTCGTTTTCATGAATTTTTGTTTTTGAATGTCTTAGCTTCATTAGTGGGCTATAGTCCACAGTTTTCAGCCACTTTCGTGAGATATTTTATTTCCCTCATTTTCTGGGCTATACTACACTGTTTTCGATCACTTTCATGAGATTTCGTATTTTACTGTTTTGGCCTCATTTTGTGGGATATAGTCCACAGTTTTCGACCGTTTTCATGAAATTTTGTATTTGACTGTGTTAGCCTCATTTGTGGGCTATAGTCCACAGTTTTCGGCCACTTTCGTAAGATTTTTTATTTCCCTCTTTTTATGGGATATAGTACACTGTTATCGATCACTTTCACGAGATTTCATATTTTACCGTTTTGACCTCCTTTTTTGGGTTATAGTGCAAAGTTTTCGACCGTTTTCGTGAAATTTTGTATTTCACTGTTTTAGCCTCGTTTGTGGGCTACAGTCCACAGTTTTCTGCCACTTTTGTGGGATTTTTTATTTCCCTCATTTTGTGGGCTATAGTACACTTTTCTCGATCACTTTCATGAGATTTCGTATTTTACTGCTTTGGCCTCAGTTTGTGGGTTACAATCCACAGTTTCCAGTCATTTTTGTGAATTTTGTATTTGAATGTTTTAGCCTCTTTGTAGGCTATAGAACACTGTTTTTGGCCACTTTCGGGAGATTTTTTATTTCCCTCATTTTGTGAGCTTCCAATCACTTTCATGAGATTTCGTATTTTACTGTTTTGGCCTCATTTTGTGGGTTATAGTCCACAGTTTCCAACCATTTTCGTGAAATTTTGTATTTGACTGTGTTAGCCTCATTTGTGGGATAGTCCACAGTTTTCGGCCACATTCCGGGTTTTTTTTATTTCCCTCATTTTGTGGGTTATAGTACACTGTTTCCGATCACTTTCACGAGATTTCATATTTTACTATTTTGGCCTCATTTTTTGGGTTATAGTGCACAATTTCCGACCGTTTTCGTAAAATTTTGTATTTGACTATTTTAGCCTCATTTGTAGGCTTATAGTCCACAGTTTTCACCCACTTTTGTGAGATTTTTAATTTTCCTTCATTTTGTGGGCTATTGTACACTGTTTTTTTTTCACTTTCTTGAGATTTCGTATTTTACTGTTTTGGCCTCATTTTGTGGCTTATAGTCCTGTGTTTCCGATCGTTTTCGTGAAATTTTGTATTCGAATGTTTTAGCTTCATTTGTGGGCTATAGTCCACAGTTTTCGCCCACTTTCATGAGATTTTTATTTCCCTCATTTTGTGGGCTATGGTATACTGTTTTCGATAACTTGCATGAGATTTCGAATTTTACTGTTTTGGCCTCATTTTGGGGGTTATTCCACAGTTTTCGGTCTTTTTCGTGAAATTTTGTATTTAAATGTTTTAGCCTCATTTGTGGGCTACAGTCCACAGTTTTCGGTCACTTTCGGGAAATTTTTTATTTCCCTCATTTTGTGTGCTATAGTACACTGTTTTCGATCACTTTCGTGATATTTCGTATTTTACTGTTTTGGCCTCATTTTGTAGGTTATAGTCCACAGTTTCAGAACGTTTTCATGAAATTTTGTATTTAATTGTTTTAGCCCCAATTGTGGGCTATATTTAGCAGTTTTCGGCCGTTTCGTGAGATTTTTTTATTTTCCTCATTTTGTTGGCTGTAGCACATTGTTTTCGATCACTTTGAGGAAATTTCGTGTTTTACAGTTTTAGCCTCATTTTGTGGGTTATAGTCTACAGTTTAGAAAATTTTCGTGAAATTTAGTATTTGAACGGTTTAGCCTCATTTGTGGGCTATAGTTCACAGTTTTCGGCCACTTTCGTGAGATTTTTTATTTTCCTCATTTTGTGAGCTATAGTAGAATGTATTCGGTCACTTTCATGAGATTTCGTATTTTACTGTTTTAGCCTCATTTTATGGGTTATAGTCCATTGTTTTCGGTCGTTTTCATGAAATTTTGTATTTGAATGTTTTAGCCTCATTTGTGGGCTATAGTCCACAATTTTTGGCCACTTTCGTGAGATTTTTTATTTCCCTCATTTTCTGGGCTATAGCACACTGTTTTCAATCACTTTCAGGAGATTTCGTATTTTACTGTTTTGGCATCATTTGGTGGGTTATAGCTCACAGTTTCCGACCGTTCTCGTAAAATTTTGTATTTGATGGTTTTTGCCTCAGTTGTGGACGGCCACTTTCGTGAGTTTTTTTAATTTTCCCTCATTTTGTAGGCTATAGTACACTGTTTTGATCACTTTCATGAGATTTTGTATTTCAATGTTTTGGCCACATTTGGTGGGTTAAAGTCCACTGTTTTCGGTCATTTTCGTGAAATTTTGTATTTGGATGTTTTAGACTCATTTGTGGGCTATATAGTCCACAGTTTTTCGGCCACTTTCGTGAGATTTTTTATTTTCCTCATTTTGTGGGCCGTACACTATTTTCGTTCGCTTTCATGAGATTTCGTATTTAACGGTTTTGGCCTCATTTTGTGGGTTACAGTCCACAGTTTCCGACCGTTTTCGTGAAATTTGTATTTGACTGTGTTAGCCTCATTTGTGGGCTATATTCCAAAGTTTTTTGGCCACATTCGTAAGATTTTTTATTTCCCTCATTTTGTGGGTTATAGTACAGTGTTTTCGATCACTTTCAGGAGATTTCGTATTTTACTGTTTTGGCCTCATTTTGTCGGTTATAGACCACAGTTTCCGACCGTTTTCGTGAAATTTTGTATTTGACTGTTTTAGCCTCCTTTGTGGGGCTATAGTCCACAGTTTTAAGGCACTTTCATGAGATTTTTAATTTTCCCTCATTTGGTGGGCTATGGTACACTGTTTTCAATTACATTCATGAGATTTTGAATTTTACTGTTTTGGCCTCAATTTGTGGGTTATAGTCTGCAGTTTCCGGCCGTTTTCGTGAAATTTTGTTTTTTAATGTTTTAGCCTCATTTGTGGGCTATAGTCCGCAGTTTTCGGCCACTTTTGTAGGTTTTTTTATTTCCCTCATTTTGCGTGCTATACACTGTTTTCGATCACTTTCATGAGATTTCTTATTTTACTGTTTCGACCACATTTTGTGGGTTATGTCCACAGTTTCAGGTCGTTTTCGTGAAGTTTTGTATTTGATTGTTTTAGCCTCATTTGTAGGCTATAGTCCAATGTTTTCAGCCACTTTCGTGAGATTTTTTATTTCCCTAATTTTGTGGGTTATAGTACACTGTTTTCGATCACTTTCACGAGATTTCGTATTTTACTATTTTGGCCTCATTTTGGGGGTTAGAGTCCACAGTTTCCGAACGTTTTCTTGAAATTTTGTATTTGAATGTTTTAGCCTCATTTGGGGGCTATAGTCCACAGTTTTTTGCCACTTTCGTAGGATTTCTTACTTCTCACATTTTGTGTACACTATTTTCGATCACTTTCACGAGATTTCAAATTTATAGTTTTTGCCTCATTTTGTGGGTTACAGTCCACAGTTTCCCACTGTTTTTGTGAAATTTTGTATTTGACTGTTTTTGCCTCAATTGTGGGCTATAATCCACAGTTTTCGCACCACTTTCGTGAGATTTTTAATTTTCCCTCATTGTGTGGGCTATAGTACACTGTTTTCGATCACTTTCATGAAATTTCCTATTTTACTGTTTTGGCCTCATTCACAGTTTCTGACCGTTTTCGTGAAATTTGGTATTTTATTGTTTTAGCCTCATTTGTGGGCTATTGTCCACAGTTTTCGGCCTCTTTTGTGAGATATTTTATTTTCCTCATTTTGTGGGTTATAGTACACTGTTTTTGATCACTTTCACGAGATTTCGTATTTTACTGTTTTGGCATCATTTTTGGGTTATACTGTACAGTTTCCGATCATTTTCGTGAAATTTTGTATTTCACTATTTTAGCCTCATTTGTGGGCTATAGTCCATAGTTTTCGGTCACTTTCGTAGGATTTTTCCCCCCTCATTTTGTGGACTATAGTACACTGTTTTCGATCACTTTCACGAGATTTCGTATTTTACTGTTTTGGCCTCATTTTGTGGGTGGTAGTCCATAGTTTCCGAACGTTTTCGTGAAATTTTGTATTTGACTGTTTTAGCCTCATTTGTGGGCTATAGTCCACAGTTTTCAGCCACTTTAGTAAGATTTTAAATTTTCCCTCATTTGGTGGGCTATGGTACACTGTTTTCAATTACATTCATGCGATTTTGTATTTTACGGTTTTGGCCTCAATTTGTGGGTTATAGTCCACAGTTTCCGGTCGTTTTCATGAAATTTTGTTTTTGAAAGTTTTAGCCTCATTTGTGGGTAAGTCCACAGTTTCCGGTCATTTTCGTGAAATTTTGTTTTTGAAAGTTTTAGCCTCATTTGTGAGCTATAGTCCACAGTTTTCGGTCACTTGCGTAGGATTTGTTATTTCCCTTATTTTGTGGGCTATATAGTACACTATTTTCGACCACTTTAATTAGATTTCGTATTTTACTATTTTGGTCTCATTTTGTGGCTTACAATCCACAGTTTCCGGTCGTTTTTGTGTAACTTTGTATTTGAAGGTTTTAGCCTTTTTTATGGGCTATAGTCCACAGTTTTCGGCCACTTTCGTGAGATTTTTTATTTCCCTCATTTTGTGAGCTATAGTGCACTGTTTTCGATCACTTTCATGAGATTTCATATTTTACTGTTTTGGCCTCATTTTGTGGTTTATAGTCCACTGTTTTCGACTGTTTACGTGAAATTTTGTATTTGACAGTGTTAGCCTCATTTGTGGGCTATAGTCCACAGTTTTCGGCCACTTTCGTGAGATTTTTTATTTTCCTCATTTTGTGGGTTATAGTAGACTGTTTTTGATCACTTTCACAAGATTTCATATTTTACTGTTTTAACCTCATTTTTTGGGTTATATTGCACAATTTCCGTCCGTTTTCGTGAAATTTTGTATTTGACTATTTTAGCCTCATTTGTGGGCTACAGTCCACAGTTTTTTGCCACTTTCGTGGGATTTTTTATTTCTCTTATTTTATGGGCAATAGTACACTGTTTTCGATCACTTTCACGAGATTTCTTATTGTACTGTTTTGGCCTCATTTTCTGGCTTATAGTCCACACTTTCCGACCGTTTTGGTGAAATTTTGTATTTGACTGTTTTAGCCACAATTGTGGGATATATTCCACAGTTTTCGCCCACTTTCGTGAGATTTTTAATTTTCCCTCATTTTGTGGGCTAGTATACTGTTTTCGATCATTTTCATGAGATTTCGTATTTTACTGATTTTGGCCTCATTTTGTGGGTTATAGTCTAGAGTTTCCGGTCATTTTCGTGAAATTTTGTATTTGAATATTTTAGCCTCATTTGTGGGCTATAGTCCGCAGTTTTCGGCTACTTTTCTTGAGATTTTTTATTTCCTTCATTTTGTCGGCAATAGTACACTATTTTCGATCACTTTCATGACATTTCGTATTTTACTGTTTTGGCCTCACTTTGTGGGTTTTAGTGCACAGTTACCGGTCGTTTTAGAGAATTTTTGTATTTGACTGTTTTGGCCCCATTAGTGGGCTATAGTCCACAGTTTTCGGTCACTTTCGTGGGATTTGTTATTTCCCTAATTTTGTGGGCTATAGTACATTGTTTTTGATCACTGTCATTTGATTTCGTATTTTACTATTTTGGTCTCATTTTGTGGGTTACAATTCACAGTTTCCGGTCGTTTTAGTGAAATTTTTTATTTCAATGTTTAAGCCTCTTTTGTGGGCTAGTCCACAGTTTTTGGCCACTTTCGTGAGATTCTTTATTTCTCTCATTTTCTGAGTTATAGTACACTGTTTTCAATCACTTTCATGAGATTTCATATTTTACTGTTTTGTCCTCATTTTGTGGGTCATAGTCCACTGTTTTCGAACGTTTACGTGAAATTTTGTATTTAACCGTGTTAGCCTCATTTGTGGGCGATAGTCCACAGTTTTCGGCCACTTTTGTGAAATTTTTTATTTCCCTCATTTTGTGGGTTATAGTACACTGTTTTCGATCACTTTCTGAAGATTTTGTATTTTACTGTTTTGCCCTCATTTTGTCGGATATAGTCCACAGTTTCCGACGTTTTCGTGAAATTTGGTATTTGACTGTTTTAGCCTCATTTGCAGGCTATAGTCCACAGTTTTCAACCACTTTCGTGACATTTTTAATTTTCCCTCATTTTGTGGGCTATAGTACACCATTTTCGATTACTTTCATGAGATTTTGAATTTTACTGTTTTGGCCTCAATTTGTGGGTTATAGTCCACAGTTTTCGGTCCTTTTCGTGAAATTTTGTTTTTTAATTTTTAGCCTAATTTGTGGGCTATATAGTCCACAGTTTTCGGCCACTTTCGAGAGATTTTTTATTTCCCTCATTTTGTGGGCAATAGTACACTGTTTTCAGTCACTTTCATTAATTCTGTATTTTTCTGTTTTGGCCTCATTTTGTGCGTTGTAGCCCACAATTTCAGACCGTTTTCGTAAAAAATTTTATTTGACTGTTTTAGCCTAAATTGTGGGCTATAATCCACATTTGTTGGCCACTTTCGTGAGTTTTTTAATTTTCCCTCATTTTGTAGGCTGTAGTACAGTATTTTTGATCACTTTCATGAGATTTTGTATTTGAATGTTTTGGCCTCATTTTGTGGGTTATAGTCGACCGTGTTTGGTCATTTTCGTGAAATTTTGTACTTGAATGTTTTAGCCTCAATTGTGGGCTATAGTCCACAGTTTCGCCCACTTTTGTGAGTTTTTCAATTTTCCCTCATTTTGTGGGCTAGTATACTGTTTTCGATCACTTTCATGAGATTTCGTATTTTACTGTTTTGGCCTCATTTTGTGGGTTATAGTCCAGAGTTTCCGGTTGTTTTTGTGAAATTTTGTATTTGAATGTTTTAGCCACATTTGTGGGCAATAGTCCGCAGTTTTCGGCTACTTTCGTGAGATTTTTTATTTCCCTCAATTTGTCGGCTATAGTACACTGTTTTCGATCACTTTCATGACATTTCGTATTTTTCTATTTTGGTCTCACTTTGTGGGTTATAGTGCACAGTTACCGGTTGATTTTGTGAATTTTTGTATTTGAATGTTTTAGCCTCATTTGTGGGCTAGTCCACAGTTTTCGGTCACTTTCGTGGGATTTGTTATTTCCCTCATTTTGTGGGCTATCGCACACTGTTTTCAATCACTTTCATTAGATTTCGTATTTTTCTGTTTTGACCTCATTTTGAGGGTTACAATCCACAGTTTCCGGTCATTTTTGTGAAAATTTGTATTTGAATGTTTTAGCCTCTTTTGCCGGCTATAGTCCGCAGTTTTCGGCCACTTTCGTTAGATTTTTTTTCTCATTTTGTGAGCTATTGTACACTGTTTTCGATCACTTTCATGAGATTTCATATTTTACAGTTTTGGCCTCATTTTGTGGGTTATAGTCCAATGTTTCCGACCGTTTTGGTGAAATTCTATATTTGACTGTTTTAGCCTCAGTTGTGGGCTATAGTCCACAGATTTTACCCACTTTCGTGAGATTTTTAATTTTCCCTCTTTTTGTGGGCTAGTATACTGTTTTTGATCACTTTCACGAGATTTCATATTTACTGTTTTGGCCTCATTTTGTGGGTTATAGTCCACTGTTTCCGACCGTTACGTGTAATACACTGTTTTCGATCACTTTCATTAGTTTTTGTATTTTACCGTATTGGCCTCATTTAGTGGGTTACAATCCACAGTTTCAAGTCGTTTTCGTGAAATTTTGTATTTGAATGTTTTAACCGCTTCTGTGGGTTATTGTCCACAGTTTTCGGCCACTTTCGTGAGATTTTTTATTTTCCTTATGTTGTGAGCTATAGTACACTATTTTCGATCACTTTCAAGAGATTTCGTATTTTACTGTTTTGGCCTCATTTTGTGGGTTATAGTCCATAGTTTCCGACCATTTTCGTGAAATTTTGTACTTGACTGTGTTAGCCTCATTTGTGGGCTATAGTCACAGTTTTCGGCCGCTTTCGTGACATTTTTCCCCCCCTCATTTTGTGGGTTATAGTAGATTGTTTTCGATCACTTTCACGATATTTCACATTTTACTGTTTTGGCCTCATTTTTTGGGTTGTAGTGCACAATTTTCGACCGTTTTCGTGAAATTTTGTATTTGACTATTTTAGCCTCATTTGTGGGCTATAGTCCACAGTTTTCGGCCACTTTCGTGAGGTTTTTTATTTCCCTCATTTTGTGGGTTATAGTAGACTGTTTTCGATCACTTTCACAAGATTTCGTATTTTACTGTTTTGGCCGCATTTTTGGGTTATAGTGCATAGTTTCCGACCGTTTTAGTGAAATTTTGTATTTGACTATTTTAGCCTCATTTGTGGGCTATAGTCCATAGTTTTTTGCCACTTTCGTGGGATTTTTTATTTCTCTTATTTTACGGGATATAATACACTGTTTTCGATCACTTTCACGAGATTTCATATTTTACTGTATTGGCCTCATTTTGTGGGGTTATAGTCCACAGTTTCTGACCGTTTTGGTGAAATTTTGTATTTGACCGTTTTAGCCTCAATTGTGGGCTATTGTCCACAGTTTTCGCTCAGTTTCGTGAGATTTTCAATTTTCCCTCATTTTGTGGGCTAGTATACAGTTTTCGATCAATTTCATGAGCTTTCGTATTTTACTGTTTTGGCCTCATTTTCTGGGTCATAGTCCAGAGTTTCCGGTTGTTTTCGTGAAATTTTGTATTTGAATGTTTTAGCCTCATTTGTGGGCTATAGTCCGCAGTTTTTGGCTACTTTTCGTGAGATTTTTTATTTCCCTCATTTCGTCGGTTATTGTACACAGTTTTCAATCACTTTCATGACATTTCGTATTTTACTGTTTTGGCCTCACTTTGTTGGTTATAGTGCACAGTTACCGATTGTTTTAGTGATTTTTTGTATCCGAATGTTTTAGCCTCATTTGTGCGCTATAGTCCACAGTTTTCGGTCACTTTTGTGGGATTTGTTATTTCCCTCATTTTGTGGGCAATCGTACACTGTTTTCGATCACTTTCATTAGATTTCGTATTTTACTATTTTGGCCTCATTTTGGTGGTTACAATCCCAGTTTCCTGTCGTTTTTGTGAAATTTTGTATTTGACTGTTTTTGCCTCAATTGTGGGCTGTAATCCACAGTTTTCGCCCACTTTCGTGAGATTATTAATTTTCCCTCATTTTGTGGGGTATATAGTACACTATTTTCGATCCCTTTCATGAGATTTCATATTTTACTGTTTTGGCCTCATTTTGTGGGTTATAGTCCACTGTTTCCGACCGTTTACGTGAAATTTAGTATTTGACTGTGTAGCCTCATTTGTGGGCTATCGTCCACAATTTTCGACTACTTTCGTGAGATTTTTTATTTCGCTCATTTTGTGGGCTATAGTAGACAATTTTTGATCACTTTCACAAGATTTCGTATTTTACTATTTTGGCCGCATTTTTTGGGTTATAGTGCACAGCTTCCGACCGTTTTCGTGAAATTTTGTATTTGACTATTTTAGCCTCTTTTGTGGGCTATAGTCAACAGTTTTTTGCCACTTTTGTGGGATATTTTATTTCTCTTATTTTGTGGGCTTTAGTACACTGTTTTCGACCACTTTCACGAGATTTCTTAATTTGTGTTTTGGCCTCATTTTGTGGGTTATATAGTCCACAGTTTTCGACTGTTTTTGTGAAATTTTGTATTTGACTGTTTTAGCCCTTACTGTGGGCTATAGTCCACAGTTTTCGCCCACTTTCGTGAGATTATTAATTTTCCCTCATTTTGTGGGTTGTAGTAAACTGTTTTCGATCACTTTCTTGAGATTTCGTATATTATTGTTTTGGCCTCTTTTCTGGCTCACAGTCCGGAGTTTTCGGTCGTTTTCCTGAAATTTTGTATTCGAATGTTGTAGCCTCATTTGTGGGCTATAGTCCGCAGTTTTCGGCCACTTTCATGAGATTTGTTATTTCCCTCATTTTATGGGCTATAGTACCTTGTTTTCGATCACTTTCATGAGATTTCGTATTTTACTATTTTGGCCTCATTTTGTGGGTTATTCCACAGTTTCCGGTCATTTTCGTGAAATTTTTTATTCGAATGTTTCAGTCACATTTTTGGGCTATAGTCCACAATTTTCGGCCACTTTCGTGAGATTTTTATTTCCCTCATTTTGTGGGCTGTAGGACACTGTTTTCGATCACTTTCATGAGATTTCGTATTTTACTGTGTTGGTCTCATTTTGTGGGTTACAGTTTGCAGTTTCCGACCGTTTTCGTGAAATTTTGTATTTGACTGTGTTAGCCTCATTTGTGGGCTATAGTCCACAGTTTTTGGTCACTTTCGTGGGATTTTTCATTTCCCTCATTTTGTGGGGTATAATACACTGTTTTCGATCACTTTCACGGGATTACGTAATTTGTGTTTTGGCCTCATTTTGTGGATATAGCCCACAGTTTCCGACCGTTTTTGTAAAATTTTGTATTTGTCTATTTTAGCCTCAATAGTGGGCTATAGTCCACAGTTTTCGGTCACTTTCGTGGGATTTGTTATTTCCCTCATTTTGTTGGCTATAGTACATTATTTTCGATCACTTTCATTAGATTTCGTATTTTACTGTTTTGGCCTTATTTTTTGGGTTACAATCCACAGTTTCCGGTTGTTTTTGTGAAATTTTATATTTGAATGTTTTAGCCTCTTTTGTGGGCTGTAGTCCACTGTTTTCGGCCACTTTCGTGAGATTTTTTATTTCCCTCATTTGTGAGCTATAGTACACTGTTTTCGATCACTTTCATGAGATTTCATATTTTACTGTTTTGGCCTCATTTTGTTGTTTATAGTCCACTCTTTTCGACTGTTTACGTGAAATTTTGTTTTTGACTGTGTTAGCCTCATTTGTGGGCAATAGTCCACAGTTTTCGTCCACTTTCGTGAGAATTTTTATTTCCCTCATTTTGTGGGTTATAGTATACTGCTTTCGATCACTTTCACAAGATTTCGTATTTTACTGTTTTGGCCTTATTTTTTGGGTTATAGTGTCAATTTCCGACCGTTTTCGTGAAATTTTGTATTTGGCTATTTTAGCTTCATTTGTGGGTTTTTGTCCACAGTTTTTTGCCACTTTCGTGGGATTTTTTATTTCTCTTATTTTATGGGCTATAGTACACTATTTTCGATCACTTTTACGAGATTTCGTATTTTACTGTTTTGGCCTCATTTTGTGGGTTATAGTCCACAGTTTTCGCCCAGTTTCGTGAGATTTTCAATTTTCCCTCATTTTGTGGGCTAGTATACTATTTCGATTACTTTCATGAGCTTTCGTATTTTACTGTTTTGGCCTCATTTTGTGGATGATAGTCCAGAGTTTCCGGTCGTTTTCGTGAAATTTTGTATTTGAATGTTTTAGCCTCATTTGTGGGCTATAGTCCGCAGTTTTCGGCTACTTTTCGTGAGATTTTTTATTTCCCTCATTTTGTCGGCTATAGTACACAGTATTTGATCACTTTCATGACATTTCGTATTTTACTATTTTGGCCTCACTTGGTGGGTTATAGTGCACTGTTACCGATCATTTTAGTGAATTTTTGTATTTGAATGTTGTAGCCTCATTTGTGGGCTATAGTCCACAATTTTCGGTCACTTTCGTGGGATTTGTTATTTCCCTCATTTTGTGGGCTATCGTACACTGTTTTCGATCACTTTCATTAGATTTCGTATTTTACTGTTTTGGCCTCATTTTGGTGGTTACAATCCACAGTTTCCGGTCGTTTTTGTGAAATTTTGTATTTGAATGTTTTTGCTTCTTTGTGGGCTATAGTCCACAGTTTTCAGCCACTTTCGTGAGATTTTTTATTTCTCTCATTTTGTGACCTATAATACACTATTTTCGATCACTTTCATGTGATTTCATATTTTGCTGTTTTGACCTCATTTTGTGGGTTATTGTTCACTGTTTCCTACAGTTTACGTGGAATTTAGTACTTGACTGTGTTATCCTCATTTGTGGGCTATCGTCCATAATTTTCGGCCACTTTCGTGAGATTTTTTATTTCGCTCATTTTGTGGGCTATAGTAGACAGTTTTCGATCACTTTCACAAGATTTTGTATTTTACTGTTTTGGCTTCATTTTTTGGGTTATAGTGCACAGCTTCCGACCGTTTTCGTGAAATTTTGTATTTGACTATTTTAGCCTCTTTTGTGCGCTATAGTCCACAGTTTTTTGCCACTTTCGTGGGATATTTTATTTCTCTTATTTTATGGGCTATAATACACTGTTTTCGACCACTTTCACGAGATTTCGTAATTTGTGTTTTGGCCTCATTTTGTGGGTTATATAGTCCACAGTTTTCGACCGTTTTTGTGAAATTTTGTATTTGACTGTTTTAGCCCCAATTGTGGGCTATAGTCCACAGTTTTCGCCCACTTTCGTGAGATTATTAATTTTCCCTCATTTTGTGGGCTGTAGTAAACAGTTTTCATTCACTTTCTTGAGATATCGTATTTTACTGTTTTGGCCTCTTTTTCTGGCTCACAGTCCGGAGTTTCCGGTCGTTTTCGTGAAATTTTGTATTCGAATGTTTTCGCCTCATTTGTGGGCTATAGTCTGCAGTTTTCGGCCACTTTCCTGAGATTTTTTATTTCCCTCATTTTGTGGGCTGTAGTACTATATGGCTAAAAATGGGATTAAATCGGGGCCGTTCAAATCGGACACGAATCTTAAAGCTCAGGGGTAAAATGGTAATTTCACCTACTAACGGGTCTGAAATGGGAACTGGGTCTTTATTCAAAGCCCAATATCCCATAAACGGATATGTCTTACTGGGTACGAGTCCCAACCCGTTACAAACCAGTTCAGAAGGATAAAGAAGAATTCAGATTCATAATTATTCCTAAGAAGTGATCTTAACCGCTTCTATCCATTCACATCGGGAAGTAGGGATATATTCATATCTTGAAACGGATCCCGAAGGCGACTATAAATACCCCCATCCACCATCAGTATGAGGTAATCAATACTTTTCCAGTTTAAGTTCTTGCTTAATCATTCAGATTAGTGACAAGTGCGTCGGAAGGTGCGTCGCCGGGATCCATCCCGGTGTCTCGCACTTTTTGCAGGTTCGCAGCAGCGGCAAGAGACCAAGTCAACACCTTGGTGAAGGTCAACTGGTCAACAGGTTTGCCTTGTTCGTTTTCTCAAGAATCCACAAATTCTATATGTTTGCTCCCACACCAAAATCAGCAGCAACAGATTGGCGCCGTCTGTGGGAATTGAAAAAGCAACCCAACCTAACTTCATCAGCGATACTAGTTTCAAGCCATGCATCCAAAACAGAAGGGGAAGGCAACGGTCTCCAACCGAAGAACCACTTCTCTTCCTCCTCCTCCTCCTCCAGCTCAAGGTGCTCCTCCTCAACAGGCCCCTCCAGGGTCTCGGGGGGCTGCCCAGGGGGGCTCTGGTCATAGTCGTCCGAAGCAACATCCTCCTCATGACCATATCACGGGTCCTGATCCTTCAGTTGAATCTATGGCTTCTCAAAGCCCTCCCGAGCGGGATCTTCATCAAGTGATTGCCAACCGTCAAAAGGGGGTCGACCTCAAAACTTGTCTGAATGGATGGCAAGCCCTTGGTGGAGTCCATCAACCCGAGCACCCAGGGGCCTCAAGAATCCGGACCCCCCCCCGCCGACCGAGGACTAGAAGATCCCCTCCCCCCAGGAGGCAAAGAGAGTCCCCTCAGTGTCATCGGCAGAGAACTCATTCTCCAGTAAGCCAAGCCACACATAGAGATCGCCAAGCTGGAGAGGCACCAGTCACAAGGGCAGATCTTCAAGACTTCCAAGCGACAGTCTTACGGGCCCTCAATATCGCCCGAAAGAATGACCAGAGGCCACCTACTCATGATCCAGGTAGGAGCCACCGCCTTCACACTCTCAGTCCTCGTCCATCTCCAAGATACCATCGCCGCAGCCCTAGTCCACCCTCGTACTAGAATGAGTCCCGGGGCTCGGCAAGATATGATCAAAGAGAAGACTCAGTCTACCACCGTCTCCACGAGATGGAGAGGCGCCTTGGCCGAATTGACAGGGAAGAAAAGCAACGGGCGATAAACCTCCGCCCGAGCAGACCTTCATTCTCCCGCACCATCATGGAGGCCCCCATCCCAGAGAACTTCAAGCCGCCTCACTTCGAGATGTATACCGGGGAGTCGGATCCTGCAGATCACATAGAGAGTTTCAAAACTCTCATGATGATCCACCATGCTTCAGATGCCCTCCTCTGCAAGATCTTCCCTGCCACGCTGAAGGGGTCTGCGAGAGAATGGTACTCTCGACTCGCCCCGGCCTCCATCTTCTCATTCGATCAGTTCGAATGGCTCTTCCTTACTCATTTCGTGAGTAGCCGCCGGGCCGAGAAAACAAGTGTATCTCTGGTGACCCTGAACCAAGAAAAGGGTGAACGCCTAAGGGATTACGTTCGATGCTTCACCTCCGAAGTCCGGTCCATTCCCTCCCTCAACCAATCAGTAGCCTCTGCCGCATTCGAGCGCAACGTCACTAATGCCAACCTCAGGGCATCCCTTGCCAAGAAACCTCCTCGGGACTTCTCAGAACTCCTACGTAGGGTGGAGAAGTACATACGAGCGGAAGAGGCTCTCAACCCCCTTGCTCTTGAGGAGACATCTTCCGGCAACAAACAGAAGAATACGATCGAAGAGGGGTCCCAAAAATCCCAGAAGGACGGCAATGGCCATCGCCGCCCGACTCCTCGTTTTGAGAAGTTCACCCCCCTCATTACCAATATATCAGAAGTTCTTATGGAGGTGGACAAGGAAGGGCTACTCCGTGCTCCCCCTAGAATGAATACACCTAGCAAGAAGAGGAACAAGGATAAGTGGTACCGCTTTCACAGGGACCACGACCACAACACGGATGATTGTCGGGCTCTCAAGGAGGAGATCGAAGAACTCATACAGCGGGGGCACCTGACCAAGTTCGTCCAAAAAGAGGGGGCCGAGCTTCCCCCCTGAGGAGCCAACAAACGAACAGAAAGGAACGCCGAGCTTCAAGACTCAGCTCCTCCCAAGAGGTCTTCACCTTATCATAGAAGTAGGATCTTGATTTTCAATAAGGCCGATGCTTATAACCCGGCCAATAGCATGTAATCATGGCTCGCCCTATTGAAGCGGCCACTTAGTTTATCTCAATAAAACTTTACATTTTTTCAGTAAAAATTATTGCTCTTGCTTCATTCTATCTCTTCGAGTCACATCTACAACTCGTTAAATGGTGAGTTCGGAGTCCAACTTCTCCTACATGGCTGCTCCCGCAACTTGCTAAGCTCAAAAAACGAGTTTGGAGTCCAACACTTGGCTCGATTTCGCTTCAAATTACTCGCTCATAAGCGGGTAAGAAGTGGTTCGCCATTCGAAATTGCTGCTACACCTCGTTAACCCCCTCTAACAACGAGTTCGGAGTCCAACACTTGGCTCGATTCCGCTTCAAATAACTCGCTTTTAAGCGAGTTAGAAGTGGTTCGCCATTCGGAACTGCTCCCACAACCGTTGATTGTCTCACTTAAACAGCGAGTTTGGAGCTAAAGCTCTTCCCTAGAGTTGCTTCTCAAACTCGTCTCACAAATGGCTCTCTCCTAGAGCCAAGCTCTTGCTCTGCTCGCCTCCAAAGCAGACCTCTTCTCAACGAGTTCGGAATATAACTCTCCCCTAGAGTTCCTCCTCACACTTGCCTTCCAAGTGGCTCTCTCCTAGAGCCAAGCTCTTCGCTCTGCTCGCCTCCAAAGCGGACCTCTTCTTAACGAGTTCGGAGCTCACAACTCTCTCCTAGAGTTCCTCCTCACACTCGTCTCACAAATGGCTCTCTCCTAGAGTTAAGCTCTTCTCTCCGCTCGCCTCCAGAGCAGACCTCTTCTCAACAAGTTCGGAGCTCACAACTCTCTCCTAGAGTTGCTCCTCAAACTTATCTCTCAAATGGCTCTCTCCTAGAGCCAAGCTCTTCGCTCCGCTCGCCTCCAAAGCGGACCTCTTCTCAACGAGTTTGGAGCTCACAACTCTCTCCTAGAGTTCCTCCTCACACTCGTCTCACAAATGGCTCTCTCCTAGTGCCTTGTGATGTTCTTCACTCCGTTCGCCTCACGAGTGCCCTTCCTCTCAATGGGCTCCGAGCAGAACTCTCCCCAAGAGCTACTCCTTGCACTCACCCCCAAGAATGACTCTTACGAGGATCTTCCTGGCACATCTTCTCCACCCCTAGGAGTGGAGCTCCTCTTCAAAAAACCCCAAGACCAAAACACTCCTCAACTTCATCAAGACAAGGATGTTGCGGGGCTATTTTGACCATGAAGAAGGGTGAATCTTCATCCCACTCCTAAAGGGAAGTTGTAGATCTTCAAGTTAGCTTCGAAACGAGGGGTCACATGCCCCGATCGGACCTCTGTAGTACCGGGAAAGTGGATCACCGAACAGCTTAGCCGAGCTACCGAGCTACTATGGGCAGAGGACGAGCTACCAAGTCACCGGGTCGAAGTGACGAGGTACCGACCCTCACCTTTGAAGAAAAATGACGCCGAACTACCTCAACCATTGGATCATGTCAAAAAACATGCTAAAACATGATGAACGGATCAGATCGTGCCACATCTCCACAAAACGACAAGATAACGTTTTCTCGAAATCTGAGCCTCCTATCTCGTGATTCGCGCCATGATCGTGATCAATCGTCCAGATTGAGCCACGTAGCTCGGATATGAAAATTGAGCTACCGATCTACCGAACTGCAAAGTGGCAAAAAATATGCCTCAAAATCCGTGCTCGGATTCGTCGAACAAGCAAGCAGATAAAGAAGAAGAAGCTAACGGGTCGGGTTCGGATTCGATACCCACAATCCGAACCGTACCCTTCTTCAATCTTCTCCTTCTTCAATCGTTTTGGCACCAAAGACAGCCAGAACAAACAAAAAAAAATATACCCAGCTTCTTCATGAAACAACCGAGCTCCAAAATCCAACTTCACCTCCGAGCTTGGGCTCCTCCCTCGCCAAGCCTTCGACGGAGCTCAAAGCTCCACCTCTACTGCCTCCGAGTTGGCCTCTTCTCTTCGCCGAGCGCGCATGAGCAGTCGAAGCTCATCACCGAAGCTCGGAGCTTCGTCGAGCCCTTCCTTGGCGAACACCATCGACCGCCACTCCCATGCCGAGCTCTTCCTCCTTCGCGAGCTCGAGCTCTGAGCCCAATGACGAGTTCCAAATGCCACCGTCATGAGCTCCGTCGGCTCCCTCGAGCGAGCTTTGCCGAACAGCTCATTCACCGAGCTTCAAGCTCCTCTCCTCCTCCATAATGTCGAGCCGAACCCATCATGGTGCCGAGCTCCAACTTCAGTCTTCACTGAGCTTCAAGCTCCCCTCGCAACTGAGCTCCGAACTCAAGCTCTAGCTCCACCTCCTCCTCGCCGAGCTCCCTTACGAAGTTCGCATCCTCGTCAAACCCAACTCCGAGCTCCATTCCTCTCGTCGCCGAGCTCCTCGCCAGATGAGTTCGGAGAGGGGGCGAGTTCAGATGAGTTCGCCGAGCTCCGCCGAACAGCTCATTCACCGAGCTTCAAGCTCCTCTCCTCCTCCATAATGTCGAGCCGAACCCATCACGGTGCCGAGCTCCAACTTCAGTCTTCACTAAGCTTCAAGCTCCTCTCCTCCTCCAATGAGCTCTGCCATGGCCAACGATGCCATCGTCGGCCATCTCCTCGCCATGCCAAGCTCCACCTTCGACAACTGAGCTCCGAACTCAAGCTCCGGCTCCACCTCCTCCTCGCCGAGCTCTCTTGCGAAGTTCGCATCCTCATCAAACCCAACTCTGAGCTCCATTCCTCTCATCGCCGAGCTCCTCGCCAGCTGAGTTCGGAGAGGGGCGAGGTCGGGGGCGAGAAGACTAGGTCAAAATCGAAAGGGAAGAAGGACTGTAGGATTATGGGAAAAATAGAGCAGGAGAGGGACGAGGCAGAACAAAGCAAAGAAGAAGAAGAGAAAGAAACAGCGTGGAGAAAGAAAGAAAGAAAGAAAAAAAAGTGCCACGTGGCTTCATCTCCAACGCTTCGGCTATTGCCGAGGTGACGACCCACCGACCTTGAAATTGGAGAAAAAACCTACCGACCTATACAATCCGTCCGATCTTCTCAAAATTCGCATCACGACAAGATCGACGTCCGGAAATGCACCACGTGTCCAGAACGTGATCTAGTTTGCGATGCGCGCACATCTGATCATGATCGATGCTCAGAAATGCATCACGTGTCCAAGTAATATTTAATTAATTAATTAATTAATTAATTTGTTTTAATTATTTAAAAAATCTGAAAAAATATTTAAAAATTGAAAAAAATTAATTAAAAATTCTAAAAATAATTATTAAATCAGAAAAATTATTTTAAAATTCATAGCCATATCTGTTTGCTCCCACAACAAAATCAGCAGCAACAAGTACACTGTATTCGATCACTTTCATGAGATTTCGTACTTTACTGTTTTGGCCTCATTTTGTGGGTTATTCCACAGTTTTCGGTCATTTTCATGAAATTTTGTATTTGAATGTTTTAGCCTCATTTGTGGGCTATAGTCCGCAGTTTTTGGCCACTTCGTGAGATTTTTTATTTCCCTTATTCTGTGGGCTATAGTACACTGTTTTCGATCACTTTTAGGAGATTTCGTATTTTACTGTTTTGGCCTCATTTTGTAGGTTATAGCCCACAGTTTCCGACCGTTTTTGTTAAATTTTGTATTTGACTGTTTTAGCCTCAATTGTGGGCTATAGTCCACAATTTTCAGCCCTTTCGTGAGTTTTTAAATTTCCCCTCATTTTGTTGGCAATAGTACACTGTTTTTGATCACTTTCATGAGGTTTTGTATTTTAATGTTTTGGCCGCATTTGGTGGGTTATAGTCCACAGTTTTCGGTCCTTTTCGTGAAATTTTGTATTTGAATGTTTCAGGCTCATTTGTTGGCATTAGTCCACAGTTTTCGGCCACTTTCGTGAGATTTTTTATTTCCCTCATTTTGTGGGTTATAGTACACTGTTTTCGATCACTTTCACGAGATTTCGTATTTTACTGTGTTGGTATCATTTTGTGGGTTACAGTCCACAGTTTTCGACTGTTTTCGTGAAATTTTGTATTTGATTGTGTTAGCCTCATTTGTGGGCTATAGTCCACAGTTTTTGGCCACTTTCATGGGATTTTTTATTTCCCTCATTTTGTGAGCTATAATACACTGTTTTCGATCACTTTCACGGGATTTCGTAATTTGTGTTTTGGCCTCATTTTGTGGTTATAGCCCACAGTTTCTGACCATTTTTGTGAAATTTTGTATTTGTCTATTTTAGCCTCAATTGTGGGCTATAGTCCACAGTTTTCGGTCACTTTCTTGGGTTTTGTTATTTCCCTCATTTTGTGGGCTATAGTACATTGTTTTCGATCACTTTCATTAGATTTCGTATTTTACTATTTTGGCCTCATTTTTTGGGTTACAATCCACAGTTTCCGGTTGTTTTTGTGAAATTTTATATTTGAATGTTTTAGCCGCTTTTGTGGGCTATAGTCAACTGTTTTTGGCCACTTTCGTGAGATTTTTTATTTCCCTCATTTGTGAGGTATAGTACACCGTTTTCGATCACTTTCATGAGATTTTATATTTTACTGTTTTGGCCTCATTTTGTGGTTTATAGTCCACTGTTTTCGACCGTTTACGTGAAATTTTGTTTTTGACTGTGTTAGCCTCATTTGTGGACTATTGTCCACAGTTTTCGGCCACTTTCGTGAGAATTTTTATTTCCCTCATTTTGTGAGTTATAGTATACTGTTTTCGATCACTTTCACAAGATTTGGTATTTTACTGTTTTGGCCTCATTTTTGGGTTATAGTGCACAATTTCCGACCATTTTCGTGAAATTTTGTATTTGACTATTTTAGCCTCATTTGTGGGCTATATAGTCCACTTTTTTTTGCCACTTTCGTGGGATTTTTTATTCCCTCATTTTGTGGGCTATAGTATATTGTTTTCGATCACTTTCATTAGATTTCGTATTTTACTATTTTGGCCTCATTTTGTGGGTTACAATCCACAGTTTCCGGTCATTTTTGTGAAACTTTGTATTTGAATGTTTTAGCCTCTTTTGTGGGCTATAGTCCACAGTTTTCGGCCACTTTCGTGAGATTTTTTTATTTCTCTCATTTTGTGAGCTATAGTCCACAGTTTTCGCCCACTTTCGTGAGATTTTTAATTTTACTCATTTTGTGGGTTATAGTAAACTGTTTTCGATCACTTTCACAAGATTTCGTATTTTACTATTTTGGCCTCATTTTTGGGGTTATAGCGCACAGTTTCCGACCGTTTTCGTGAAATTTTGTATTTGATTATTTTAGCCTCATTTTGGGGCTATAGTCCACAGTTTTTTGCCACTTTTGTGGGATTTTTTATTTCTCTTATTTTATGGGCTATAGTACACAGTTTTCGATCACTTTCACGAGATTTCGTATTTACTGTTTTGGCCTCATTTTGTGGGTTATAGTCCACAGTTTCCGACCGTTTTGGTAAAATTTTGTATGTGACTGTTTTAGCCTCAATTGTGGGCTATAGTCCACAGTTTTCGCCCACTTTCGTGAGATTTTCAATTTTCCCTCATTTTGTGGGCTAGTATACTGTTTTCGATCACTTTCATGAGATTTCGTATTGTACTGTTTTGGCCTCATTTTGTGGGTTATAGTCCAGAGTTTCCGGTCGTTTTCGTGAAATTTTGTATTTGAATGTTTTAGCTTCATTTGTGGGCTATAGTCCGTAGTTTTCGGCTACTTTCGTGAGATTTTTTATTTTCCTCATTATGTCGGCTCTAGTACACTATTTTCGATCACTTTCATGACATTTCGTATTTTATTGTTTTGGCCTCACTTTGTCGGTTATAGTCCACAGTTACCGGTCGTTTTAGTGAATTTTTGTATTGGAATGTTTTAGCCTCATTTGTGGGCTATAGTCCAGAGTTTTCGGTCACTTTCGTGGAATTTGTTATTTCTTTCATTTTGTGGGCTATAGTACACTGTTTTCGATCACTTTTATTAGATTTCGTATTTTACTGTTTTGGCCTCATTTGGTGGGTTACAATCCACCGTTTCCGGTCGTTTTTGTGAAATTTTGTATTTGAATGTTTTAGCCTCTTTTGTAGGCAATAGTCCACAGTTTTCGACCACTTTCGTGAGATTTTTTATTTCTCTCATTTTGTGAGCTATAGTACGCTGTTTTCGTTCACTTTCAGGAGATTTCATATTTTACTGTTTTGGCCTTATATTTTGGGTTATAGTGCACAGTTTCTGACCGTTTTCGTGAAATTTTGCATTTGACTATTTTAGCCTCAATTTTTGTGAGATTTTTAATTTTCCCTCATTTTGTGGGATATAGTACTCTGTTTTTGATCACTTTCTTGAGATTTCGTGTTTTACTGTTTTGGCCTCATTTTGTGGCTTATAATCCAGAGTTTCCGATCTTTTTCTTGAAATTCTCTATTCGAATGTTTTAGCCTCATTTGTGGCCGATAGTCCGCAGTTTTCGGTCACTTTCCTGAGATGTTTTATTTTCCTCATTTAGTGTTCTATTGTACACTGTTTTGGATCACTTTCACAAGAATTCGTAATTTACTGTTTTGACCTCATTTTTTGGGTTATAGCGCACAGTTTCCGACCGTTTTCGTGAAATTTTGTATTTGACTATTTTAGCCTCATTTGTGGGCTATAGGCCACAGTTTTTTGCCACTTTCGTGGGATTTTTTATTTCTCTTATTTTATGGGCTATAGTTCACTTTTTTCGATCACTTTCACGAGATTTCGTAATTTGTGTTTTGGCCTATTTTGTGGGTTATATAGTCCAAAGTTTTCGATCGTTTTTGTGAAAATTTGTATTTGACTGTTTTATCCCCAATTGTGGGCTACAGTCCACAGTTTTGGCCCTCTTTTGTGAGATTTTTAATTTTCCCTCATTTTGTGGGCTATTGTAAATTGTTTTCAATCACTTTCTTGAGATTTCATATTTTACTGTTTTGGCCTCAATTTGTGGCTTACAGTCCAGAGTTTCCGGTCGTTTTCGTGAAATTTTGTATTCGAATGTTTTGGCCTCATTTGTGGGTTCTAGTCCACAGTTTTCGGCCACTTTCATGAGATTTTTATTTCCCTAATTTTGTGGGCTATAGTACAATATTTTCAATCACTTTCATGAGATTTCGTTCTTTACTGTTTTGGCCTCATTTTGTGGGTTATTCCACAGTTTTCGGTCATTTTCGTGAAATTTTGTATTCGAACGTTTTAGCCTCATTTGTGGGCTATAGTCCACAGTTTTCGGCCACTTCCTGAGATTTGTTTATTTCCCTCATTTTGTGGGCTATAATACACTGTTTTCGATCACTTTCAGGAGATTTCGTATTTTACTGTTTTGGCCTCATTTTGTGGGTTATAGCCCACAGTTTCCGACCGTTTTCGTAAAATTTTGTATTTGACTGTTTGCCTCAGTTGTGTGCTATAGTCCATAATTTTCGGCCCATTCGTGAGTTTTTTAATTTTCCCTCATTTTGTTGGCTATTGTACACTTGTTTTGATCACTTTCATGAGGTTTTGTATTTTAATGTGTTGGCCGCATTTGGTGGGTTATAGTCCACAGTTTTCGGCCACTTTCGTGAAATTTTTTAATTCCCTCATTTTTTGGGTTATATTGCACATTTTCTGACCGTTTTCGTAAAATTTTGTATTTGACTATTTTAGCCTCATTTGTGGGCTATAGTCCGCAATTTTCTGCCACTTTCGTGGGTTTTTTTATTTCCCTCATTTTGTGGGTGATAGTACACTGTTTTCGATCACTTTCACGAGATTTCGTAATTTCTGTTTTTGCCTTATTTTGTGCGTTATAGTCCACAGTTTCTGACCGTTTTTGTGAAATTTTGTATTTAACTGTTTTAGCCTCAATTGTAGGCTATAGTCCACAGTTTTCGCCCACTTTCGTGAGATTTTTAATTTTTCCTCATTTTGTGGGCTATAGTACACTGTTTTCGATTACTTTCATGAGATTTTGGATTTTACTGTTTTGGCCTAATTATGTGGGTTATAGTCCACAGTTTCCGGTCGTTTTCATGAATTTTTTTTTGAACGTTTTAGCTTCATTAGTGGGCTATAGTCCACAGTTTTCGGCCACTTTCGTGAGGTATTTTATTTCCCTCATTTTGTGGGCTATACTATACTGTTTTCGATCACTTTCATGAGATTTCGTATTTTACTGTTTTGGCCTCAATTTGTGGGATATAGTCCACAGTTTCCGACCATTTTCGTGAAATTTTGTATTTGACTGTGTTAGCCTCATTTGTGGGCTATAGTCCGCAGTTTTCGGCCACTTTCGTAAATTTTTTTTATTTCCCTCATTTTGTGGGATATAGTACACTGTTATCGATCACTTTCACGAGATTTCGTATTTTACCGTTTTGGCCTCCTTTTTTGGGTTATAGTGCAAAGTTTCCAACCGTTTTCGTGAAATTTTGTATTTCACTGTTTTAGCCCCATTTGTGGGCTACAGTCCATAGTTTTCTGTCACTTTTGTGGGATTTTTTATTTCCCTCATTTTGTGGGCTATAGTACACTGTTCTTGATCACTTTTACAAGATTTCGTATTTTACTGCTTTGGCCTCAGTTTGTGGGTTACAATCCACAGTTTCTAGTCATTTTTGTGAAATTTTGTATTTGAATGTTTTAGCCTCTTTGTAGGCTATAGTCCACTGTTTTCGGCCACTTTCGTGAGATTTTATATTTCCCTCATTTTGTGAGCTTCCGATCACTTTCTTGAGATTTCGTATTTTACTGTTTTGGACTCATTTTGTGTGTTATAGTCCACAGTTTCCGACCGTTTTCGTAAAATTTTGTATTTGACTGTGTTAGCCTCATTTGTGGGCTAGTCCACAGTTTTCGGCCACTTTCCGGGGTTTTTTTATTTCCCTCATTTTGTGGGTTATAGTATACTGTTTCCGATCACTTTCACGAGATTTCATATTTTACTGTTTTGACCTCATTTTTTGGGTTATAGTGCACAGTTTCCGACTATTTTCGTGAAATTTTGTATTTGACTATTTTAGACTCATTTGTGGGCTATAGTCCACCGTTTTCGCCCACTTTCGAGAGATTTTTAATTTTCCTTCATTTTGTGCGCTATTGTACACTGTTTTGTATCACTTTCTTGAGATTTCGTATTTTACTGTTTTGGCCTCATTTTGTGGCTTATAGTCCAGTGTTTCCGGTCGTTTTCGTGAAATTTTGTATTCGAATGTTTTAGCTTCATTTGTGGGCTATAGTCCGTAGTTTTCGCCCACTTTCATGAGATTTTTATTTCCCTCATTTTGTGGGCTATGGTATATAGTTTTCGATCACTTGCATGAGATTTCGAATTTTACTGTTTTGGCCTCATTTTTGGGGTTATTCCACAGTTTTGGGTCTTTTTCGTGAAATTTTGTATTTAAATGTTTTAGCCTCATTTGTGGGCTACAGTCCACAGTTTTCGGCCACTTTCGGAAGATTTTTTATTTCCCTCATTTTGTGTGCTATAGTACACTGTTTTCGATCACTTTCATGATATTTCGTATTTTACTGTTTTGGCCTCATTTTGTAGGTTATAGTCCACAGTTTTCGAACGTTTTCATGAAATTTTTTATTTAATTGTTTTAGCCCCAATTGTGGGCTATATTCAGCAGTTTTCGGCCATTTCGTGAGATTTTTTATTTTCCTCATTTTATTGGCTGGTACATTGTTTTCGATCACTTTGAGGAAATTTCGTGTTTAACAATTTTAGCCTCATTTTGTGGGTTATAGTCTATAGTTTCCGGAAATTTTCATGAAATTTAGTATT
Organism: Hemerocallis citrina; assembly: GCA_017893485.1. Lineage (NCBI taxonomy): Eukaryota > Viridiplantae > Streptophyta > Magnoliopsida > Asparagales > Asphodelaceae > Hemerocallis > Hemerocallis citrina. The sequence goes on from CM030361.1 coordinate 311,098,861, forward strand.
TGAACGGTTTAGCCTCATTTGTGGGCTATATAGTTCACAGTTTTCGGCTAGTTTCGTGAGATTTTTTATTTTCCTCATTTTGTGCGCTATAGTAGAATGTATTCGATCACTTTCATGAGATTTCGTATTTTACTGTTTTGGCCTCATTTTGTGGGTTATAGTCCACAGTTTTCGGTCGTTTTCGTGAAATTTTGTATTTGAATGTTTTAGCCTCATTTGTGGGCTATAGTCCATAATTTTCGGCCACTTTCATGAGATTTTTTATTTCTCTCATTTGTGGGCTATAGCACACTGTTTTCAATCACTTTCAGGAGATTTCGTATTTTACTGTTTTGGCATCATCTTGTGGGTTATAGCTCACAGTTTCCGTCCGTTCTCATAAAATTTTGTATTTGACGGTTTTTGCCTCAATTGTGGGCTATAGTCCACAATTTTCGGCCACTTTCGTGAGTTTTTTAATTTTCCCTAATTTTGTAGGCTATAGTATACTGTTTTTGATCACTTTAATGAGATTTTGTATTTTAATGTTTTGCCCACATTTGGTGGATTATAGTCCACTGTTTTCGGTCATTTTCGTGAAATTTTGTATTTGGATGTTTTAGCCTCATTTGTGGGCTATATAGTCCATAGTTTTAAGGCCACTTTCGTGAGATTTTTTATTTTCCTCATTTTGTGGGCCGTACACTATTTTCGTTCGCTTTCATGAGATTTCGTATTTTACTGTTTTGGCCTCATTTTGTGGGTTACAGTCCACAGTTTCCGACCGTTTTCGTGAAATTTGTATTTGACTGTGTTAGCCTCATTTGTGGGCTATAGTCCAAAGTTTTTTGGCCACTTTCGTAAGATTTTTTATTTCCCACATTTTGTGGGTTATAGTACACTGTTTTCGATTACTTTCAGGAGATTTCGTATTTTACAGTTTTGGACTCATTTTGTCGGTTATAGTCCACAGTTTCCGACCGTTTTCTTGAAATTTTGTATTTGACTGTTTTAGCCTCCTTTGTGGGCTATAGTCCACTGTTTTCAGGCACTTTCGTGAGATTTTTAATTTTCCCTCATTTGGTGGGCTATGGTACACTGTTTTTAATTTCATTTATGAGATTTTGAATTTTGCTGTTTTGGCCTCAATTTGTGGGTTATAGTCCACAGTTTCCGGTCGTTTTCGTGAAATTTTATTTTTGAATCTTTTAGCCTCATTTGTGGGCGATAGTCCACAGTTTTCGGCCACTTTCGTAGGCTTTTTTATTTCCCTCATTTTGCGGGCTATACACCGTTTTCGATCACTTTCATGAGATTTCTTATTTTACTGTTTCGACCCCATTTTGTGGGTTATAGTCCACAGTTTTAGGTCGTTTTCGTGAAATTTTGTATTTGACTGTTTTAGCCTCATTTGTAGGCTATAGTCCAATGTTTTCAGCCACTTTTGTGAGATTTTTTATTTCCCTAATTTTGTGGGTTATAGTACACTGTTTTTGATCACTTTCACGAGATTTCGTATTTTACTTTTTGGGCCTCATTTTGGGGGTTAGGGTCCACAGTTTCCGAACGTTTTCCTGAAATTTTGTATTTGACTATTTTAGCCTCATTTGGGGGCTATAGTCCACAGTTTTTTGCCACTTTCATAGGATTTCTTATTTCCCTCATTTTGTGTACACTGTTTTCGATCACTTTCACGAGATTTCAAATTTATAGTTTTCGCGTCATTTTGTGGGCTATAGTCCACAGTTTCCCACCGTTTTTGTGAAATTTTGTATTTGACTGTTTTTGCCTCAATTGTGGGCTATAATCCACAGTTTTTGCACCACTTTCGTGTGATTTTTAATTTTCCCTCATTTTGTGGGCTATATAGTACATTGTTTTCAATGACTTTCATGAGATTTCATATTTTACTGTTTTGGCCTCATTTTGTGGGTTATAGTCCACAATTTCTAACCGTTTTCGAGAAATTTTGTATTTTATTGTTTTAGCCTCATTTGTGGGCTATAGTCCACAGTTTTCGGCCACTTTCGTAAGATTTTAAATTTTACTATTTTGTGGGTTATAGTACATTGTTTTTTATCACTTTCACGAGATTTCGTATTTTACTATTTTGGCATCATTTTTGGGTTATACTGCACAATTTCCGACCGTTTTCTTGAAATTTTGTATTTCACTATTTTAGCCTCATTTGTGGGCCTATAGTCCATAGTTTTCGGCCACTTTCGTAGGATTTTTTTCACCTCATTTTGTGGGCTATAGTACACTGTTTTCGATCACTTTCACGAGATTTCGTATTTTACTGTTTTGGCCTCATTTTGTGGGTGGTAGTCCACAGTTTCCGAACGTTTTCGTGAAATTTTGTATATGACTGTTTTAGCCTCATTTGTGGGCTATAGTCCACAGTTTTTAGCCACTTTCGTAAGATTATAAATTTTCCCTCATTTGGTGGGCTATGGTACACTGTTTTGAATTACATTCATGCGATTTTGTATTTTACTGTTTTGGCCTCAATTTGTGGGTTATAGTCCATAGTTTCCGGTCGTTTTCGTGAAATTTTGTTTTTTAGAGTTTTAGCCTCATTTGTGGGTTATAGTCCACAGTTTCCGGTCATTTATGTGAAATTTTGTTTTTAAAAGTTTTAGCCTCATTTGTGAGCTATAGTCTACAATTTTCGGTCACTTTCGTGGGATTTGTTATTTCCCTCATTTTGTGGGTTATAGTACACTGTTTTCGATCACTTTCATTAGATTTCGAATTTTACTGTTTTGGCCTCATTTTGTGGCTTACAATCCACAGTTTCCGGTCGTTTTTTGTGAAACTTTGTATTTGAAGGTTTTAGCCTCTTTTGTGGGCTATAGTCCACAGTTTTCGGCCACTTTCGTGAGATTTTTTATTTTCCTCATTTTGTGAGCTATAGTACACTATTTTCGATCACTTTCATGAGATTTTATATTATACTATTTTGGCCTCATTTTGTGGTTTATAGCCACTGTTTTTGAATGTTTACGTGAAATTTTGTATTTAACTGTGTTAGCCTCATTTATGGGCAATAGTCCACAGTTTTCGGCCACTTTCGTGAGATTTTTTATTTCCCTCATTTTGTGGGTTATAGTAGACTGTTTTCGATCTTTCACAAGATTTCGTAATCTACTGTTTTGACCTCATTTTTTTGGGTTATAGTGCACAGTTTCTGACCGTTTTCGTGAAATTTTGTATTTGACTATTTTAGCATCATTTGTGGCCTATAGTCCACAGATTTTTGCCACTTTCGTGGGATTTTTTATTTCTCTTATTTTATGGGCTATAGTACACTGTTTTCGATCACTTTCACGAAATTTCTTATTGTACTATTTTGGCCTCATTTTGTGGCTTATAGTCCACACTTTCCGACCGTTTTGGTGAAATTTTGTATTTGACTGTTTTAGCCTCAATTGTGGGCTATAGTCCACAGTTTTCGCCCACTTTCGTGAAATTTCTAATTTTCCCTCATTTTGTGGGCTAGTATACTGTTTTCGATCAGTTTCATGAGATTTCGTATTTTACTGTTTTTGGCCTCATTTTGTGGGTTATAGTCCAGAGTTTCTGGTCGTTTTCGTAAAATTTTGTATTTGAATATTTTAGCCTCATTTGTAGGCTATGGTCCGCAGTTTTCGGCTACTTTTCTTGAGACTTTTTATTTCCCTCATTTTGTCGGCAATAGTACACTATTTTCGATCACTTTCATGACATTTCGTATTTTATTGTTTTGGCCTCACTTTGAGGGTTATAGCGCAAAGTTACCGGTTGTTTTAGTGAATTTTTGTATTTGAATGTTTTAGCCACATTACTGGGCTATAGTCCACAGTTTTCGGTCACTTTCGTGGGATTTGTTATTTCCCTAATTTTGTGGGCTATAGTACACTGTTTCGATCACTGTCATTTGATTTTGTATTTTACTGTTTTGGTCTCTTTTTGTAGGTTACAATCCACAGTTTCCGGTCGTTCTTGTGAAATTTTTTATGTGAATGTTTTAGCCTCTTTTGTGGGCTATAGTCCACAGTTTTCGGCCACTTTCGTGAGATTCTTTATTTCTCTCATTTTGTGAGCTATAGTACACTGTTTTCGATCACTTTCATGATATTTCATATTTTACTGTTTTGGCCTCATTTTGTGGGTTATAGTCCACTGTTTTCGAACGTTTACGTGAAATTTTGTATTTAACCGTGTTAGCCTCATTTGTGGGCGATAGTCCACAGTTTTCGGCCACTTTAGTGAGATTTTTTATTTTCCTCATTTTGTGGGTTATAGTACACTGTTTTCGATCACTTTCAGGAGATTTCGTATCTTACTGTTTTGGCCTCATTTTTTCGGTTATAGTCCACAGTTTCCGACGTTTTCGTGAAATTTTGTATTTAACTGTTTTAGCCTCATTTGTAGGCTACAGTCCACAGTTTTCAACCACTTTCGTGACATTTTAAATTTTCCCTCATTTTGTGGGCTATAGTCCACAGTTTCCGGTCGTTTTCGAGAAATTTTATTTTTTAATTTATAGCCTCATTTGTGGGCTATATAGTCCACAGTTTTGGCCACTTTCGAGAGATTTTTTATTTTCCTCATTCTGTGGGCAATAGTACACTGTTTTCGATCACTTTCAATAATTCTGTATTTTTCTGTTTTGGCCTCATTTTGTGCGTTGTGCCCACAATTTCAGACCGTTTTCGTAAAAATTTTAATTTGACTGTTTTAGCCTCAATTGTGGGCTATAATCGACATTTGTTGGCCACTTTCATGAGTTTTTTAATTTTCCCTCATTCTGTAAGCTGTTGTACAGTGTTTTTTATCACTTTCATAAGATTTTGTATTTGAATGTTTTGGCCTCATTTTGTGGATTATAGTCCATCGTGTTTGGTCATTTTCGTGAAATTTTGTATATGACTGTTTTACCCTCAATTGTGGGCCACAGTTTTCGCCCACTTTCGTGAGATTTTCAATTTTCCCTCATTTTGTTGGCTAGTATATTGTTTTCGATCACTTTCATGAGATTTCGTATTTCACTGTTTTTGCCTCATTTTGTGGGTTATAGTCCAGAGTTTCCGGTCGTTTTCGTGAAATTTTGTATTTGAATGTTTTAGCCTCATTTGTGGGCTATAGTCCGCAGTTTACGGTCACTTTCGTGGGATTTGTTATTTCCCTCATTTTGTGGGCTATAGTACACTGTTTTCGATCACTTTCATTAGATTTCGTATTTTACTGTTTGGCCTCATTTCGGGTTTTACAATCCACAGTTTCCGGTCGATTTTGTGAAAATTTGTATTTGAATGTTTTAGCCTCTTTTGTGGGCTATAGTCCGCAGTTTTCGGCAACTTTCGTGAGATATTTTTCCTCTCATTTTGTAAGCTATTGTACACTGTTTTCGATCACTTTCAGGAGATTTCATATTTTACTGTTTTGGCCTCATTTTGTGGGTTATAGTCCACTGTTTCTGACCGTTTAGGTGATATTCTGTTTTTGACTGATTTAGCCTCAATTGTGGGCTATAGTCCACAGTTTTTACCCACTTTCGTGAGATTTTTAATTTTCCCTCATTTTGTGGGCTAGTATACTGTTTTCGATCACTTTCACGAGATTTCATATTTACTGTTTTGGCCTCATTTTGTGGGTTATAGTCGACTGTTTCCGACCGTTTACGTGTATTTGACTGTGTTAGCCTCATTTGTGGGCTATAGTCCACAATTTTCGGCCACTTTCGTGAGATTTTTTATTTTCCTCATTTTGTGGGTTATAGTAGACTGTTTTCGATCACTTTCACAAGATTTCGTATTTTACTGTTTTGGCCGCATTTTGGGTTATAGTGCACAGTTTCCGACCGTTTTCGTGAAATTTTGTATTTGACTATTTTAGCCTCATTTGTGGGCTATTGTACACTGTTTTCGATCACTTTCACGAGATTTCGTATTTTACTGTATTGGCCTCATTTTGTGGGTTATAGTCAACAGTTTCCGACCGTTTTGATGAAATTTTGTATTTGACTATTTTGGCCTCAATTGTGGGCTATAGTCCACAGTTTTCGCCCAATTTCGTGAGATTTTCAATTTTCCCTCATTTTTTAGGCTAGTATACTGTTTTCGATCACTTTCATGAGCTTTCATATTTTACTGTTTTGACCTCATTTTGTGGGTTATAGTCCAGAGTTTCCGGTCGTTTTCGTGAAATTTTGTGTTTGAATGTTTTAGCCTCATTTGTGGGCTATAGTCTGCAGTTTTCGGCTACTTTTCGTGAGATTTTTTATTTCCCTCATTTTGTCGGCTATAGTACACAGTTTTCGATCACTTTCATGACATTTCGTATTTTACTGTTTTGGCCTCAGTTTGTGGGTTATAGTGCACAGTTACCGATTGTTTTAGTGACTTTTGGTATTTGAATGTTTTAGCCTTATTTGTGCGCTAGAGTCCACAGTTTTCGGCCACTTTCGTGAGATTTTTTATTTCTCTCATTTTGTGAGCTATAGTACACTGTTTTCGATCACTTTCAAGAGATTTCATATTTTGATGTTTTGGCCTCATTTTGTGGGTTATAGTCTACTGTTTCCGGTTGTTTTTGTGAAATTTTGTATTTGAATGTTTTAGCCTCTTTTGTGAGCTATAGTCCACAGTTTTCGGCCACTTTCGTGAGATTTTTTATTTCTCTCATTTTGTGAGCTATAGTACACTGTTTTCGATCACTTTCATGAGATTTCATATTTTGATGTTTTGGCCTCATTTTGTGGGTTATAGTCCACTGTTTTCGACCGTTTACGTGAAATTTAGTATTTGACCGTGTTAGCCTCATTTGTGGGCTATCGTCCACAATTTTCGGCCACTTTCGTGAGATTTTTTATTTCGCTCATTTTGTGGCCTATAGTAGACAGTTTTCGATCACTTTCACAAGATTTCGTATTTTACTGTTTTGGCCTCATTTTTTGGGTTATAGTGCACAGCTTCCGACCGTTTTCCTGAAATTTTGTATTTGACTATTTTAGCCTCTTTTGTGGGCTATAGTCCACAGTTTTTTGACACTTTCGTGGGATATTTTATTCCTCTTATTTTATGGGCTATAGTACACTGTTTTCGACCACTTTCACGAGATTTCGTAAATTTTTGTTTTGGCCTCATTTTGTGGGTTATATAGTCCACAGTTTTCGACCGTTTTTGTGAAATTTTGTATTTGACTGTTTTAGCCCCAACTGTGGGCTATAGTCCACAGTTTTCGCCCACTTTCGTGAGATTATTAATTTTCCCTCATTTTGTGGGCTGTAGTAAACTGTTTTCAATTACTTTCATAAGATTTTGTATTTTACTGTTTTGGCCTCATTATATGGGTTATAGTTGACAGTTTCCGGTCGTTTTCGTGAAATTTTATTTTTGAATGTTTTAGCCTCATTTGTGGGCTGTAGTCCACAGTTTTAGGCCACTTTCGTGAGATTTTTTATTTCCCTCATTTTGTGGGCTATGGTACACTGTTTTCGATGACTTTCTTGAGATTTCGTATTTTACTGTTTTGGCCTCATTTTGTGGGTTATAGTCCACAGTTTCCGACCGTTTTCGTGAAATTTTGTATTTGACAGTGTTAGCCTCATTTGTGGGCTATAGTCCACAGTTTTCGGCCACTTACATAAGATTTTTTATTTCCTTCATTTTGTGGGCTATACTACAATGTTTTTTATCAGTGACATGAGATTTCGTATTTTTACAGTATTGGCCTCATTTTGTGGATGTCCACAGTTTTCGGGCACTTTCGCAAGAATTTTTATTTTCCTCATTTTGTGGGCTATAGTACACTGTTTTCGATCACTTTCATGAGATTTTATATTTTGCTGTTTTGGCCTCATTTTATGGGTTAGAGTCCACAATTTCCGGCCAATTTCACGAAATTTTGTATTTGACAGTTTTAGCCTCATTTGTGGGCTATAGTCCATAGTTTTCGGCAACTATAGTGAGAATTTTGATTTCCCTCATTTTGTGGGCTATAATTCACTGTTTTCGATCACTGATATGAGATTTCGTATTTTTTACAGTTTTGGCCTCATTTTGTGGGTATAATCCACAGTTTTCGGGCACTTTTGCGAGAATTTTTATTTCCCTTATTTTGTGGCCTATCGTACACTGTATTCGATCACTTTCATGAGATTCGTATTTTGCTGTTTTGGTCTCATTTTATGGGTTATAGTCCACAGTTTCCGACTGTTTCAGTGAAATTTTGTATTTGACTGTTTTAGCCTAATTTGTGGGCTATAGTCTATAGTTTTCGGCCACTTTGGTGAAACTTTTTATTTTCCTCATTTTGCGGGCTATAGTCATTGTTTTCGATCACTTTCAGGAAATTTCGTATTTTAACTTTTTGGCCTCATTTTGTGTGTTATAGTCCACATTTCCGGTCATTTTCATGAAATTTAGAATTTGAATGGTTTAGCCTAATTTGTGGGCTATATAGTCCACAATTTTCGGCCACTTTCGTGAGATTTTTTATTTTCCTCATTTTGTGGGCTATATTACATGGTTTTCGGTCACTTTCATGAGATTTCTTATTTTACTGTTTTGACCTCATTTTGTGGGTTATAGTCCATTGTTTCTGGTCGTTTTCGTGAAATTTTATTTGTGAATTTTTAAGCCTAATTTGTGGCCTTTAGTCCACAGTTTTCGGCCACTTTCGTGAGGTTTATTATTTCCCTCAGGTTGTGGGATATAGGACATTTGTTTTCGATCACTTTCTTGAGATTTCATCTTTTACTGGTTTGGCCGTATTTTGTGGGTTATATAGTCCAATGTTTCCGTCCGTTTTCGTGATAATTTCAATTTGACTGTTTAGTCTCATTTTTGGACTATAGTCCACGGTTTTCGGCCACTTTGGTTATTTTTTTAATTTGCCTCATTTTGTGGGCTATAGTACACTGTTTTCGATCACTTTCATGAGATTTCGTATGTTGCTGTTTTGGCCTCACTTTGTGGGTTATAGTCCACAGTTTCCAGCCGCTTTAGCGAAATTAAGTATTTGACTGTTTTAGCCTCATTTGTGGGCATAGTCCACAGTTTTTGGCCACTTTAGTGAGAATTTTTATTTCCCTCATTTTTGTGGGCTATAGTACACTGTTTTCGATCACTGACATGAGATTTTGTATTAGACAACTTTGGCGTCATTTTGTGGGTAACAGTCCACAGTTTTCGGGCACTTTCGTGAGAATTTTAATTTCCCTCATTTTGTGGGCTATGGTACACTGTTTTGGATCACTTTAATGAGATTTCGTATTTTGCTGTTTATGCCTCATTTTGTAGGTTATAGTCCACAGTTTCCGGCCCGTTTCGGAAAATTTTGTATTTGACTGTTTTAGCCTCATTTATGGGCAATAGTCCACAGTTTTCGGCAACTTTAGGGAGAATTTTTATTTCCCTCATTTTGTGGGCTATACTACACTGTTTTCGATCACTGACATGTGATTTCATATTTTTACAGTGTTGGCCTCATTTTGTGGGTGTCCACAGTTTTCGGGCACTTTCGCAAGAATTTTTATTTTCCTCATTTTGTGGGCTATAGTACACTGTTTTCGATCACTTTCATGAGATTTCGTATTTTGCTATTTTGGCCTAATTTTATGGGTTATAGTCCACAGTTTTCGGCCGCTTTCGCGTAAATTAGTATTTGACAGTTTTAGCCTCATCTGCGGGCAATAGTCCACAGTTTTCGGAGACTTTAGAGTGAACTTTTATTTCCCTCATTTTGTGTGCTATATTCATGAGATTTCGTATTTTACTGTTTTGGTCTCATTTTGTGTGTTAGAGTCCACAATTTCCGGCCGTTTTCGCGAAATTTTGTATTTGATTGTTTTAGCCTCATTTGTGGGCTATAGTCCATAGTTTTCGGCAACTATAGTGAGAATTTTTATTTCCCACATTTTGTGGGCTATAGTACACTGTTTTCGATCATTGATATGAGATTTCGTATTTTTTATAGTTTCGGCCTCATTTTGTGGGTTATAGTCCACGGTTTTCGGGCACATTCGCGAGAATTTTTATTTCCCTTATTTTGTGGGCTATCGTACACTATTTTCGATCACTTTCATGAGATTTCGTATTTTGCTATTTTGGCCTCATTTTATCTGTTATAGTCCACAGTTTCCGACCATTTCTGTGAAATTTTGTATTTGACTGTTTTAGCCTAATTTGTGGGCTATGTCTGCAGTTTTCGGCCGCTTTGGTGAGATTTTTTATTTTCCTCATTTTGTGGGCTATAGTACACTATTTTCGATCTTCATGGGATATCGTCTTTTACTGTTTCTGCGTCATTTTGTGGGCTATAGTCCAGAGTTTCCGGTCGTTTTCGTGAATTTTGGTATTCGAATGTTTTAGCCTCATTTGTTGGCTATAGTCCACTGTTTTCCGCCATTTTCATATGATTTTTTATTTTCCTCATTTTGTGGCCTATAGTACACTTTTTTCGATCACTTTCATGAGTTTTCTTATTTTTCTGTTTTGGTCTCATTTTTTTCGTTATAGTGCACAGTTTCCGACCGTTTTCGTGAAATTTTGTATTTGACTATTTTAGCCTAATTTGTGGGCTATAGTCCACAGTTTTCTGCCGCTTTCGTGGGATTTTTTATTTCCCTCATTTTGTGGCTTATCGTACAGTGTTTTCGATCACTTTCACGAGATTTCATAATTTGTGTTTTGGCCTCATTTTGTGGGTTATAGTCCACAGTTTTCAACCGTTTTTGTGAAATTTTGTATTTGACTGTTTTAGCCTCAATTGTTAGCAATAGTCCACAGTTTTCGCCTACTTTCGTGAGATTTTTAATTTCCCTCATTTTGTGAGCTATAGTACATTGTTTTCAATCACTTTCATGAGATTTCGTATTTTACTGTTTTGCCATCATTTTGTGGGTTATAGTCCACAATTTTCGTCCGTTTTTGTCAAATTTTGTATTTGACTGTTTTAGCGACATTTGTGGCTATAGTCCACAGTTTTCGCCCACTTTCGTGAGATTTTTAATTTTCCCTCATTTTGTGGGCTATAGTACACTGTTTTTGATCATTTTCATCAGATTTCGTATTTTACTGTTTCGACCTAATTTTGTGGGTCGTAGTCCACAGTTTCCAATCGTTTTCGTGAAATTTTCTGTTTGGCTGTTTTAGCCTCATTTATGGGCAACAGTCCACAGTTTGCGGCTCCTTCAGTGAGAATTTTAATTTCCCTGATTTTGTGGGCTATAGAACACTGTTTTTGATCAATTTCGTGATATTTCGTACTTTACTCTTTTGGCCTAATTTTGTGGGTTATAGTCCCTACAGTTTTCGACAGTTTTCACGAAATTTTGTATTTGACTGTTTTAGCCTTAATCACAGTTTTCCGCCACTTTCGTGATATTTTTTATTTCCCACATTTTGTGGGCTATAGTACACTGTTTTCGATCACTGATATGAGATTTCGTATTTTTTATAGTTTCGGCCTCATTTTGTGGGTTATAGTCCACGGTTTTTGGGCACATTCGCGAGAATTTTTATTTCCATTATTTTGTGGGCTATCGTACACTGTTTTCGATCACTTTCATGAGATTTCGTATTTTGCTGTTTTGGCCTGATTTTATGGGTTATAGTCCACAGTTTCCGACCGTTTCTGTGAAATTTTGTATTTGACTATTTTAGCCTAATTTGTGGGCTATAGTCTGCAGTTTTCGGCCGCTTTGGTGAGATTTTTTATTTTCCTCATTTTGTGGGCTATAGTACACTATTTTCGATCACTTTCATAGGATATCGTCTTTTACTGTTTCTGCGTCATTTTGTGGGTTATAGTCCAGAGTTTCCGGTCGTTTTCGTGAATTTTGGTATTCGAATGTTTTAGCCTCATTTGTGGGCTATAGTCCACTGTTTTCCGCCATTTTCGTATGATTTTTTATTTTTCCTCATTTTGTGGCCTATAGTACACTGTTTTCGATCACTGTCATGAGTTTTCGTATTTTACTGTTTTGGTTTCATTTTTTGGGTTATAGTGCACAGTTTCCGACCGTTTTCGTAAAATTTTGTATTTGACTATTTTAGCCTAATTTGTGGGCTATAGTCCACAGTTTTCTGCCGCTTTCGTGGGATTTTTTATTTCCCTCATTTTGTGGCTTATCGTACAGTGTTTTCGATCACTTTCACGAGATTTCATAATTTGTGTTTTGGCCTCATTTTGTGGGTTATAGTCCACAGTTTTCAACCGTTTTTGTGAAATTTTGTATTTGACTGTTTTAGCCTCAATTGTTGGCTATAGTCCACAGTTTTCGCCTACTTTCGTGAGATTTTTAATTTCCCTCATTTTGTGAGCTATAGTACATTGTTTTTAATCACTTTCATGGGATTTCGTATTTTACTGTTTTGCCATCATTTTGTGGGTTATAGTCCACAATTTTCGTCCGTTTCGTATTTTACTGTTTCGCCATCATTTTGTGGGTTATACTCCACAATTTTCGTTCGTTTTTGTCAAAATTTGTATTTGACTGTTTTAGCGTCATTTGTGGCTATAGTCCACAGTTTTCGCCCACTTTCGTGAGATTTTTAATTTTCCCTCATTTTGTGGGCTATAGTACACTGTTTTCGATCATTTTCATCAGATTTCGTATTTTACTGTTTCGACTTAATTTTGTGGGTCGTAGTCCACAGTTTCCGATCGTTTTCGTGAAATTTTCTGTTTGGCTGTTTTAGCCTCATTTATGGGCAACAGTCCACAGTTTGCGGCTCCTGCAGTGAGAGTTTTAATTTCCCTGATTTTGTGGGCTATAGAACACTGTTTTTGATCAATTTCGTGATATTTCGTATTTTACTCTTTTGGCCTTATTTTGTGGGTTATAGTCCCTACAGTTTCCGACAGTTTTCGTGAAATTTTGTATTTGACTGTTTTAGCCTTAATCACAGTTTTCCGCCACTTTCGTGATATTTTTTATTTCCCTCATTTTGTGCGCTATAGTACACTGTTTTCGATCACTTTCATGAGATTTCGTATTTTAGTGTTTTGCCCTCAATTTGTGAGTTATAGTCCATAGTCTCCGGCCGATTTCGTAAAATTTTGAATTTGACTGTTTTAGCCTCATTTGTGGGCTATAGTCCGCAGTTTCGACCAATTTCGTGAGATTTTTTATTTCTCTCATTTTGTAGGTTAGTACACTATTTTCGATCACATTCACGAGATTTTTTATTTAACTATTTTGGCCTCATTTTTTCGGCACAGTTTGCGACCGTTTTCGTGAAATTTTGTATTTGAATGTTTTAGCCTCATTTGTGGGCTATATAGTTCACAGTTTTCGGCCACTTTCGTAGGATTTTTTATTTCCCTCATTTTGTGGGTTATATACTGTTTTCGATCACTTTCATGAGATTTCTTATTTTACTGTTTCGACCTCATTTTGTCGGTTATAGTCCACAGTTTCAGGTCGTTTTCGTGAAATTTTGTATTTGACTATTTTAGCCTCATTTGTGGGCTATAGTCCACAGTTTTCAGCCACTTTCGTGAGATTTTTTATTTCCCTAATTTTGTGGGTTATAGTACACTGTTTTCGATCGCTTTCACGAGATTTCGTATTTTACCGTTTTGGCCTCATTTTGGGGGTTAGATTCCATAGTTTCTGAACGTTTTCCAGAAATTTTGTATTTGACTGTTTTAGCCTCATTTGGGGGACTATAGTCCACAGTTTTTGGCCACTTTCGTAGGATTTCTTATTTCCCTCATTTTGTGTACACTGTTTTCGATCACTTTCACGAGATTTCGAATTTACTGTTTTTGCCTCATTTTGTGAGTTATAGTGCACAGTTTCCGACTGTTTTTGTGAAATTTTGTCTTTGACTGTTTTTTCCTCAATTGTGAGCTATAGTCCATAGTTTTCGCCCACTTTCGTGAGATTTTTAATTTTCCCTCATTTTGAGGGCTATACCCCGTAGTTTTCGGCCACTTTCATGAGATTTTTTATTTCCCTCGTTTTGTGGGCTATAATACATTGTATTCGATCACTTTCAGGAAATTTTGTATTTTACTGTTTTGGCCTCATTTTGGGATTATAGTCCACAGTTTTTGTACATTTTCGTGAAATTTAATATTTGAATGGTTTAACCTCATTTGTGGGTCCACAGTTTTCGTTCACTTTCGTGAGATTTTCTATTTTTCGCATTTCGTGGGCTATAGTACATTGTTTTCGGTCACTTTCTTGAGATTTCATATTTTACTGTTTTGGCCTCATTTTGTAGGTTATAGCCCACAATTTCCAGTCGTTTTCGTGAAATTTTGTATTGGAATGTTTTATCCTCATTTGTTAGCATCAATTTCATGGTGGGTCTATCCAGATGGCTGAAGGACAATAGTTCAACTTGGTAGAAGACCAGTTTTTTGAGAATATCTCTCGAGGAACTGGAGATGGTTCGGGAAAATGTCTCGTGAACTATTAATGTTTGTATTTTGTTTTCCTCTCCACTAGCAGTGTTCTGAGGATGGAACGATTCTAAGGAGGGAGTGGTGTAATACTCCGCAAAAATAGCATATGGCTATTTTGCATCGTAATTTGTGCGCAATTGAGAATTGCACGCGATTATGTATTTTTCTAATAACAATTGATTGTTATTGAGAAATATCAGAGATATTGTCTACTTTATTTTATAATTTTGTAGGATTATTACGAGGTAGTTTTAATGTATTTTTGTATTGTTGGTATTGTTAAAGTAGAGATTTGGAACTTATTTAAAATATATTCGAGACTTGGGGACTTATAGGTAATATTCCCCTATATTAATTATCTATCTATTTATTTATTTATTTCTTTTATAAAAACCCCACCCCACCCCTTCTCCTTCCTTCTCCTTCTATCTTTCTCTTGTTTCCTTCCCACCCGAAAGAAACCCCAGCCGAACCCATCGGCTCTCTCTCTCCCCGCTCAAATCCCCTCCATTTCTCCATCGTTTTCAAATTAAATTGAGGGATAGGCTAATTGAAGGGTTCTCTACATCGTTGTAGCATCGGATTTTCGAAAGAATTTCGGGAAGGTAAACCCTAGATTATATTATTGTATGAAATTTAGTGTGGTTAATTTGTTTTGAGTAGGAGTATTATGGTAGGAAGATTAGGAGATATTGGGAAGGGTAGATGCGAGAAATTAGCAAGTTGTTAGAGAATTTGTAAGTTATTAATAAATTAGGGTTTTGGGTTTGTAAAAGAGAACTATGTGTGTATGAATTAATTCTCGTATAGTAGTGAAAAGTATAGTTGGGCCATAAGAAAATTTAGGAGGAGTCCTAGTAATTATTTCGGGATAAAAATTTCATAGGCATTAGATTATTACGTGCATCGCACGTGTGTATCCCAGGCGTTCAATAAATGCTTGTGTGATATTTGGAATAGTGTTATTAGCTTTTGTGATTGGTTTGAATGATTTGAGTTTTAATTGCTTTGTAATTTGATGATAGGATATACTAGCGACTTTGGATGCGTGCTGGCGCTTCGAGTCTTCGCGGGATATTTTGTGAGTATGATCTCTTTTATCCTATGTACATGGTGTGTTATGAAGATTTTAAATGACGATTTGCTGTGTATTTCCGATTTCGTATCCTAGTATAGCATGGGTGTTTTAAGCTAAGGATTTCTGTGGACACTCTTGTATGTGTCCACAACTATAGTTTAAATTTCATAAATTGTCGAGGTCGGTTCATACCTCAAAATTTGGACAGGGCAGCTGGTCTGAAAGGGCAGAGCTGAAGCCGATTGCTTTTGGACTGAAGTCCAAAAGGTCATAACCAATTGTATATGTATGTTCTTGCTATGAACTTTTGAGAGTAGCTTTTGGTATGAGTTTATTTGATGATTCTCAAGTTTTAGAAATTCTAGAGTTTGTTTGCTAAAGGGTAGTAAACGCTTTGCTAAAAGTGTGACTGAATTTGTGTGCTATACTTGAAGAGTCGTAGCTCATTATGTGAGATGAAACTAAATGTGAATTTTGGACACAATGAAATGGTATATGTGTAGATAGAGAATCTCAAATTTCATGAGCATTGGACTCAAGGTTGATTTATTATTGAATTTCAAAGTGGGCTATGTTCAGCCTAGTATAAGTTGACTAGTTGGTGAAGATGAGAGATTGGGAACTATTGTTAAGAGTTTGGGAGATTGACCAACTTGAGAGTCGTAGTAGGCAGTCATAGCTTCCTAACCCAATTGGAATTTTGTAATTCCAGTTTATAGGTTGAGAATTATGATTTTCCAAAGATGGAACGGATCCAGTCTTAGTTAAGGTATTATTGGCTAAGTAAACCAGTTTCTCCCTATTTGTACACCTGATGAAACTTGCGTTTTTGAGAACTCAAATGATCTGAAAGAGGTGTTCGACGAGGAAGCTGAAGTAGAAACTCCCACCTTCCCATAGGACCCGGAATCAAGAATCTCCGATGAGTGAGCAACTTGTATGATAGCAGAAAGGTGCAGCGAGTGCAAGAAGAATGTACTATTGAGATTATATGAAGTTTTATAGTATCAAGAGGATTGAATTCGAGGAAAGGGTTAGTTGGAGAGTTGTAGCCAAGGGCCTTATCTTCCAGAATGGGTAGTATCAAGCAATTCCATATTTTGTGTGTTGAAAGTTATGGACGTTGCAAGATAGCAACCTGTTGTTTAGACCAAACTTCAAGTTTAAGTTGACTCGGGGACTTGAGTTCCTAAATATTTGAGGGAGTCGCCCACTAGGGGATTGCTGTGGATCTCCCTACCCTTCTAGAAGTTTGATTGTGTTGAATTCTGATGAGCGTTGCTTTGGTCACAGCTACTACTATTTCTTGAATCATTTCATCGGGTAATTGATGAGGAACCCTCGACGTGGGGGGATCATGAGCTATCAGGTTTTAATGATGTTTTAGCATTTTCATTTGGGAACTTGGATAAGTTCTTGTGCTTAATACTCATGGTGGACATGAGTGAGTTGGGATATAGCTCTGGTCGATTGTGTCTGGTGTCTCAATGCCTGAGTCCGTCGATGGTCAGGAATTGATGGTTATGTGTGTGCTTACCTTCATTTGAAGTGTATTGCATCCTTGGGGTGCCGTTGGACCACTCACTGAGGGTCACGGGCCGGGATTATTTGGTCGCTGACCTGTGAAGGTATTGGGAATCAGTGGAGGTGATTCCTCTGATGATTATTGTTTGACAGACCGGACAGACTCGACATGGTTGATCGACACCGAGTGTCATTGAGTAACAACTTGTTTCAGTGAACTGCATTGATTAGGTTTTCTTTTATTGTTTCGCTTGAAGACCGAATTGGTGTTAGGGGTGATTCCCTATAATCCAACTCATTCTGGGAGTTAGCACTAGGTGGTGATACTATGGGGTTGTCTCTTCCTATCATTAGGGATACATGCTGCGGTGCGTATCTTGCACTGTTGATTCCGGAGGTGCCGTGGTGAGGCCGGGATGGGATCCGGACACATGCTGGTGGACACGAACGGGTCGTATGGGATGTGGTCCTGTGAAATACGGTGCCATTATGCTGCGAGTATATCTGTAAGTTCGTCACAGCTTTCTAGGAGGGTCTGATGCAATGATTACTGGTGACAATGGGGTAGCGCCCCGAAGTATTTTTGTTATTTATCTCCTTAACCATGTCATACTATCAGGAACAGGAAGTAGACCAAATTAGAATGCATTGCATAGCGAGGGTTCAAATCCCTGAACTGGAGAAACGGCTTGATCTAGGCCACATGTAGTATGGGATGCATGTGTGTCTAGAGTCTTACTGATATTAGATTAAGTGCATTTGTTCAATACTCTGTATTGTTGCATTAGACTCAGGTCATGGCATACACGAACACTAGGAAATCAGGATACACGTTTATTTTCCATTCAAGATGAATTATGAGTGTGAAAGTGATATATTGTGAGACGTGATGATATATGTTGTAAGAAATGAATGAATGCGATGTTATGTGATATGAGATTGGGAAAGAATATAAGTTGTGAGTCTGTAATTACAAATGAATGGTAAATGAGGTGCAGTTTATGTGAAAGTAGAGTCATTTGTGAATGTAAAGCTTTATGGGAAAATAAAGCTATAGGAATATTGCATAAGGCGTAAAGTGATGGGCCTTAAGCGACTAATTTGGAAATGATTTCCAAACTAAAGATAAGTATGTTGTGAGCGGGTATGGATATGCATACAGAAAATGACTTAGAGAGTATTTGATGTGAAATCCCATTTATGATGTTTACATGTTCAGATTTCAGGTAAGATTTGTTTAATCTTGGTATTCGTAAATTCGTTCTGTTTTTACTTATAAAGTTTAATTTATTTGTTTAATTAGTAAATTATACTCACACCAGAAATGGCTAACCCCTTAGTGTTTGGGGGGTTAGGGAGTCCCTGGACTACCCTAGGTTCCCTACTGTTACAGGTCCTCAGCAGTACAGAGGTGAGATGTAGATTTATGGTTCTGTGGAGTGGAGCTTCATTTTACAATAGTTGTTTAAAGTTTATTTATGTGAATAGTGAAATATATGATTTAAATTGTATTTTTGATATATAAGTATGTGGATGATGATGATGAGTATAGTGTGGAGTGGCATGTTATGTTGTTGACCCGTACCCATCTCGTTGTGGAGTACCGGGCCCTGTGATATGTTTTATAAGTTGTTTTCTAAAAACCTTACTACGTTTTCAAAGAAATTTATGGTTTTTATTTGATATTTGATATTCTATTATGAGTTTGGCCCCTAGAGCATATATATATATATATATATATATATATGGGTAAAAGGGATATGAGCAACTTGCTCATTTAGTAAATGAGCAATTGATTATGTGGTATGCATGTGATAAATTGGACAACTAACCCTTTAAGGATTTTCCAATCACATGTTTGCCACATCATCAATTGCTCATTTACTAAATGAGCAAGTTGCTCATACCCCTTTTTCCCTATATATATATATATATATATATATATATATATATATATATATATATATATATATATATATTGCCTGCGTGATTCTGCTCATTTTGGCCTAGGGAGCACATGATATTATTGCCTGTGATGTGAGCTACGAAATTTAGAGCAGAATTTCGTAAGCTTTTTGCGTTTCGGGGCAGAAATTTCAGGGAAAACTCTGCCCAAATTTTCTTTGAAATGTAACTATCTTAGTTTATGTTTAAAGTGATATAGAAATTGAAAGAATTGAGTTTGGAGTCAAAAGGGGGACGTTACAGTTGATACGATAAATTGATATTCGTAATTATTAATGTGTTAACTCTGATGGCAATAAAAGTGTTTTAAATTTTCGTGCTATTTACTGTGTTGAGATGCATTTGAAGGCAAAGATTCTGGTTGTGTCACGGATATCCGATGACAGGGATTCGTGGCGTTACACTATAGTACACTGTTCTTGATCACTTTCTTGAGATTTCGTATTGTACTGTTTTGGCCTCATTTGTTGGTTATAGTCCAGAGTTTCCGGTTGTTTTCGTGAACTTTTGTATTCGATTGTTTTAGCCTCATTATTGGGCTATAGTCCGCAGTTTTCGGCCACTTTCACGAGATATTTTATTTCCCTCATTTTGTAGGCTATAATACACTGTTTTTGATCACTTTCAAGAGATTTCGTATTTTACTATTTTGGCCACATTTTGTGGGTTATTTCCACAGTTTCCGGTCATTTTTGTGAAATTTTGTATTTGAATGTTTTAGCCCCAGCTGTGGGCTATAGTCCCCAGTTTTCGGCCACTTTCGTGAGATTTTTTACTTCCCTCATTTTGTGGGCACCACTAAAAACCTTGTCACGCCCTGCTTCCCAAAAACATGGAATACGAGCGCGTGACAAAGCCCAGCAAATGATTTTAACATCATCCATAAGCTGTAGGATCGACTCAACATCATAACAAGAATATAACAAGATATATATATATATATATACAACCAAATATGCATGAATAATTTATTAAGCAACAGAAAACAATTTAAACAAATAATAATATTCAAATAGTTCTCATGTCTGAATCAAGTTAAAACTCGGGAACATCAGCCCATTACAAGTCTTTAACAGAAAGAATAAATAATCCAAGAAAAGCAAATATTCTAAACAAGTCTTTTCTCCACTTGCTGGCTAAAATCTCTGCTCACCAATTCCAGCAGGTAGCTCGTCGCCAAAGTCTGCTTAATAAATATAAAAGGGAGAAAACAGAAAAAACAAGAGAAAATACCCTTAGTGCAAGTTAGGGCCACAAATAGTAAAAAAGAGTACAAGTAATGTGGGACAAGAATTGAAATCAAGAATTTAACAGGGATACAACAAGTAGTGGAAATCCAAGAACTAGCTAGCAAGGAGGACAACTCAAGTGAATAGGCTGGATAACAAATACTAATGGCGAAACAAGTAACAAGTGAACCTGTATGGGTATCTAACCTCAAGTGACTGGCATCAAGTGCAAGTGTCAGGTAACAAGTCTCAAGTCTAGGGTCAAGTTGTCAGGTCTCAAGTATCAAGTTATAAATGTCAAGTGTTATTATTCAAGTATCAAGTCTCATGTAACAAGTCATCAAGCTTCAAGTAAACATGTATCAAGTTCAAGTTTCATGTTTCATGCCTCACGTATCATGTTCATGTATCATATCATCAAGTATTGAGTAAACATGTATCGAGTTCAAGTTTCATGTTCAAGTCTGGTGGTGATTACTATCTAGGTAGCACTTCATGCATCCATTCTTTTACTACATGGTTGCTATAGTCAAATCAGTTACGTTTAGACCTAGTAATGGAGTCTATAGGGCGGCGTACTCAGGTATCAAGTATCAAATATCAAGCAGGCACGGTTCATGAATACGAATTTAAATAACAGGTTCACGAAACGAATTCGTGAATACTAACAGATTCAAGGACCACACAGTGGGTCCATGAATACAACAGGTTCATGAGCCAAGTAACTGGCTCCATGAATACATCAAGTGCAACAGGTTCATGAGCCGAGTACTAGGAAACATGGGCCCCCTTCTGAGTACACTTACCTATATTGTCCACTATTATGGTCTTTCCCTTAAACCCCGACTTGTTACTTTTTATTATTTTCTTATCAAGCAAGCATACATATGTGCGAAACGAGTCAAGAAATCAGGGTCATGTACATGGAACAAGTTTAGGGTAATTATTTGGCATAATCGAGGGTCCACATGAATAAAAGTAACACGAACAACGAGAATCCCAAATCTGGACAGCACGACGTTGCTGTACCAAAACTGTGATTGCCGTTGCTAAAAAATAGCAAAAGTGGATCCGTCAGGAGATCTAGAAACTAGACTCCTGCCTGGTTCCAACGCATATAATTAAGGTACAAGAAAATGGTGGGAACACGTGTCAAAATAGCAAACTATACTGCTTCTATGCTCATCCAGGATTTGTGAATCTAAGTTTAAACATGTGAAACAGGGTTGAAATATTGTAAATTAATTCTAAAAAAATTTGGGAAGGTTCTCTAGGGTGTCCAGCAACAGCATGTAAAATTTCAAGTCAAACGCTTACTGCTAACATAGTTAAATTAATTCGCAAACTAAAGGTGTACAGCAGTTTTGCGAATTAGCGTCTACCGACACAGTTGCAGTAAAACTGCGATAAATCCTAGACCGCAACTCGGAATTCAAAAATTCCGGAGGATATCGACATCTAGACATCTAGATATACATTTACTGTTCAGGGCTCGGGTTCAGATTCTGATGTTAAATGGATCAAAACAGCATAATAAGATCCAGGACAGCAACATGTGGGAATATCTTACTAGTATAGGTTACGTGAAAATTGGTTATTAGGTGTCTAGGTTAATGTGTGATATAAATATGGGGTAATGGTTATGAAAATAGCAAGTAATGTTTATTTTTCAACTCTAGTGTGTGCAAGTTCGTCACATACAAGATATAACATATGTCTACAAATCTAGGGTTCCTTAATTTCATGTGTTCAAGTGTTCAGGAGATAAAATGAGTCCAAGTAGTTGTAATATAATACAATGAATTTATTGTGACTCTTAAGATTATGAAATTGAGGAGGTTTAATATTTGATCAACAACGACAGTCAAAGAGGAGTCACAATTTCTAACTATTTGTAGTATTTTCAAGGAATGCTTGTACTAGAACAAAAATGTGTACAAGAGGAATACTTGCATTGATTGACAACGATTAGATCCGTTAATTGAAGAAAGCGGGATCGAAAAACTCCGGGCGAAATCTCCCAAAAGCACATGTGAAGCACGTGCAAGAAATCAACAGTAGCGCGAATTTTTCCCACACCAGATCCGCCCGAACAGCAAACAGCAATTTGGATTCACTGCGCCAAAACAGCAAAACACCAAACGCAGCCAATCAGAATTCTCCTATGCAACGGATCGGGGCCAGAACAGGAAGCAGCGATCGGGATCCGGTGTGGCAAAACACAGGACAACAATCAGATCGGCTTGAGTTGCACGGATCTTGAAGCGATCCAAGGATTGAGATTCAATCCCGCCCAACTGCCTTCTTCTTCTTCCTTCTTGATCGACAGAGAGCGAGGGAGAGCTCTACGGCGGCAGGGTCTTTGACGTGGCGACGCGATGGCATGGCTGTGACAACCACGGAGAGGCGGCGACGACCGTGGCGGCACGACGTCGAGGAGCGATGCAGTGATGGGGATTTGCCGTTGCTTTGTTCGTGGGTTCGAAACAGGGGAAAAGTTTGGGAATGGGATCTGCGGTGGTTTGGGAGTGTTGGCAATGCGAACGGAGGTCGGAGAGGTGGTCAAGGGGATGAGGAGATTGGCGATGGCAATGGCGATGGGTAGTGGGTTGAAGACAGAGTGGGTTCGGAGTTTGGGTAATGGCGATGGAGTGGGGTTCGGGGTCCCGATGGAGGAAGATGGCGATGGATTCGAGGGTGGTGGTGATGATGGTGGTCGGAGTGGGAAGGGGATGACAATGGGAGTGGTGACTGGCGAGGCGAATGGAGGATGAGAGGGTGAGGGCGATGGGCAATGGTGTCGAGGGAGACGATGGCTCGGGAGTTGGTTCGATGGGTCGGAAGTAAGGCGGCGAAGACGATGGAGGCCAGGGTGGCGATGGTGGAGGCAAGAGCGATCGGAGATGGAGAGGAGAGGGAGGCGATGCGAGGAAGGAGGTGACGGGGATTTGGATCTGGACGATGGAGCGGAGGAAGAAGATGGAGAAGGAAGGAGAGCGGCGGGTTGTTAGGGGGTTGCACAGTAACGGGGTAGGGGTTAGGGTTAGGGTGAGGAGGTTAAGGTTTATATAGTTAGGGTTTCGGGTTATAGGGTATTAGAGTATCCGGTTTAAGGGGGATCCAACTAGGGAATTAGTCAAAATTCACTAATAATGGGGATAATTAGATAGATGAGAAGAAACAGCCCATTCTTCATGAAGAACGACACAAAAAAGCACATACAATTGAATTAGACAAAGGCACAAAAAATTTGAGTCGAAACAAATTAATGATTTTATTCGAATGGAAACAAAATATAGGATCTCAAATTGATAAAAGAGTACAATTAGGCAAAATACGGTATAAAAATACAGACACGGAAAATAGGAGTTACAAATCCTACCCACCTTACACAAAAATTTCGTCCTCGAAATTTGCTTAGGCTGTGCATAGGATAGGGCTAAGCAACTGGGGGGTAACAAGGCCGAGAATTAAAGGGGAAGGAACAAGTAGTGGCAATACCAAAAGAATAAGAAAGTGGATAACACTGAGGTCAAATGGAATGCATGAAAGAAAAATAAGCAGTATCAAGAGGAAGGAAACAACACACGATAACAAAGCAAGGTAGAGAATAGGTATAACTGGAATCAAAGAGAGAAACGACAGGGAAGAATTGAATCAAATAATGAATGAGTGCATGATGGCAAAATGGAATGCAAGACGAAGTAACCGGCATCAAAATGAAGAAGAAACAACCCTAGACTTGCAAGATAACAAGGCAAGGAGATGAAGGAATAGAAAGAGCTGGAATTGAAGATAGGATGGACAAGGAAGAGGTGAATCAAGTAATGAGTCAACGGATGAAAACAAATGCAAGAGATAAGGGACAGCATTTGATCACTATCATGAGTCAACGGATGAAAACAAATGCAAGAGATAAGGTACACTGCATTCGATCACTTTCATGAGATTTCATATTTTTCTGTTTTGTCCTCATTTTGTGGGTTATAGTCCACGTTTTCGGTCTTTTTCGTGAAATTTTGTATTTAAAAGTTTTAGCCCCATTTGTGGGCTATTTAGTCCACAGTTTTTGACCACTTTCGAGAGATTTTTTATTTCCCTCATTTTGTGGGCTATAGTACATTGTTTTTGATAACTTTCATGAGATTTCGCACTTTACTGTTTTGGCCTCATTTTGAGGGTTGTAGTCCACAGTTACCGACCGTTTTCATAAAATTTTGTATTTAATTGTTTTAGCCGTATTTATGGGCTATAGTCAGCAGTTTTCGGCCACTTTCGTGAGATTGTTTATTTCCCTCATTCTGTGGGCTACAGTACATTGCTTTCTAATACTTTCAGGAAATTCGTATTTTACTGTTTTGGCCTCATTTTGTGGGTTATAGTCCACAGTTTTCGGTTATTTTCGTGAAATATTGCACTTGAATGGTTTAGCCTGATTTGTAGGCTATACAGTTTTCGGTCACTTTCGTGAAATTTTTAATTTTCCTCATTTTGTGGCCTATAGTACATTGTTTTCGGTCACCTTCATGAGATTTCGTATTTTACAGTTTTGGCCTCATTTTGTGTGTTATAGCCCACAGTTTCCGACCGTTTTCGTAAAATTTAGTGTTTGACTGTTTTAGCCTAATTTGTGGGCAATAGTCCACTATTTTCGGCCACTTTCGTGAGGTTTTTAATTTTCCCTCATTTTGTTGGCTATAGTACACCGTTTTTTATCACTTTCATGAGATTTTTTATTTTAATGTTTTGGCCTCATTTTGTGGGTTATAGTCCAAAGTTTTCGGTCATTTTCGTGAAATTTTGTATTTGAATGTTTTAGCCTCATTTGTGGGGTCCACAGTTTTCGGCCACTTTCGTGAGTTTTTTAATTTTCCCTTATTTTGTAGGTACACTGTACTTGATCACTTTATGAGATTTTGTATTTTAATGTTTTGGCCTCTTTTTGTGGGTTATAGTCCACAATTTCCGACGGTTTTCTTGAAATTTTTTATTTGACTGTGTTGACCTCATTTGTAGGCTATAATCCACAGTTTCCGGCCACTTTCAGGAGATTTTTTATTTCCCTCATTTTGCTGGTTATAGTACACTTTTTTCGATCACTTTCACGAGATTTCGTATTTTACTGTTTTGGCCTCATTTTGTGGGTTATAGTGCATAGTTTCCGACTGTTTTCGTGAAATTTTGTATTTGACTATTTTAGCTTCATTTTTGGCCTATAGTCCACAGTTTTTGGCCACATTCGTGAGATTTTTAATTTTCCCTCATTTTGTGGGCTATAGTACACTGTTTTCAATTATTTTCATGAGATTTTGTATTTTACTGTTTTGCCCTCATTTTGTCGGTTATTGTCCATAGTTTCTGGTCGTTTTCGTGATATTTCGTATTTGAATGTTTTAGCCTCATTTGTGTGCTGTAGTCCCAATTTTCGATCACTTTCGTGAGATATTTTATTTCCCTCATTTTGTGGGCTAGTACACTATTTTCGATTATTTTTCATTAGATTTCGTATTTTACAGTTTTGGCCTAATTTTGTGGGTGTCCACAGTTTCCGGTCATTTTCTGTGAAATTTTGTATTAGAATGTTTTAGCCGCTTTTGTGGGCTCTAGCCCACGGTTTTCGGCCACTTTCGAGAGATTTTTCGTTTCCACCATTTTATGGGCTATAGTACACTGTTTTCGATCACTTTCAAGAGATCGTATTTTATAGTTTTGGCCTCATTTTGTGAGTTATGTAGGTCACAATTTCCGACCGTTTTCGTGAAATTTTGTGTTTGTCTGTTTTAGCTTCATTTGTGGGCTATAGTCCACACTTTTCGGCCACTTTAGTGAGATTTTTATATTTACCTCATTTTGGGGGCTATAGTACACTGTTTTCAATCACTTTCATGAGATTTCATATTTTACTGTTTTGGCCTCATTTTGTGGGTTATAGTCCACAGTTTCTTGTTATTTTCGTGAAATTTTGTGTTTGAATATTTCAGCCTCATTTGTGGACTATAGTCCACAATTTTCGGCTACTTTCGTAAGATTTTTTATTTCCCTCATTTTGTGGGCTATAGTACACTTTTTTCGATCACTTTCATGAGATTTCGTATATTACTTTTTTGGCCTCATTTTGTGGGTTATAGTCTACAATTTCTGATCGAAATTTTGTATTTGAATGTTTTAGCCTCCTTTGTGGGCTATAGTCCACTGTTTTCGGCAACTTTAGTGAGAATTTTTATTTCCCTCATTTTGTGGGCTGTAGACTATTCTCGATCACTGACATGAGATTTCGTATTTTTTACAGTTTTGGCCTCATTTTGTGGGTTATAGTCCACAGTTTTCGGGCACTTTCGCGAGAAATTTTATTTCCCTCATTTTGTGGGCTATAGTACACTGTTTTCGATCACTTTCATGAGATTTCGTATTTTTCTATTTTGGCATCATTTTATGGGTTATAGTCCACAGTTTCAGGCCACTTTTACGTATATTAGTATTTGACTGTTTTAGCCTCATTTGTGGGCTATAGTCCACAGTTTTCGGCCACTCTAGTGCAAACTTTTATTTCCCTGATTTTGTGGGCTATAATACACTGTTTTCAATCACTTTCATAAGATTTTGAGGTATACTATTTTAACCTCATTTTCTGGGTTATTGTCCATAGTTTCCGGTCGTTTTCATGAAATTTTGTATTTGACTATTTTATCCTCATCTGCGGGCAATAGTCCACAGTTTCGGTGAATTTAGAGTGAACTTTTATTTCCCTCATTTTGTGAGCTACAGTACACAGTTTTTGATCATTTCATGAGATTTCGTATTTTACTGTGTTGGCCTCATTTCGTGGATTCCACAGTTTCTGGCCATTTTCGCGAAATTTTGTATTTGACTGTTTTAGCCTCATTTGTGGGCTATAGTCCATAGTTTTTGGCCGCTTTAGTGAGAATTTTTATTTCCCTCATTTTGAGGGCTATAGTACACTGTTTTCGATCACTGACATGAGATTTCGTATTTTACAATTTTGGCCTCATTTTGTGCGTTATATATAGTCCACTGTTTTCGGGCACTTTCGCGAGATTTTTTTATTTTCCTCATTTTGTGGGCTATAGTACACTGTTTTCGATTACTTTCATGAGATTTCGTATTTTGCTGTTTCGGCCTCATTTTGTGGGCTATATAGTCCACAGTTTCCGACCGTTTTCGTGAAATTTTGTATTTAAATGTTTTAGCCTCATTTGTGGGCTATAGTCCATAGTTTTTTGTCACTTTCGGGAGATTTTTTATCTCTCATTTTGTGGGCAATAGTACACTGTTTTCGATCACTTTCATGAGATTTTGTATTTTTCTGTTTTGGGCTTATTTTCTGCGTTATAGTCCACAGTTTAAGGTCGTTTTCGTGAAATTTTCTATTTAAATGTTTTAGCCTCACTTGTGGCCGATAGTCCACAGTTTTCGGCCACTTTCGTGAGATTATTTATTTCCCTCATTTTGTGGGCTACAGTCCACAATTTCCGACCGTTTTCATGAAATTTTGTATTTAATTGTTTTAGCCTCATTTGTGGGCTATACCCTGTAGTTTTCGGCCACTTTCGTGAGATTTTTTATTTCCTTCTTTTTTGTGGGCTATAGTACATTGTATTCGATCACCTTCTGGAAATTTCGAATTTTACTGTTTTGGCATCATTTTGGGGTTATAGTCCACAGTTTTCGGACATTTTCGTGAAATTTAGCATTTGAATGGTTTAACCCATTTGTGGGTCCACAGTTTTCAATCACTTTCGTGAGATTTGTAATTTCCCTCATTTTGTGGGCTATTACACAGTTTTCGATCACTTTCATTAGATTTCGTACTTTAGTGTTGGCCTCATTTTGTGGATTATAGTCTACAGATTCCGGTAATTTTTGTGAAATTTTGTATTTGAATGTTTTAGCCTCAATTGTGGGCTATAGTCCACAATTTTCGGTCACTTTCGTGAGATTTGTTGTTTCCCTCATTTTGTGGGCTATAGTAAACTGTTTTCGATCACATTCATTATATTTTGTACAGTACTGTTTTGGCCTCATTTTATGGGTTATACTCCACAGTTTAGGGTCATTTTTGTGAAATTTTGTATTTGAATTTTTTAGTCTCATTTGTGAGCTATAGTCCATAGTTTTCGGGCACTTTCGTGAGATTTTTAATTTCCACTCCTATTGTGGGCTATATTGCACTGTTCTCGATCACTTTCATGAGATTTCAAATTTTACTGTTTGGGCTTATTTTGTGGGTTAGTCCACAGTTTCCGACCGTTTTCGTGAAATTTTGTATTTGACTGTTTTTGCCTCAATCGTGGGCTATAGTGCACTGTTTTCGCCCACTTTCGTGAGATTTTTAATTTTCCCTCATTTTGTGGGCTATAGTACACTATTTTCGATCACATTCTTGAGTTTTCGTATTTTACTGTTTTGACCTCAATTTGTGGGTTATTCTACAGTTTCCGGTCCTTTTCGTGAAATTTTGAATTTGAATGTTTTAGCCACAGTTGTGGGGTATATAGTCCACAGTTTTCGGCCACTTTCATGAGTTTTTTATTTCCATCATTTTGTGGGCTATAGTACACTGTTTTCGATCACTTTCACGAGATTTCGTATATTTCTGTTTTGGCCTCATTTTGTGCGTTATAGTCCACAGTTTAAGGTCGTTTTCGTGAAATTTTCTATTTAAATGTTTTTTCCTCACTTGTGGCCTATAGTCCAAAGTTTTCGGCCACTTTCGTGAGATTATTTATTTCTCTCATTTTGTGGGCTATAGTACACTGTTTTCGATCACTTTCATGAGATTTTGTATTTTACTGTTTTAGCCTCATTTTGTGGGTTACAGTCCACAATTTCCGACCGTTTTCATGAAATTTTGTATTTAATTGTTTTAGCATCATTTGTGGGCTATACCCTGTAGTTTTCGGCCACTTTCGTGAGATTTTTTATTTCCCTCTTTTTTGTGGGTTATAGTACATTGTATTCGATCACCTTCTGGAAATTTCGAATTTTACTGTTTTGGCCTCATTTTGGGGTTATAGTCCACAGTTTTCGGACATTTTCGTGAAATTTAGCATTTGAATGGTTTAACCCATTTGTGGGTCCACAGTTTTCGGCCACTTTCGTGAGATTTTTTATTTTTCTCATTTCGTGGGCTATAGTACACTATTTTCCGTCACTTTCGTGAGATTTCATATTTTATTGTTTTTGTCTAATTTTCTGAGTCATAGTCCACAGTTTTCGGTCATTTTCGTGAAATTTTGTATTGGAATGTTTTATCCTCATTTGTGGGCTATAGTCCACAGTTTTCGGCCACTTTCGTGAGATTTTTTTATTTCCCTCATTTTGTGGGCTATAGTACACTGTTTTCGATCACTTAGGAGATTTTGTATTTTTCTGTTTTGGCCTCATTTCGTGGGTTATAACCACAGTTTCCGATTATTTTCGTAAAAAATTTTGTTTGACTATTTTAGCCTGATTTGTGGGCTATAGTCCACCGTTTTCGGCCACTTTCGTGTGTGTTTTTTCCCTCAATTTGTAGATTATAGTACACTATTTTTTATCACTTTCATGATATTTTGTATTTTAATGTTTTGGCCTCATTTTGTGGTTATAGTCCAAAGTTTTCGGTCATTTTAGTGAAATTTGTCTTTGAATGTTTTAGCCTCATTTGTGGGCTATAGTCTACAGTTTTCGGCCACTTTTATGAGATTTTTTATTTCCCTCATTTTGTTCTATCACTTTCACGGGATTTCGTATTTTACTGTTTTGGCCTCATTTTGTGTGTCACAGTCCACAGTTTCCGACCGTTTTTCGTAAAATTTTGTATTTGACTGTGTTAGCCTCATTTGTGGGCTATAGTCCACAGTTTTCGCCCACTTTCGTGAGTTTTTTTTCCCCTCATTTTGGGGGTGGTAATACACTGTTTTCGATCATTTTCGCTAGATTTCGTATTTTACCGTTTTGGCCTCATTTTGTGGGTAACAGTTTCCTACCGTTTTCGTGAAATTTTGTATTTATCTGTTTTAGCCTCATTTGTGGGCTATAGCAGACAGTTTTCGGCCACTTTCGTGAGATTTTAAAATTTTCCTCATTTTGTGGGCTATAGTACACTGTTTTCAATTACTTTCATGAGATTTTGTATTTGACTGTCTTGGCCTCATTTTATGGGCTATAGTCCACAGTTTCCGGTCGTTTTTGTGAAATTTTGTATTTGAATGTTTTAGCCTCATTTGTGGGCTATAGTACACATTTTTCGGCTACTTTCGTGATATTTTTTATTTCCCTTATTTTGTGGGCTACAATACACTGTTTTCGATCACTTTCACAAGATTTCGTATTTTACTATTTTAGCCTCATTTTCTAGGTTATAGTCCACTCTTTCCGACCATTTTAGTGAAATTTTGTATTTGACTGTGTTAGCCTCATTTGTGGGTTATAGCCCGCAGTTTTCTGCCACTTTCGTGAGATTTTTTATTTCTCTCATTTTGCAGGCTATAATACGTTGTTTTCGATCACTTTCAGGAAATTTTGTATTTTACTATTTTGGCCTTATTTTGTGGGTTATAGTCCACATTTCAGGTCATTTTCGTGAAATTTAGAATTTGAATGGTTTAGCCTGATTTGGGAGCTATAACCCCAGTTTTGGGCCACTTTCGTGAGATTTTTTATTTTCCTTATTTTGTGGGCTATAGTACACTATTTTCGGTCACTTTCATGTGATTTTGTATTTTACTGTTTTGGCCTCATTTTGTGGGTTATAGTCCATTGTTTCCGTTCATTTTCGTGAATTTTTTTTTTTGAATTTTTTAGCCTCATTTGTGACCTATAGTCCACAGTTTTCGGCCACTTTCGTGAGGTTTTTATTTCCTTCATTTTGTGGGTTGTAGTACACTATTTTCGATCACTTTCATGAGATTTCGTATCTTACTGTTTTGGCCTCAATTTGTGCGTTATAGCCCACAGTTTCGGATTGTTTTCGTAAAATTTTTTATTTGACTGTTTTTGCCCCAATTGTGGGCTAGTCCACAATTTTTGGCCACTTTCGTGAGTTTTTAAATTTTCCCTCATTTTGTGGGCTATGGTACAATGTTTTCGTTCACTTTCTTGAGATTTCATATTTTACTGTTTTGGCCTCATTTTCTGGGTTATAGTCCACAGTTTTCGGTCGTTTTCGTATAATTTTGTATGTTAATGTTTTAGTCTCATTTGTGGGCTATAGTCCCTAGTATTCGGCCACTTTTGTGAGATTTTTTATTTCCCTCATTTTGTGGGCTATAGTACACTGTTTTTTATCGCTTCCATCAGATTTTGTATTTTACTGTTTTGGCCACATTTTGTGTGTTATATATTCCACAGTTTCCAACCATTTTTGCGAAATTTTGTATTTGACTGTTTTAGACTCATTTGTGGGCTATAGTCCGCAGTTTTCGGCCACTTTTGTGATATTTTTTATTTCCCTCATTTTGTGGGCTATAGTACACTGTTTTCCATCACTTTCATGAGATTTCGTATTTTACTGTTTTGGCCTCATTTTGTGGTCAATCCACAGTTTCCAGTCGTTTTCGTGAAATTTTGTATTTGAATGTTTTAGCCTCATGTTATAGTCCGCAGATTCCGGTCATTTTCGTGAAATTTTGTTTTTGAATTTTTTTAGCCTCATTTGTGGCGTATAGTCCACAGTTTTCGGCCAGTTTCGTGAGATTTTTTATTTCCCTCGTTTTGTGGGCTATAGTACACTGTTTTCGATCCTTTTCATTAGATTTCGTATTTTACTGTTTTGGCATCATTTTATGGGCTATAGTCCCTAGTTTCCGGTCGTTTTTTGTGAAATTTTGTATTAGAATGTTTTAGACTCTTGTGTGGGATCTAATCCACATTTTTCGGCCACTTTCAAGAGATTTTTTATTTCCCTCATACTGTGGGCTATAGGACACTGTTTTCGATCACTTTCATGACATTTCATATTTTACTATTTTGGCCTCATTTTGTGAGTTAGGTCACAGTTTCCGACCATTTTTGTGAAATTTTGTATTGGAGTGTTTTAGCCTCATTTGTGGGCTGTAGTCCACAGTTTTCGGCCACTTTTGTGTAATTTTTTATTTCCCTCATTTTGTGGGCTATAATACAATGTTTTCGATCACTTTAATGAGATTTCGTATTTTACTATTCGGGCCTAATTTTGTGGGTTATTACACCGTTTCCGGTCGTTTTTGTGAAATTTTGTATTTGAATGTTTTAGCCTCATTTGTGGGCCATAGTCCACAGTTTTCGGTCACTTTCGTGAGATTTGTTATTTTTCTCATTTTGTGGGCTATTACACTGCTTTCGATCACTTTCACTAGATTTTGTACTTTACTATTTTGGCCTCATTTTGTGGGTTATAGTCCACAGATTCCGGTCATTTTGATTAAATTTTGTATTTGAATGTTTTTGCCTCATTTGTGGGCTATAGTCCAGAGTTTTCGGTCACTTTCGTGAGATTTGTTATTTCCCTCATTTTGTGGGAGATAGTACACTATTTTCGATCACTTTCATTAGATTTCGTAATTAACAGTTTTGGCCTCAGTTTGTTGGTTATAGTCCATAGTTTCCAGTCGTTTTTGTGAAATTTTGTATTTGAATATTTTAGCTTCATTTGTGGGCTATAGTCCACAGTTTTCGGCCACTTTCATGAGATTTTAATTTTCCCACATTTTGTGGGCTATATTATACTGTTTTCGGTCATTTTCGTGAGATTTCGTATTTTACTGTTTTGGCCTCATTTTGGGGCTTAGTCCACAGTTTTCCGGTCGTTTTCGTGAAATTTTGTATTTAAATGTTTTAGCCTCATGTTATAGTCCACAGATTCCGGTCATTTTCGTGAAATTTTGTATTTGAATTTTTTAACCTCATTTGTGGCGTATAGTCTACAGTTTTCGGCCACTTTCGTGAGATTTTTTATTTCCCTCATTTTGTGGGCTATAGTACACTGTTTTCGATCCTTTTCAATAGATATCGTATTTTACTGTTTTAGCATCAATTTATGGGTTATAGTTCACAATTTTAGGTTGTTTTTTGTGAAATTTTGTATTTGAAAGTTTTAGATTCTTTTGTGGGCTCTAGTCCACAGTTTTCGGCCACTTTTGAGAGATTTTTTATTTCCATCATATTGTGGGATATAGTACACTGTTTTCGATCACTTTTATGACATTTCGTATTTTATTGTTTTGGCCTCATTTCGTGAGTTATAGGTAACAGTTTCCGACCGTTTTCGTGAAATTTTATATTTGACTGTTTTAGCCTCATTTTTGGGCTATAGTCCACAGTTTTCGGCCACTTTTGTGAGATTTTCTATTTCCCTCATTTTGTGGGCTATAATACACTGTTTTCGATCACTTTCATGAGATTTCGTATTTTTTTTGGGCCTCATTTTCTGGGTTACAGTCCACAGTTTCCAGTCGTTTTCCTGATATTTTGTATTTGAATGTTTTAGCCTCATTTGTGGACTGTAGTCCACAGTTTTCGGTCACTTTCCTGAGAGTTTTTATTTCTCTCATTTTGTGGGTTGTTACACAGTGTTCGATCACTCGGATTAGATTTCGTACTTTACGGTTTTGGCCTTATTTTGCGGGTTATAGTCCACAGATTCCGGTCATTTTCGTTAAATTTTCTATTTGAATGTTTTAGCCTCATTTCTGGGTTATAGTCCACAATTTTCGATCACTTTCGTGAGATTTGTTATTGCCCTCATTTTGTGGGCTATAGTACACTGTTTTCGATCACTTTCATTAGATTTCGTAATTTACTGTTTTGGTCTCATTTTGTGGGTTATAGTCCATAGTTTCCGGTCGATTTTGTGAAATTTTGTATTTGAATATTTTAGCTTCATTTGTGAGCGATAGTCCACAGTTTTTGGCCACTTTCGTGAGATTTTAATTTTCCCTCATTTTGTGGGCTATATTACACTGATTTCGATCACTTTCATGAGATTTCGTATTTTACTGTTTTGGGAATATTTTGTGGGTTATAGTTTACAGTTTCCGACCGTTTTCGGGAAATTTTGTATTTGAATATTTTAGACTCATTTGTGGGCTGTACTCCATAGTTTTCGGTCACTTTCGTGGGAGTTTTTATTTCCCTCATTTTGTGGGCTATAGTGCACTATTTTCGATCACTTTCAGGAGATTTCGTAACTGTTTTGGCCTCATTTTGTGGGTTATAGTCCACAGTTTCCAGTCATTTTCGTGAAATTTTGTATTTGAATGTTTTAGCCTCATTTGTGGGCTACAGTCCATAGTTTTTGGCTGCTTTCATGACATTTTTTATTTCTCTTATTTTGTGGGCTATAGTACATTATTTTCGATTACTTTCATGAGATTTCGTATTTTACTGTTTTGGCCTCATTTTGTGGGTTATTCCACAGTTTTCGGTCATTTTCGTGAAATTTTGTATTTGAATGTTTTGGCCTCATTTTATAGTCCACAGATTCCGGTCATTTTCGTGAAATTTTGTATTTGAATTTTTGAGCCTCATTTGTGGCGTATGGTCCACAGTTTTCGGCCACTTTCATGAGATTTTTTATTTTCCTCATTTTGTGGGCTATATTACACTGTTTTCGATCCTTTTCATTAGATTTCGTATTTTACTATTTTGGAATCAATTTATGGGTTATAGTCCACAATTTCCGGTAATTTTTTGTGAAATTTTGTATTTGAATGTTTTAGATTCTTTTGTGAGTTCAAGTCCACAGTTTTCGGCCACTTCCGAGAGATTTTTTATTTCCCTCATATTGTGGGCTATAGTACACTGTTTTCGATCACTTTCTTGACATTTCATATTTAACTGTTTTGGCCACATTTTGTGAGTTATAGGTCACAGTTTCCAACTATTTTCGTGAAATTTTGTATTTGACTGTTTTAGCCTCATTTGTGGGCTATCCACAGTTTTCGGCCACATTCGTGACATTTTTATTTCCCTCATTTTGTGGGCCATAGTACAATGTTTTCGATCACTTTCATGAGATTTCGTATTTTACATTTTGGGCCTAATTTTGTGGGTTATAGTCCACACTTTCCGGTCGTTTTCATGAAATTTTGTATTTGAATGTTTTAGCCTCATTTGTGGGCTATAGTCCACAAATTTCGGTCACTTTCATGAGAGTTTTTATTTCCCTCATTTTGTGGGCTATTACACTGTTTTCGATCACTTTCATTAGATTTCGAACAATACTGTTTTGGCCTCATTTTGTAGGTTATAGTCCACAGATTCCGGTCCTTTTCGTGAAATTTTGTATTTGACTGTTTTAGACTCATTTGTGGGCTATAGTCCACAGTTTTCGACCACTTTCGGGGGATTTTTTATTTGCCTCATTTTGTGGGCTATAGTACACTGTTTTCGATCACTTTCATGAGATTTCGTATTTAACTGTTTTGACCTCATTTTGTGGGTTATAGTCCACACTTTCCGTTCGTTTTCGTGAAATTTTGTATTTGAATGTTTTAGCCTCATTTGTGGGCTTTAGTCCACAGTTTTCAGTCACTTTCGTGAGATTTGTTATTTCCCTCATTTTGTGGGCTATAGTACTCTATTTTCGATCACTTTCATTAAATTTCATAATTTGTTGTTTTGGCCTCATTTTGTGGGTTATTGTCCACAGTTTCTGGTCGTTTTTTGTGAAATTTTGTATTTGAATGTTTTAGCCTCATTTGTGGGCTATATAGTCCACAGTTTTCGGTCACTTTCGGGACACTTTTAATTTCCCCTCATATTGTGGGCTATAATGCACTGTTTTCGATCACACTCTTGAGATTTTATATTTTACTGTTTTGGGCTTATTTTTTTGGTTATAGTCCATAGTTTCCGACTGTTTTCGTGAAATTTTGTATTTGAATGTTTTAGCCTCATTTGTGGGCAATAGTTCACAGTTTTCGGTCACTTTCGTGAGATTTGTTATTTCCCTCATTTTGTGGGCTATTGTATGCTATTTTCGATCACTTTCATTTGGTTTCGTAATTTACTGTTTTGGCATCATTTTTTGGGTAGTCCATAGTTTCCAGTCGTTTTTGTGAAATTTTGTATTTGAACTATGTTTGCCCGTTGACATGTGCCTACGGCACGTCTTCGAAACGGTGCACCTGATAGTTTTGGAGGTCCAGCAAATTAATTGAAGTATCAAATATATTATATGAGGAAGCAGTATATCCACCTTTAAGCTCAACCATCACCTTCTTGATCATTAGTTTGAACTTACCTGGAATGCATATTGTTTGTTAGAAACACTTCATAGAGTTTTTATTAACTTCAGCATCACTTTTAGATGCTTGTAATCGTTATGCAAGGACATTATCATATAGGTTTTATAGAGCTTATTCTAATCCCATAACCACTATGAGCATGTCTAAATACAATGGTAACGTAAGCGCAGGTGTGAAGGAATCTACAATACCAATAATCTAAAAATTTGTTTGTCTGAGACTCAGTTTGCAATTAAAATACCTCTTATTATTATTTCAACCAAAATGAAATATATGAAGTTCTCAAAACTCTAATCCAATCTAATCATTTCTTTTATCTCCACTTTGTCTCCCCACTGCACATTTATAAAAAAAAATCAAAATGGATAAATAACAAATTTACTTTAGCTGTCTTTCTTGAGTAGAGAGTTTGCACCCTTCACTGGTAAACTCCAGTCATCCCAATCCTATATATCCAAACATACACAAAAAGTTCTTATATGTTATATTATCCATTGTTTCTAATAACCAGTGAAGGGAACACTTCACGACAGTATTTTCTCTTCTAGTAAAGAAATTAATGTTTCATATTTGCCAACTTATTTTAGGTTGCTGGTCAGCTTACCTGTCCTACTATGGTTTGGAAAGCCCAAATTGAGGCAACCAAATAATCCATCTCTCACTTGCGTGCACCTCAAATCAAAACCAATAAAAAATTAATTAAATAAATCACTAAATTAAAAAAATTTAAACTTAAAAATAAAACAATCATACCTCTATGAACTTAGATCCCATGCAAACACAAAACTCGAGTCAGAAAAAAACTGAGTAATCCCCTGCACACACAAAATTAAAAATTAGAATGAGAATTTGGTTAATGAGATGAAATTAGAGTTGTCACTTTGCATATAGAGGCTCTCGATTCGGTGGAGGGAGTCGCCGATATGGAGTCGCTTGATATTCGCGCTCGATTTGGTGGAAGGGAGTCACCGATACGGAATCAGCAACAGATCAGATATCGACGACTACCTTTTGATTGAGGTTCGACATTGGATTTGTATTTGGATTTGCTTTGAGAATTTCAAATTTTCAAATTTTCAAATTTTCAAATTTTCAAATTTTCAAATTTTCAAATTTTCAAATTTTTAAAAAAATTTTAAAAAATCTATGTTAAAATTTTCAAATTTTTAAATTTTTTTTTAAAAAAAAATTTATTTTTTTAATTTTTAAATTTTCTTTTAAATTTTTTATTTTTTTTAAATTTTTTGTAAGTTTTTGATATTTAGATTTTTTGAATTATTTTTAAAGTTTTTAAATTTTTAATTTTTTTAGTTTTTAAGTTTTTTTATTTTTTAAATTTTTAAAATTTTTATTTTCTTAATTTTTGAATAGGAGAGAGGGAGAGAGAGAGAGAGAGAGAGAGAGAGAGAGAGAGAATTAAATAAATAAATTTAAAAAGGTGTTTTGGGTGGGGGGGAATTTGAATTTGAGTTTTTTTTTTTTGGGGGGGGGGGGGG
Source organism: Hemerocallis citrina (assembly GCA_017893485.1). Taxonomy (NCBI): domain Eukaryota; kingdom Viridiplantae; phylum Streptophyta; class Magnoliopsida; order Asparagales; family Asphodelaceae; genus Hemerocallis; species Hemerocallis citrina. The sequence goes on from CM030361.1 coordinate 311,136,767, forward strand.
GGGGGGGAATGTGTTTTGTAAGGTTAGATCTGAGCCTTTGATTTTCGGGGGATTGAAGGAGAGCCACTTGATAGCTTTCTTTGTGTTCTATTATATAGATGTTGTAGCCTCAATTGTGGGCTATAGTCCACAGTTTTCGGCCACTTTCGTAAGATTTTAAATTTTCCCTCATTTTGTGGGCTATATTGCACTGTTTTCGATCACTTTCATGAGATTCATATTTTGCTAATTTGGGCTTATTTTGTGGGTTATAGTCCACAGTTTCCGACCATTTTCGTGAAGTTTTGTATTTGACTGTTTTCGCCTAATTTGTGAGTTGTAGTACACTGTTTTCGTCCACTTTCAGGAGATTTCGTATTTTACTATTTTGGCCTCATTTTGTGGGTTATAGTCCACAGTTTCGGGTCATTTTTGTGAAATTTTGTATTTGAATGTTTTAGCCACATTTGTAGGCTACAGTCCACAGTTTTCGGCCACTTTTGTAAGATTTTTTATTTCTCTCATTTTTTGGGCAATAGTACACTGTTTTCAATCACTGTCAAGAGATTTCGTATTTTAGAAGGCGATTAGAAGGCGATTCAAAATTCAAAAACCCCTTCTTCCTCAGCATCTTCTCTCCCCAGATCCAGTCGATCCTCCCTCCTTCTCGCTTTCGCCTTTCAATCAACATTGTTGAGCTCCCCATTCCCTGCCGACCCATCTTAGCCTTTTTGTTTTTGAGTCGGTGCTCTTCTTCCTCTCCTTCAGAGCTCAGAGCGTGGCGCTTCTCCCCTTTCGCTCTCCCTTTGTCCATCTCGGTGGTGGCCAGACCTGATCGGCCTTTTTGGCTCAACATCGACTCGCCTTCCTCCACCTCTGAGCGGTGTTGCTCCTCCGTCCAGTCGCCGGTGTCCTCTTTTAGTGTAAGCATTTCAGCCAGGAGTCTCCTCCCCCTACCAGCTGCGATCCAGTCACCCCGTTTCAACAGCGCGCTGTAAGTTTCTGGCCGTTTTGATCTTTAGTATTATTTCGGTAGTCTTGTTTTTGTGGGTTGATCCCTGGAGCATTTCTTTTGTTCTGTTGCTTATTCTTAGCGCTGTGTAGTGTTCCGTTATCAGTTAATAGTTGGTGCTGGCTTTGTGTTCCCCATTCCCTGGGGACTTTTTTGCCAGCGATTCTTCAGCTCATGTCGGTGTACTGACTGAGATATTCTTCTAGACTGGCCGTTCTATCTATCCTCTCTCTCTATATATTTTCTCCTATCTTGTTCTTCTAATTGGAGAGTGCGGTTTCTCTACTTTGAGAGGCACTGTGTTGTTATAGCACTGGTATCGTTTTTCTTGTGGAAATGTTATTGGTTTCCATTATGTTAGTGGTCTCTCTATCCTCTTCCTTTCCTTTTTTGGAGCTTAGTTTTTCTCCATTCTTGGAAGGGTCTCTTCTATGAATCTTATCAAGGCTGTAGCGAGCTCTGATCGTTCAGCTTCGGATCAGGACTCGCTGAGGAATGGTTCTACTTCTACTTGGAATTTCATTTCCCCCTCTCAGGGTTCTCCCAATTGCTTTAACTCCCCTTCGCATTATAGGCCCGATCTTCATCGGGTCTGCTTCAGGTGCCTCCTTTCTGGGCATCTTAAGCGTGATTGTATGAATAAAATGAAGTGTTTATTCTGTGATAAGCTCGGTCACTCTCGTAGTCGTTGCTTTTCCCTTCAAAAACTTCTGGGATGGCCCAGTGGTCATCCCTTACCGGCCAAACTCCTATCCTTCCTTAATTACCCCCTCTTAAAGCTCAAGCTTCTGAATAGCTTGGTTAGGAAGCACAGTAGGGTTGAGAGCCAGGACCTCGACTCCTCTGTCTTGGCTGAAAGTTCAGCGTCGAATTCATCCCCATCTAGTCCTTCTCCTCGCGCATTTCCAGTCACTCTTATTTGGCCTAATATTGCTTTCCTTTTTAAGGACCGTAAAGCTTTAACGAACATTGTTTCCACCCCCCGCCGGGCCTCTTTCAAGGATCAACCCCGACCCATCTCAGTGGTTCCGTCATTATTCGTGAAGTTAGGTATTTATCCTGACTGGTTTAAATCCTATTCCTCGTATCTTTCGTGGTCTCGTAGTGCGAGAGAGTCTGCTCCACATTCCAGCACTTCTGACCCCCTTGTGCACCCTGACAGAGCTATTATTGATTTTAAGGACCCTTCTCTGCACTATAACTATCCCTGTACTTTGAAGTTCACTTATCCCTTATCTTCTGCGATCTCGTTTCATTATCCAGGATGCCTATACTCTTGGTATCAACTTTTAGGGGCTCAGTCCTAGCTCTATCAGGTCCTGAGGGCTTTCAAACTCTTCTTGCTCTCCCTTCCCCTAAAGTATTCTATTAGTTTTGATGGCACTTCATTTCCCCTTTGGGCCGGCACCACCAAAACCATCCCATCTATCTCTTCGACTGCTCCCAGCAGTCACAGTTCCCCCCTGTGTTCCATCTCTGTTGATGTCTCTTCATCTGACCTTGGGGCGTTTTCGCCCCCTTCTGCAAGTGCCGCCTATCCCCCTGTCAAGCGCGGTTACAAAAAGAAAGTTTTCGATCTTTCGAAGATTCAAGTGAGCGCTCGCCTTATTGCGAGGAAAGCAGGCTCCGTGTCAGCTCTTCAGCCAAGGCACTGTGGAGTTTCGCCTGCTCGTTGACATCCCCGGTGTTAGCAGTGTCTTTCCGCCGTTTAGCCACTAGAGTCCCTCTAGACTGCTAATGGAGTTGGATGTCGTCGTGGAGGGAGTTTTTAATCCAGCTTTCTTGGATCGTTTGCTCGTGTCTCTGGGCCTTTTGCAACGCTCTATGGTTTCGGGATGGTGACTCTTTGCCGTGTTTTGGCCCTCTGTATTGATACATGTTATTGTATTTCTTTTTTATTCGTTTATTTCTGTTTTACCTCTTGTAAAACCCTTGATGCTTGTTTGTATTATTACTGTTTAATTGATTAATATATTTTTGATGGCTGGAGCCTTTTGGCTCTATCCGATTCATCAAAAAAAAAGATTTCGTATTTTACTGTTTTGGCCTCATTTTGTGGGTTATAGTCCACAATTTCCGATCAAAATTTTGTATTTGAATGTTTTAGCCTCATTTGAGGGATATAGTCCATAGTTTTCGGCCACTTTCGTAAGATTTTTATTTCCCTTATTTTGTGGGCTATAGTACACTGTTTTCGATCACTTTCATGTTACTGTTTCTGCCTATTTTTGTGGGTTATAGTCTAGAGTTTCTGGTCGTTTTTGTGAAATTTTGTATTTGAATGTTTTAGCCTCCGTTGTGGGCAATAGTCCCTAGCCTTCGGCCACTTTCGTGAGATTTTTTATTTCCCTCATTTTGTGGGTTATAGTTCACTGTTTTCGATCACTTTCACGAGATTTCGTATTTTACTGTTTTGGCCTCATTTTGTGGGGTGTAGTCCATAGTTTCCGACCGTTTTCTTCAAATTTTGTATTTAATTGTTTTAGCCACATTTGTGGGCTATAGTCCGCAATTTTCTGCCACTTTCGTGAGATTTTTTTATTTCTCTCAATTTGTGGGCTATAGTACTTTGTTTCGATCACTTTCAAAAAATTTCATATTTGATTGTTTTGACCTCATTTTGTGGGTTATAGTCCACAGTTTCCGGTCATTTTCGTGAAATTTAGAATTTGAATGGTTTAGCCTGATTTGGGAGCTATAGTCCACAGTTTTCGGCCACTTTCGTGAGATTTTTTATTTTCCTCATTTTGTGGGCTATAGCACACAGTTTTTGATCTCTTTCATGAGATTTCGTATTTTACTGTTCTGGCCTCATTTTGTGCGTTATAGCCCACAGTTTCCGACTGTTTTCGTGAAATTTTGTATTTGACTGTTTTAGCCTCAATTGTGGGCTATAGTCCACAATTTTAGGCTACTTTCGTGAGTTTTTTAATTTCCCCTCATTTTGTTGCCTATAGTACACTGTTTTTGGCCCCTTTCTCATTTTGTTCGATAACTTTCACAAGATTTTGTATTTTAATGTTTTGGCCTCATTTTGTGGGTTATAGTCCACAGTTTTCGGTCATTTTCGTGAAATTTTGTATTTGAATGTTTTGGCCTCATTTGTGGGCTATAGTCCACAGTTTTTGGCCACTTTCGTGAGATTTTTTATTTCCCTCATTTTGTGGGCTATAGTACAATGTTTTCGATCACTTTCAAGAGATTTTGTATTTTACAGTTTTGGCCACATTTTGTGGGTTATAGTCCACAGTTTCCGATCGTTTTCGGGAAATTTTGTATTTGAAAGTTTTAGCCTCCTTTGTGTGCTATAGCCCCTAGTCTTCGGCCACTTTCGTGAGATTTTTTATTTTCCTCATTTTGTGGGCTATAATAGTACACTGTTTTCGATCTCTTCAATGAGATTTCATAATTTACTGTTTTGGCCTCATTTTGGGGGTTATTGTCCACAGTTTCCGGTCATTTTCGTGAAATTTAGTATTTAAAAGGTTTAGCCTCAGTTGTGAGCTATAGTCCACGGTTTTCGGCTACTTTTGTGAGATTTTTTATTTCCCACATTTTGTGGGCTATGGTACTCTGTTTACGATCACTTTCACGAGATTTCGTATTTTACTCTTTTGGCCTCATTTTGTGGGTTATAGTCCACAGTTTCTTGTCGTTTTTTGTGAAATTTTTTATTTAAATGTTTTAGCCTCATTTGTGAGCTATAGTCCACAGTTTTCGGCCACTTTCATGAGATTATTTATTTCCCTCATTTTGTGCGCTACAGTACACTGTATTCGATCACTTTCACGAGATTTCGTATTTTACTGTTTTGGCCTCATTTTGTGGGTTATATAGTCCACAGTTTCCGACCGTTTTCATGAAATTTTGTATTTATTTGTTTTAGCCTCATTTGTAGGCTATAGTCCGTAGTTTTCGGCCACTTTCGTGAGATTTTTTATTTCCCTCATTTTGTGCGCAATAGTACACTATATCGTTCACTTTCCCGAGATTTCGTATTTTACTGTTTTGGCCTCATTTTGTGGGTTATAGTCGACAGTTTCCGACCGTTATCGTGAAATTTGTATTTACTTGTTTCAGCCTCATTTGTGGGCTATAGTCCGCAGTTTTCAACTATAGTACATTGTTTTCGATCACTTTCAGGAAATTTCGTATTTTACTGTATTGGCCTAATTTTGGGGGTTATAGTCCATAGTTTTGGGGTCATTTTCGTGAAATTTAGCATTTGAATGGTTTAGCCTCAGTTGTGGGCCATAGTCCACGGTTTTCAGCCACTTTCATGTGATTTTTTATTTCCCTCATTTTGTGGGCTATAGTACTCTGTTTTCGATCACTTTTAGGTGATTTCGTATTTTACTGTTTTGGCCTCATTTTGTGGGTTACAGTTTTCCGACCGTTTTCGTAAAATTTTGTGTTTGACTGTTTTAGGCTGGTTTGTGGGATGTAGTCCACCGTTTTCGGCGACTTTCGGGAGATTTCTTATTTCCCTCATTTTTTGGGCTATAGTACACTGTTTTCGATCGCTTCCATGAGATTTCGTAATTTCCTGTTTTGGCTACATTTTGGGGGTTATAGTCCACAGTTTCCGGTCATTTTCGTGAGATTATTTATTTTTCTCATTTTGTGGACTCTAGTACACTGTTTTCGATCACTTTCACGAGATTTCGGTTTTTACTGTTTTGGCCTCATTTTGTGGGTTATAGTCGACAGTTTCCGACCGTTTTCATAAAATTTTGTATTTAATTGTTTTAGCCTCATTTTTGGGGTATAGTCCGTAGTTTTCTACCACTTTCATGAGATTTTTTGTTTCCCTCATTTTGTGGGCTATAGTACACTGTTTTCGATCACTTTTAGGAAATTTCGTATTTTACTGTTTTGGCCTCATTTTGTGGGTTGTACTCCATAGTTTCCGACCATCTTCATGAAATTTTGTATTTAATTGTTTTAGTCTCATTTTTGGGCTATAGTCCGTAGTTTTCGGCCACTTTCGTGAGATTTTTTATTTCCCTCATTTTGTGGACTATAGTACATTGTTTTCGATCACTTTCAGGAGATTTTGTATTTTACTGTTTTAGCCACATTTTGTGGGTTATAGCCCACAATTTCCGACCGTTTTCGTAAAATTTTTTGTTTGACTGTTTTAGCTTGATTTGTGGGCTATAGTCCACCGGTTTCGGCCACTTTCGTGTGTTTTTAAATTTTCCCTCATTTTGTGGGCTATAGTACACTATTTTTTTATCAATTTCATGAGATTTTGAATTTTAATGTTTTGGCTTCATTTGTGGGTTATAGTCCAAAGTTTGCAGTCATTTTCGTGAAATTTTGTATTTGAATGTTTTAGCCTCATTTGTGGGCTAGTCCACAGTTTTCGGCCAATTTCGAGAGATTTTTTATTTCCCTCATTTTGTTCGATCACTTTCATGAGATTTTGTATTTATCTATTTTGGCCTCATTTTGTGGGTTATGGTCCACAGTTTCCGGTCATTTTCGTGAAATTTAGTATTTGGAGGTTTAGCCTTTTTTGTGGGCTATAGTCCACAGTTTTCGGCCACTTCCGTGAGATTCTTTATTACCCTCATTTTGTGGCCTATAGTACACTGTTTTGATCACTTTCACGATATTTCGTATTTTACTATTTTGGCCTCATTTTGTGGGTTATAGTCCACAGTTTCCAGTAGTTTTCGTGAATTTTAGTATTCGAATATTTTAGCCTCATTTGTGTGCTATAGTCCACAACTTTCGGACACTTTCGCGAGATTTTTTATTTTCCTCATTTTGTGGGCTATAGTACACAGTTTTCGATCACTTTCAGGATATTTTGTATTTTACTGTTTTGGCATCATTTTGTGTGTTATAACCCACAGTTTCCGACCGTTTTCATAAAATAGAGTGTTTGTCTGTTTTTGCCTAATTTGTGGGCAATAGTCCACAGTTTTCGGCCACCTTCATGAGTTTTTTAATTTTCCCTGATTGTGTTGGCAATAGTACACTGTTTTTTATCACTTTCATGAGATTCTGTATTATAATGTTTTGGCCTCATTTTGTGGGTTATAGTCCAAATTTTTCGGTCATTTTCGTGAAATTTTGCATTTCAATGTTTTAGCCTCATTTGTGGGCTATAGTCCACAGTTTTTGGCCACTTTCTCATTTTGTTCGATAACTTTCACGAGATTTCGTATTTTACTGTTTTGGCCTCATTTTGTGGAATATAGTCCATAGTTTCCGACCATTTTCGTGAAATTTTTATTTGACTGTGTTAGCCTCATTTGTGCGCTATAGTCCACAGTTTTTGGCCACTTTCATGAGATTTTTTATTTTCCTCATTTTGTGGGTTGTAGTACACTGTTTTCGATCACTTTCAGGAGATTTCGTATTTTACTGTTTTGGCATCATTTTCTGGGTTATAATCCACAGTTTCCGACCGGTTTTGTGAAATATATTCTATTTAACTGTTTTAGCCTCATTTGTGGGCTATAGTACACAGTTTTCGGCCACTTTCGTGAGATTTTTAATTTTCCCTCATTTTGTGGGCTACAGTGCACTGTTTTCGATTACTTTTATGAGATTTTGTATTTTACTGTTTTGGCCTCATTTTATGGGTTATAGTCCACAATTTCCGGTCATTTTCGTGAAATTTTGTATTTGAATGTTTTGGCCTCATTTGTGGGCTATAGTCCACAGTTTTCGGCCACTTTCGTGAGATTTTTTATTTCCCTCATTTTGTGGGCTATAGTACACTATTTTCGTTCACTTTTATGAGATTTCGTGTTTTTCTGTTTGGGCCTCATTTTGTGGGTTATGGTCCACAGTTTCCGGTCGTTTTCGTGAAATTTTGTATTTAAATGTTCTAGCCTCATTTGTGGGCTATAGTCCACACTTTTCAGCCACTATCGAGAGATTTTTTATTTCCCTCATTTTGTGGGCTATAGTACATTGTTTTCGATCACTTTCAGGAAATTTTGTATTTTACTGTTTTGGCCTCATTTTTTGGGTTATAGTCCACTGTTTCCGACCGTTTTCGTAAAATTTTGTATTTGAGTGTGTTAGCCTCATTTGTGGACTATAGTCCACTATTTTTGGCCACTTTCGTGAGATTTTTTATTTCCATCATTTTGTGGGCTATTGTACACCGTTTTCGATCACTTTCACGAGATTTCGTATTTTTCTGTTTTGGCCTCATTTTGTGGATTATAGTCCACAGTTTCTGTCTGTTTTCGTGAAATATTGTATTTAACTGGGTTAGCCTCATTTGTGGGCTATAATCCACAGTTTTTGGCCACTTTCGTGAGATTTTTTATTTCCCTCATTTTGTGGGTATAGTACTTGTTTCCGATCAATTTCACGAGATTTCGTATTTTACTGTTTTGGCATCATTTTGTAGGTTATAGTCCATAGTTTCCGACCGTTTTCTTGAAATTTTATATTTGATAGTTTTAGCCTCATTTGCTGGCCATAGTCCGCAGTTTCCGTCCACTTTCGTGAGATTGTTTATTTCTCTAATTTTGTGGGCTATAGTACATTGTTGTCGATCACTTTCTGGAAATTTTGTATTTTATTGTTTTGGCCTCATTTTGTGGGTTCACAATTTCCGGTCCTTTTCGTGAAATTTAGAATTTTAATGGTTTAGCCTGATTTGTGGGCTATAGTACATTGTTGTCCAAAGTTTTTGGTCACTTTCGTGAGAGATTTTTTATTTTCCTCATTTTGTGGGCTATATAGTACACTGTTTTCGGTTACTTTAATGAGATTTTGCATTGTACTGTTTAGGCCACATTTTGGGGGTTATAGTCCACTGTTTCCGGTCGTTTTCGTGAAATTGTGTTTTTGAATGTTTTAGCCTCATTTGTGGGGCTATAGTCCACAGTTTTCGGCCACTTTAATGAGATTATTTATTTCCCTCATTTTGGGGGGTATATAGTACACTATTTTCAATCACTTTCAATCACTATTTTCAATCTCATTTTGTGGGATTTAATCCACAGTTTCCAACCGTTTTCATGAATTTTTGTATTTAAATGTTTTAGCATTTCTTTTTAGCGATAGTCCGTAGTTTTTGGCCACTTTCGTGAGATTTTTTATTTAACTCATTTTGTGGGTTATACTGCACTGTTTTCGATAACTTTCAGGAGATTTCGTATTATACTGCATTGTACTGTTTAGGCCACATTTTGTGGGTAATAGTCCACTGTTTCCGGTCGTTTTCGTGAAATTGTGTTTTTGAATGTTTTTGCCTCATTTGTGGGCTATGGTACACAGTTTTCAGCCACTTTTGTGAGATTTTCAATTTCCCTCATTTTGTGGGCTATGGTACATTGTTTTTGATCACTTTCAGGAAATTTCGTATTTTACTATTTTGGCCTCATTTTGGGGTTATAGTCCACAGTATCCGGTCATTTCGTAAAATTTAGTATTTGAATGGTTTAGACTCAGTTGTGGGCCAAAGTCCACAGTTTCCGGCCACTTTCGTGAGATTTTTTATTTCCCACATTTTGTGGACTATAGTACACTATTTTCGATCACTTTCATGCGATTTCTTATTTTTTCTATTTTGGCCTCATTTTGTGGGTTATTCAACAGTTTTCGTTCCTTTTCATGAAATTTTGTATTTGAATGTTTTAGCCTCAGTTGTGGGGCTATAGTCCACAGTTTTCGGCCACTTCCATGAGATTTTTTATTTCCCTCAATTTGGGGGCTATATGGTACACTGTTATCGATCACTTTCATGAGATTTCGTATATTTCTGTTCTGGCCTCATTTTGTGGGTTATAGTCCACAGTTTCCAGTCGTTATCGTGAAATTTTGTATATAAATGTTTTAGCCACTTTTGTAGGCAATAGTCTACATTTTTCGGCCACTTTCGTGAGATTATTTATTTCCCTCATTTTGTGGGGTGTAGTACACTGTTTTCAACCACTTTCACGAGATTTCGTATTTTACTATTTGGCCTCATTTTGTGAGTTATAGTCCACAGTTTCCGACCGTTTTCATGAAATATTGTATTTAATTGTTTTAGCCTCATTTGTTAGCTATAGTCCGTAGTTTTCGGCCACTTTCGTGAGATTTTTTATTTCCCGCATTTTGTCGGCTATAGTACATTGTTTTCGATCACTTTCAGGAAATTTCGTATTTACTGTTTTGGCCACATTTTGGGCCTGTAGTCCACAGTTTCCGGTCGTTTTCGTGAAATTTAGTATTTGGATGGTTTAGCCTCAGTTGTGGGCTATAGTCCAAAGTTTTCGGCCACTTTCGTGAAATTTTTTATTTCCCTCATTTTGTGGGCTATAGTACACTGTTTTTGATCACTTTCAAAAGATTTTGTATTTTACTGTTTTGGCCTCATTTTGTGGGTTATTCCACAGTTTTAGGTCCTTTTCGAGAAATTTTGTATTTGAATGTTTTAGCCTCAGTTGTGGGCTATAGTCCACAGTTTTCGGCCACTTCCATGAGATTTTTTATTTCCCTCAATTTGGGGGTTATATGGTACACTGTTATCGATCACTTTCATGAGATTTCGTATTTTTCTATTTTGGCCTCATTTTGTGGGCTATAGTCCACAATTTTCGGCCATTTTCGTGAGATTATTTATTTCCCTCATTTTGTGTGGTATAGTACACTGTTTTCGATCACTTTCACGAGATTTCGTTTTTTACTGTTTTGGTCGCATTTTGTGGGTTATAGTCCACAGTTTCCGACTGTTTTCATGAAATTTTGTATTTAATTGTTTTAGCCTCATTTTTGGGCTATAGTCCGTAGTTTTCGGCCTCTTTCGTGAGATTTTTTATTTCCCTTATTTTGTGGGCTATAGTACATTGTTTTCTATCACTTTCAGGAAATTTTGTATTTTACTGTTTTGGCCTCATTTTCAGGGTTATAGTCCACAGTTTCCGACCGTTTTCGTGAAATTTTATATTTGACCGTGTTAGCCTCATTTGTGGGCTATTGTCCACTGTTTTTGGCCACCTTCGTGAAACTTTTTTGTTCCCTCATTTTGTGGGCCATTGTACACTGTTTTCGAACACTTTCACGAGATTTCGTATTTTTCTGTTTTGGCCTCATTTTGTGGGTTATAGTCCACAGTTTCCGACCGTTTTCGTGAAATTTTGTATTTGACTGTCTTAGCCGCATTTGTGGGTTATACTCCACAGTTTTTGGACACTTTTGTGAGATTTTTTATTTTCCTCAATTTGTGGGCTATATAGTACACTGTTTTGGCCTCATTTTGTGGGTTATGGTCCACTGTTTACGGTCATTTTCATGAAATTGTGTTTTTGAATGTTTAGGCCTCATTTGTGGGCTGTAGTCTACAGTTTTCGGCCACTTTCGTGAGGTTTTTATTTCCATCATTTTTTTGGTTGTAGTACACTGTTTTCGATCACTTCATGAGATTTCCTATTTTACAGTTTTGGTCTCATTTTGTGCGTTATGGCCCACAGTTTCCGGTCCTTTTCGTGAAATTTTGTATTTGAATGTTTTAGCCTCAGATGTGGGCATTAGTCCACAGTTTTCGGCCACTTTCGTGAGATTTTTTATTTCCCTCATTTTGTGGGCTATAATACACTGTTTTCGGTCACTTTCATGAGATTTCTTATTTTTCTGTTTTGACCTCATTTTGTGGGTTATAGTCCACAGTTTCCTTTCGTTTTCGTGAAATTTTGTATTTAAATATTTTGGCCTCATTTGTGGGGTATAGTTGACAGTTTTCGACCACTTTCGTGAGATTTTTTATTTCCCTCATTTTGTGGGGTATAGTACACTGTTTTCGATCACTTTCACGAGATTTTGTATTTTACAGTTTTTGGCCTCATTTTGGGGTTATAGTCCACAGTTTTCGGACATTTTCGTGAAATTTAGTATTTGAATTGTTTAGCCTCAGTTGTGGGCTATAGTCCACAGTTTTCGGCCACTTTCGTGGGATTTTTTATTTCCTTCATTTTGTCAGCTAAAGTACACTGTTTTCGATCACTTTCATGAGATTTCGTATTTTACTATTTTGCCTCATTTTGTGGGTTATTCCACAGTTTCGGTCCTTTCCGTGAAATTTTGTATGTGAATGTTTTAGCCTAAGTTGTGGGCTATAGTCAACTGTTTTCGACCACTTTCGAGAGATTTTTTATTTCCCTCATTTTGTGGGCTATAGTACATTATTTTCGATCACTTTCGTGTGATTTCGTATTTTTCTATTTTGGCCTCATTTTGTGGGTTATAGTCCACAATTTCCGGTCGTTTCCGTGAAATTTTGTATTTCAATATTTTTGCCTCATTTGTGGGCTATAGTCCACAGTTTTCAGCCACTTTCGGGAGATTATTTATTTCCCTCATTTTGTGGGGTATAGTACACTGTTTTCGATCACTTTTACGAGATTTCGTATTTTACTGTTTTGGCCTCATTTTGTGGGTTATAGTCCACAGTTTCCGACCGTTTTCATGAAATTTTGTATTTAACTATTTTAGCCTCATTTTTGGGCTGTAGTCCGTAGTTTTCGACCACTTTCGTGAGATTTTTTATTTTCGTCATTTTGTGGGCTATAGTACATTGTTTTCAATCACTTTCAGGAAATTTCGTATTTTACTGGTTGTTTCGGCCGCTTTCGTCAGATTTTTTATTTCCCTGATTTTGTGGGTTTACACTGTTTTCGATCACTTTCACGAGATTACGTATTTTACTGTTTTGGCCTCATTTTGTTGGTTATAGTCCACAGTTTCGTACTGTTTTCTTGGAATTGTGTATTTAATTGTTTCAGCCTCATTTGTGGGCTATAGACCGCAGTTTTCGGCCACTTTCGGGAGATTTTTGTTTATCTCATTTTGTGGGCTATAGTATTTGTTTTCGATCACATTAAGGAAATTTCGTATTTTACAGTTTTGGCCTCATTTTGTGGGTTATAGTCCTCTGTTTCCGGTCGTTTTCGTGAAATTTCGAATTTGAATGGTTTTGCCTGATTTGTGGTCTATTGTCCACAGTTTCGACCACTTTCAGTAAATTTTTTATTTTCCTCATTTTGTGGGCTATAGTACACTGTTTTCGGTCACTTTCATGAGATTTTGTTTTTTACTGTTTTGACTTCATTTTGTGGGTTATAGACCACTATTTCCAGTCATTTTCGTGAAATTTTGTTTTTGAATGTTTTAGACTCATTTGTGGGATATAGTCCACAGTTTTCGGCCACTTTCGTGAGGTTTTTTATTTCCCTCATTTTGTGTGCTGTAGTACACTGTTTTCGATCACTTTCATGAGATATTGTATTTTACCGTTTTGGCCTTATTATGTTGGTTATTCCACAGTTTCCGGTCCTTTTCGTGAAATTTTGATTTTGAATGTTTTAGCCTCAGTTTTTGGCTATAGTCAACAGTTTTCGGCCACTTTCGTGAGATTTTTTATTTCCCTTATTTTGTGAGCTGTACACTCTTTTCGATCATTCTCATGAGATTTTGTATTTTTCTGTTTTGGCCTTATTTTGTGGGTTATAGTCCACTATATCCGATCGTTTTCGTGAAATTTTGTATTTAAACTTTTTAGCCTCATTTGTGGTCTATAGTCCGCAATTTTCGGCCACTTTCGTGAGATTTTTTAATTCCCTCATTTTGTGGGACATAGTACATTGTTTTCGATCACTTTCTGAAAATTTCGTATTTTACTATTTTGGCCTCATTTTGGGGGTTATAGTTCACAGTTTCAGGTCATTTTTGTGAAATTTAGTATTTGAATGGTTTAGCCTCATTTGTGGGCTATAGTCGACAGTTTTCGGCCGCGTTCGTGAGATTTTTTATTTTCCTCATTTGTGGGCAATAGTACACAATTTTCAGTCACTTTCATTAGATTTCGTATTTTACTGTTTTGGCCTCATTTTGTGGGTTATAGTCCACAGTTTCCAGTAAATTTCGTAAAATTTTGTCTTTGAATGTTTTAGCCTCATTTGTGGGCTATAGTCCACAAATTTCGGCCACTTTCATGAGATTTTTTATTTCTTTCATCTTGTGGGCTATATAGTACACTGTTTTCGATCACTTTCACGGAATTTCTTATTTTACGGTTTTGGCCTCATTTTGTGGGTTATAGCCCACAGTTTCCGACCGTTTTAGTAAATTTTTGTGTTTGACTTTTTAAGCCTGATTTGTGGGTTATAGTCCACCATTTTCGGCCACTTTCGTGTGTTTTTTAATTTTCCCTCACTTTGTATAGTACACTGTTTTTTTTATCACATTCATGAGATTTTATATTTTAATGTTTTGGCCTCATTTTGTGGGTTATTGTCCAAAGTTTTCTGTCATTTTCGTGAAATTTTGTATTTGAATGTTTTAGCCTCATTTGTGGGCTATAGTCCACAGTTTTCGGCCACTTCTGTGAGATTTTTTATTTCCCTCATTTTGTTCGATCACTTTCATGAGATTTCGTATTTTACTGTTTTGACCTCATTTTGTGGGTTATAGTCCACAGTTTCCGACCGTTTTCGTGAAATTTTGTATTTGACTGTGTTAGCCTCATTTGTCTGCTATAGTCCACAGTTTTCGGCGACTTTCGTGAGATTTCTTATTTCCCTCATTTTTGGGTTATTGTACAGTATTTTCGATCACTTTCACGAGATTTCGTATTTTACTGTTTTGACGTCATTTTCTTGGTTATAGTCCATAGTTTCCGACCGTTTTCGAGAAATTTTATATTTGGCTGTTTTAGCCTCATTTGTGGGCAGTACACAGTTTTTTGCCACTTCCGAGAGATTATTAATTTTTTCTTCATTTTGTGTGCTACAGTACATTGTTTTCGATTACTTTCATAAGATTTTGTATTTTACTGTTTTGGCCTCATTTTGTGTGTTAGTCCCCAGTTTCCGGTTATTTTCATAAAATTTTGTATTTGAATGTTTTCAATGTTTTCGGCCACTTTCGTGAGATTTTTTATTTCCCTCATCTTGTGGGCTATATCGTACACTGTTTTCGATCACTTTCACGGGATTTCGTATTTTACAGTTTTGGCCTCATTTTGTAGGTTATAGTCCACAGTTTCCGTCCGTTTTCGTTAAATTTTGTATTGGACTGTGTTAGCCTCATTTGTGGGCTATAGCCCACCGTTTTCGGCCACTTTCATGAGATTTTTTATTTTCCTCATTTTGCGGGCTATTGTACACTCTTTTCGATCACTTTCATGAGATTTCTTATTTTTCTGTTTTGGCTTCATTTTGTGGGTTATAGTCCACTATATCCGGCCGTTTTCGTGAAATTTTGTATTTAAATGTTTTAGCATTATTTGTGGTCTATAGTCCGTAGTTTTCGGCCACTTTCGTGAGATTTTTTAATTCCCTCATTTTGTGGGCTATAGTACATTGTTTTCGATCACATTCAGGAAATTTCGTATTTTACTATTTTGGCCCCATTTTGGGGGTTATAGTTCACAGTTTCCGGTCATTTTCGTCAAATTTAGTATTTGAATGGTTTAGCCTCATTTGTGGGCTATAGTCCACAGTTTTCGGCCACTTTCGTGAGATTTTTTATTTTCCTCATTTTGAGGGCTATAGTACACTGTTTTCAGTCACTTTCATGGCATTTCGTATTTTACAGTTTTGGCCTCATTTTGTGGGTTATAGTCTACAGTTTCCGGTCGTTTCCCTGAAATTTTGTATTTGAATGATTCAGCCTCATTTGTGGGCTATAGTCCACTTTTCGGCCACTTTCGTGATATTTTTTATTTCCCTCATTTTGTGGGTTATAGTACACTGTTTTCGATCACATTCACAAGATTTCGTATTTTACTGTTTTGGCCTCATTTTTTGGATTAAAGTCCATAGTTTCCGACAATTTTCGTGAAATTTTGTATTTGACTGTTTTAGCCTCATTTGTGGGCTATCGTCAACTGTTTTCGACCACTTTCGAGAGAATTTTTATTTTTTGCATTTTGTGGCCTATATTACACTGTTTTCGATCACTTTCAGGAGATTTCGTAATTTACAGTTTTGGCCTCATTTTGTCAGTTATATAGTCCATAGTTTCCGACCGTTTTCATAAAATTTTGTATTTGACAGTGTTAGCCTCATTTGTGGGCTATAGTCCACAGTTTTCGACCATTTTCTTGAGATTTTTTATTTCCCTAATTTTGTGGGTTATAGTACACGGTTTTCGATGTCTTTCACGAGATTTCGTATTTTACTGTTTTAGCCTTATTTTGTGGGTTCTAGTCCATCGTTTCCGACCGTTTTCTTGAAATTTTGTATTTAATTGTTTTAGCCTCATTTGTAGGCTATAGTCCGCAGTTTTCGGCCACTTTCGCAACATTTTTTATTTCTCTCATTTTGTGGGCTATAATACGTTGTTTTCGATCACTTTCAGAAAATTTCATATTTTACTGTTTTGTCCTCATTTTGTGAATTATAGTCCACAGTTTCTGGTCGTTTTCGTGAGATGTAGAATTTGAATGGTTTAGCCTGATTTGGGGGCTATGGTCCACAGTTTTCGGCAACTTTCGTGAGATTTTTTATTTTCCTGATTTTGTGAGCTATAGTACACTGTTTTCGGTTACTTTCATGAGATTTTGTATTGTACTGTTTTGGCCTCATTTTGTGGGTTATCGTCCACTGTTTCCAGTCGTTTTCGTGTAATTATGTTTTTGAAAGTTTTAGCCTCATTTGTGGGCTATTGTCCATAGTTTTCGGCCATTTTCGTGAGGTTTTTTATTTCCCACATTTTGTGGGCTGTAGTACACTGTTTTTTATCACTTTCATGAGATTTTCTATTTTAATGTTTTGGCCTCATTTTGTGCGTTGTAGCCCACAGTTTCCGACCGTTTTCGTAAAATTTTGTATTTGACTGTTTTAGCCTCAACTGTGGGCTACAGTCCACAATTTTAGGCCACTTTCGTGAGTTTTTTAATTTTCCCTCATTTTGTAGGCTATAGTACACTGTTTTTTATCACCTTAATGCGATTTTTTATTTTAATGTTTTGGCCTCATTTTTTGCGTTATAGTCCACAGTTTTCGGTCAATTTCGTGAAATTTTGTAGTTGAATATTTTGGCCTCATTTGTGGGCTATAGTCCACAGTTTTCGGCCACTTTCGTGAGATTTTTTATTTCCCTCATTTCGTGGGCTATAGTACAATGTTTTTTATCAATTTCATGAGATTTCTTATTTTACTGTTTAGGCCTCATTATGTGGGTTATAGTCCACAGTTTTCGTTCGTTTTCGTGAAATTTTGTATTTGAATGTTACAGCCTCATTTGTGGGCTATAGTCCACAGTTTTCGACCACTTTCGTGAGATTATTTATTTTCCTCATTTTGTGGGCTATAGTACACTATTTTCAATCACTTTCACGAGATTTCGTATTTTATTGTTTTGGCCTCATTTTATGGGTTATAGTCCACAGTTTCTGTCCGTTCTCATGAAATTTTATATTTAATTGTTTTAGCCTCATTTTTAGGCTATAGTCCGTAGTTTCTGGCCACTTTCTTAAGATTTTTTATTTCCCTCATTTTGTGGCCTATAGTACCTTGTTTTCGATCACTTTCATGAGATTTCGTATTTTACTGTTTTGGCCTCATTTTTTGGGTTACAGCCCACAATTTCCGACCGTTTTCGTAAAATTTTGTGTTTGACTGTTTTTGCTGATTTGTGGGCTAGAGTCACCGTTTTCGGCCACTTTCGTGTGTTTTTAAATTTTCCCTCATTTCGTCGGCTATAGTACACTATTTTTTATCACTTTCATGAGATTTTATATTTTAATGATTTGGCTTCATTTTGTGGGTTATAGTCCATAGTTTTCGGTCATTTTCGTGAAATTTTGTATTTGAATGTTTTTTAATTTTCCCTCATTTTGTTGGCGATAGTACACCGTTTTTTTTATCAATTTCATGAGATTTTGTGTTTTAATGTGTTGGCCTCATGTTGTGGGTTATAGTCCAAAGTTTTCGGTCATTTTCGTGAAATTTTGTATCTAAATGTTTCAGCCTCATTTGTGGGCGTCCACTGTTTTCGGCCACTTTCGTGAGATTTTTTATTTCCCTCATTTTGTTCAATCACTTTCATGAGATTTCGTATTTTTCTGTTTTGGCCTCATTTTGTGGGTTATAGTCCACTGTTTCCGACCGTTGTCGTGAAATTTTGTATTTGACAGTATTAGCCTCATTTGTGGGCTATGGTCCACAGTTTTCGGAAACTTTCGTGAGATTTTTTATTTTCCTGATTTTGTGGGCTATATTACACTATTTTCGGTTACTTTCATGAGATTTTGTATTGTACTGTTTTGTCCTCTTGTGGCTTATCGTCCACAGTTTCCAGTCGTTTTCGTGAAATTATGTTTTTAAATGTTTTAGCCTCATTTGTGGGCTATTGTCCACAGTTTTCGGCCATTTTCGTGAGGTTTTTTATTTTCCACATTTTATGGGCTGTAGTACACTGTTTTTTATCACTTTCATGAGATTTCGCATTTTACTGTTTTGGCCTCATTTTGTGCGTTATAGCCCACAGTTTCTAACCATTTTCGTAAAATTTTGTATTTGACTGCTTTAGCCTCAACGGTGGGCTACAGTCCACAATTTTAGGCCACTTTCGTGAGTTTTTTAATTTTCCCTCATTTTGCAGGCTATAGTACACTGTTTTTTATCACTTTAATGCGATTTTGTATTTTAATGTTTTGGCCTCATTTTTTGCGTTATAGTCTACAGTTTTCGGTCATTTTCGTGAAATTTTGTAGTTGAATATTTTGGCCTCATTTGTAAGCTATAGTCCACAGTTTTCGGCCACTTTCGTGAGATTTTTTATTTTCCTCATTTCGTGGGCTATAGTGTAATACCCCGCAAAATAGCATATGACTATTTTGCGTTGTAACCCGTGCATTAACTAAGCATTGCACACGATTACATTTCTCTCCTAGAAATTATCAGTTAAATTGAGAGATTTCAGACATACGGGCTGTTCTGAATCCGATGAAGTAAACTCGGAATTTCGTCTCAATTAAGCTGTAGTTTTGTCCTGATTGTTTGGACCAGACAATTGTGGGAGGAAATTGTAATTTTCATAAAGCATGTATTTTATAGGGTTTTAATTTATATGTATGGTTATTTTCAATTAAGCTAGTGCGTGGAGCGAATATGAATTGAGTTTGTGCACTAGGGTTAGAATCGGAGTGTGGTGACCTAGGGTTCCTTGATCTAACCTAGGGTTAGGAACCCTAGCATCACATCATGGTTTAATCTTGTTAAGGATCCAAGGGTGGAGATTTTTTACCATGTGTGAATTGACTTAATGATTGAGAAGTTTCCTTGAAGCTTCAAGGAAGCTTCCATGAAACTTCTAGCTTAATTTGCTGGCACCCCATCTCACCATACACC
The DNA here is from genome assembly GCA_017893485.1 of Hemerocallis citrina. Classification (NCBI taxonomy): domain Eukaryota; kingdom Viridiplantae; phylum Streptophyta; class Magnoliopsida; order Asparagales; family Asphodelaceae; genus Hemerocallis; species Hemerocallis citrina. The sequence continues at coordinate 311,156,072 of CM030361.1, forward strand.
TCCACAAGTCCTAGATCCTCCCATCCTAACCCTCCACCTCTCCAATCCCGGATTCATTCCCCCCCTAGCTTCCATTCACTCCATATATACCCACCTCCACTCACACTCTCTCATTCTTTCCCTTCTTCACTTGTTCTTGTTTCAAAAAAAAAAGGGAGGAGAGAAGGAGAAGAGAAAAGGTGGATACTTTGAAGAAGAGAAGGAGAGGATAAAGCTAGCAACAACAACTATATCTTGAAGTGAAGAGGAGCTAGTGAGCAAAGGAGCAAGGACTAGTAAACAAGCAAAGCTAGGAGCCAAACTACAAGGAGATTTTGCAAACTTCAAGTGGGTGATCCTTGAACTCTTTTGTATTTATTTTTGTTTTGGTATGAATGGATGTGTAGTAGTGGTAGACATGATTTTGTTGCCATGTTTGAGTATGAGGAATGCTAGGAAAAAATAAATTGCATGGTAGAGAATTATTCTTTTGAAGTTTGATTGAGTAGCATGATTGTGAGGGTATATTGGGGAATTTCCTACGCCCAAACGGTTGGGAATCTTGGGCTAAAATTCTGGGGTATTGTTCTTCTATGTATGTAGAGTATCCATGATTTTTTCGTAATATTTGGATGCATTTTAGTAGCCCAAACAGCGGGTCCAAATCCGGACAGTAAGCAGCCAGAATGGCTGCTGGCTGTGATGATTTTCGGGTGTCTTTCCGATTTTATATCTCGGAAACGACAAGTCATTTTGAGCTGAAGATTTTTGTGGACGTTGTTGTATATGTCTAAAACCATAGTCTTAAATTTCGTATTTTTCTGAGGTCGTTTGATGCCCCGGAAAAATTGTAGAACGCGACTGGTCCGTAAGTGTCGGCTGAAGCTGACTGCGCTTTGTGCTGAAGTTTAAAAGGCCATAACTTCGTGTACGTTTATTATTTTGCTACGAAATTTTGGGAATAGCTTGGGGTATGAATCTATTTGATGAATCTCAAATTTTATAAATTTTAGAGGTCATTTGATGAGGTTTCAAAGGTAATTAGTGAGGGGCAGTGAATGCTCTGCTGAAACAGAGCAGCTGAAATGTAGCTATGTTTGCGGAGTCGTAGATCGCTGTGTGAAATGAAATTGAATTTGATTTTCGGACACGATGAAATGGTATATGTGTAGATAGAGGATCTCAAATTTCATGATCATTGGGCTTAGGGATAATTTACTAGTGAATTTTAAAGTAGGGTACGTTCAGCCTAGTACGAGTTGTCTAGTTCATGGAGATAGATATTCCTAGGCTTATCTGTTAAGAATTTGGGCGACTGGCCAACTGGAGAATTTCAGTAGGGAATCATAACTCGCTAACCCCATTGGGATTTGTAATTCCAGGTTGTAGGCTATAACTTTCAAAGGTGGACAGATTCAGCTTTGTCAATAAAATATTGCTAGAAAAATCAGCCCTTCCCGTGTGATGCACCCAAGGGAAATTGGTGTCTGTGAGAACATTTAAAATTGAATCTGAGGACGTATCCCAATAGGAAGTTAAGGTAGACAATCCCACATTCCCATAGGACCCGGAATTGAGTGATCTCGATAACTAAGCGGACTCTTATGATATTGGACAAATGCAGCAAGTGTGAAAAGGAACGTACTACTAAGAGTATATGAGGGATATTTGGATGTCGAGGTGATTGAAATTGAGAAACTAGTCAATTGAAGAATTTTAAACTAGGGTCTTACCTTTCCAGAGTTAGAGATACCAAGCAATTCTGACTTGTGTGCTGGAAATTATGGACATTGTGAGTTTAGCAACCTATTGTCTAGACTGACTTCAAGGTTGGAGTTAACTCGGGGACTTGGGTCCTTTAAAAGGAAATTGAGGGAATCATCGACTAGGGGATGGCAACGGATCTCCTCACCCTTCTAGGAAGTTCTGAGCGTATTGGTTTCCGATGAGTGTAGCTGGGAACACAGCTACTGGTATTTCTTGATTGTTCCATCGGACCATTGATGAGGAACCCTCTGCCTACCGCAATATGGTGATCGTGAGCTATCAGATTTAAAAGATGGGTTTTAGCATTTTATTCGGAACTTAGGCAAGTTCCTGTGCATGTACTCATGGTGGATATGAGTGAGTTGGGATATAGCTCTGTTGGATTGTATTGGGTGTCTCGATGTCTGAGTCTGTCAAAAGTCCAGAAAGGATAATTATGCGTGTGCTTACCTTCACCAAATTATATTACGTCGCCAGGGCGCCGTTAGACCACTCGCTGAGGGTCACGGGCCGGGATTATTTTTGGGTCGCTGACCTATGAAGGTATTGGGAATCGATGGATGTGATTCCGGGATGGTTGTTACCTTGACAGACCAGTCAGGCTCGACCTTGTTGATCGACACCGAGTGTGGTTTGAATAACAACACATTTTCAGTAAACTGGATTGATTAGGTTTTTCTTTTATTTGTTTCGCTCGAAGTTTAAATTGGTATTAGGGGTGATTCCCTATAATCCAACTTGTTCTGAGAGTTAGCACTAAGTGGTGATACTGGTTGTCACTTCCTGTCATTAGGGATACGCACTGCGGTGGGTATCTTGCACTGTTAATTCCTGAAGTACCATGGTAAGAACGGGATGCTGATATCCTGGCGGATCGGGGGTATTTTAGGACCTCCGAGGTCGTCATGTTCTATGTTGGTGGACACGAACGGATCAAAAGGGATCTTTGCGCAATGGATATACTTGCGGTATATCTGTAAGTTCGTCACAGCTTTCGAGGATGGTTCGACGCAGTAATTATTGGTGACTTCGGGGTAGCGCCCCGCATTATGTTCTTTTATTTTATTTTCACCTCCTCAACCATGTCATACTATCAGGAACGGGAAGTAGACCAAATTAGAATGCATTGCATAGCGAGGGTTCTAATCCCTAAAACATGGAGACAACGGCTTGATTTGGAAAGTATGTAGTATGGGATGCATACATTTCCAAAGTCTCGCTTGCATTAGACTAAGTACGTTGGCTTGACCTGGGTCACATGTAGTATGGGATGCATGTGCATCTAGAATCTTGCTGACGTTAGATTAAGTGCATCTGTTCTGTACCTTGTGTTTGAATAGATTTTAGGTTAGATTAAGTGCATCTGTTCTACACTCTGTATTGTTGCATTAGTCTCAGGTCATGACATACACGAACACTGGGAAATCAGGATGCACGTTGAATTTTCCATTCAAGATGAAGTTGTGAATGTGATAGTTTGAGGATCGTTGTTTCCTTATCAGCATTGCGTCAGTAGAATTACTGACGTACCCCACCTTTTAGGTACATGGATATCAGGTCACGAGTATAGGAGAGCCCAAGATCAGCAGGGCATCCAAGTAGTGGCAGTATGCACGTCTACCCTTCGAGCAGGTGCAGAATTATCAGGGTCGCGTAGCAGAAGGCTCAAGCCGAGGGGCAGGTCCCAGAGGGGGCAGATAGACCACTCAACGGAGTTTCGGCAGTTACCAAGGGATTGCCGATCTGAAAGACAACCAATGGATTCACAAGAAATGTTTAAGTATTCTTGTAGTCAGTTGTAATAAAGTATGTAATTTGTATTCCTTGTTCAAGGACAATTTGATATTTGTAATTATTAATGTAACAACTCTGATGGCATTAAAAATGTTTAAATTTCCACGTTATTTACTGTGTTGAGATGCATTTGAAGGCAATGATCTTGGGGATGTCACGGATGTCCGATAACGGGGATCCGGGGCGTTACATATAGTACAATGTTTTCGATCAATTTCATGAGATTTCTTATTTTACTGTTTAGGCCTCATTATGTGGGTTATAGTCCACAGTTTCCGTTCGTTTTCGTGAAATTTTGTATTTGAATGTTATAGCCTCATTTGTGGGCTCTAGTCCACAGTTTTCGGCCACTTTCGTGAGATTATTTATTTCCCTCATTTCGTGGGCTATAGTACACTATTTTCGATCACTTACACGAGATTTCGTATTTTACTATTTTGGCCTCATTTTGTGGGTTATAGTCCACAGTTTCTGTCCGTTCTCATGTAATTTTATATTTAATTGTTTTAGCCTCATTTTTGGGCTATAGTCCGTAGTTTCCTGCCACTTTCTTAAGATTTTTTATTTCCCTCATTTTGTGGCCTATAGTACCTTGTTTTCGATCACTTTCATGAGATTTCGTATTTTACTGTTTTGGCCTCATTTTTTGGGTTACAGCCCACAATTTCCGACCGTTTTCGTAAAATTTTGTGTTTGTCTGTTTTTGCTTATTTGTGGGCTATAGTCACCGTTTTCGGCCACTTTCGTGTTTTTTTAAATTTTCCCTCATTTCGTCAGCTATAGTACACTATTTTTTATCACTTTCATGAGATTTTATATTTTAATCTTTTGGCTTCATTTTGTGGGTTATAATCCATAGTTTTTTGTCATTTTCGTGAAATTTTGTATTTGAATGTTTTTTAATTTTCCCTCATTTTGTTGGCTATAGTACACCATTTTTTATCAATTTCATGAGATTTGGAATTTTAATGTGTTGGCCTCATGTTGTGGGTTATAGTCCAAAGTTTTCGGTCATTTTCGTGAAATTTTGTATCTAAATGTTTTAGCCTCATTTGTGGGTTACATAGTCCACTGTTTTCGGCCACTTTCGTGAGATTTTTTATTTCTCTCATTTTGTTCAATCACTTTAATGAGATTTCGTATTTTTCTGTTTTGGCCTAATTTTGTGGGTTATAGTCCACTGTTTTCGACCGTTTTCGTGAAATTTTGTATTTGACAGTATTAGCCTCATTTGTGGGCTATGGTCCACAGTTTTCGGCAACTTTCATGAGATTTTTTATTTTCCTGATTTTGTGGGCTATAGTACACTGTTTTCGGTTACTTTCATGAGATTTTGTAATGTACTGTTTTGGCCTTATTTTGTGGGTTATCGTCCACAGTTTCCAGTCGTTTTCGTGAAATTAGGTTTTTGAATGTTTTAGCCTCATTTGTGGGCTATTGTCCATAGTTTTTGGCCATTTTCGTGAGGTTTTTTATTTCCCACATTTTGTGGGCTGTAGTACACTATTTTTTATCACTTTCATGAGATTTCGTATTTTACTGTTTTGGCCTCATTTTGTGCGTTATAGCCCACAGTTTCCGACCGTTTTCGTAAAATTTTGTATTTGACTGTTTTAGCCTCAACTGTGGGCTACAGTCCACAATTTTAGGCCACTTTCGTGAGTTTTTTTAATTTTCCCTCATTTTGCAGGCTATAGTACATTGTTTTTTATCACCTTAATGTGATTTTGTATTTTAATGTTTTGGCCTCATTTTTTGCGTTATAGTCCACAGTTTTCGGTCATTTTCATGAAATTTTGTAGTTGAATATTTTGGCCTCATTTGTGGGCTATAGTCCACAGTTTTCGGCCACTTTCGTGAGATTTTTTATTTCCCTCATTTCGTGGGCTATAGTACAATGTTTTCGATCAATTTTATGAGATTTCTTATTTTGCTGTTTAGGCCTCATTATCTGGGTTATAGTCCACAGTTTCTGTTCGTTTTCGTGAAATTTTGTATTTGAATGTTATAGCCTCATTTGTGGGCTATAGTCCACAGTTTTCGGCCACTTTCGTGAGATTATTTATTTCCCTCATTTTGTGGGCTATAGTACACAATTTTCGATCACTTTCATGAGATTTCGTATTTTACTGTTTTGGCCTCATTTTGTGGGTTATATAGTCCACAGTTTCTGTCCGTTCTCATGAAATTTTATATTTAATTGTTTTAGCCTCATTTTTGGGCTGTAGTCCGTAGTTTCCGGCCACTTTCTTAAGATTTTTTATTTCCCTCTTTTTGTGGCCTATAGTACCTTGTTTTCGATCACTTCATGAGATTTCGTATTTTACTGTTTTGGCCTCATTTTTTGGATTACAACCCACAATTTCAGACCGTTTTCGTAAAATTTTGTGTTTGACAGTTTTTGCTGATTTGTGGGCTAGAGTCACTGTTTTCGGCCACTTTCGTGTGTTTTTAAATTTTCCCTCATTTCGTCGGCTATAGTACACTATTTTTTATCACTTTCATGAGATTTTATATTTTAATGATTTGGCTTCATTTTGTGGGTTATAGTCCATAGTTTTCGGTCATTTTCGTGAAATTTTGTATTTGAATGTTGTTTAATTTTCCCTCATTTTGTTGGCGATAGTACACCGTTTTTTATCAATTTCATGAGATTTTGTGTTTTAATGTGTTGGCCTCATGTTGTGGGTTATAGTCCAAAGTTTTCGGTCATTTTCGTGAAATTTTGTATCTAAATGTTCCAGCCTCATTTGTGGGCTATAGTCCACTGTTTTCGGCCACTTTCGTGAGATTTTTTATTTCCCTCATTTTGTTCAATCACTTTCATGAGATTTCGTATTTTTCTGTTTTGGCCTCATTTTGTGGGTTATAGTCCACTGTTTCCGACCGTTGTCGTGAAATTTTGTATTTGACAGTATTAGCCTCATTTGTGGGCTATGGTCCACAGTTTTCGGAAACTTTCGTGAGATTTTTTATTTTCCTAATTTTGTGGGCAATATTACACTATTTTCGGTTACTTTCATGAGATTTTGTATTGTACTGTTTTGTCCTCATTTTGTGGCTTATCTTCCACAGTTTCCAGTCGTTTTCGTGAAATTATGTTTTTGAATGTTTTAGCCTCATTTGTGGGCTATTGTCCACAGTTTTCGGCCATTTTCGTGAGGTTTTTTATTTCCCACATTTTGTGGGCTGTAGTACACTGTTTTTTATCACTTTCATGAGATTTCGCATTTTACTGTTTTGGCCTCATTTTGTGCATTATAGCCCACAGTTTCTGACCATTTTCGTAAAATTTTGTATTTGACTGCTTTAGCCTCAACGGTGGGCTACAGTCCACAATTTTAGGCCACTTTCGTGAGTTTTTTAATTTTCCCTCATTTTGCAGGCTATAGTACACTGTTTTTTATCACTTTAATGCGATTTTGTATTTTAATGTTTTGGCCTCATTTTTTGCGTTATAGTCTACTGTTTTCGGTCATTTTCGTCAAATTTTGTAGTTGAATATTTTGGCCTCATTTGTAAGCTATAGTCCACAGTTTTCGGCCACTTTCGTGAGATTTTTTATTTCCCTCATTTCGTGGGCTATAGTACACTATTTTCGATCACTTACACGAGATTTCGTATTTTACTATTTTGGCCTCATTTTGTGGGTTATAGTCCACAGTTTCTGTCCGTTCTCATGTAATTTTATATTTAATTGTTTTAGCCTCATTTTTGGGCTATAGTCCGTAGTTTCCTGCCACTTTCTTAAGATTTTTTATTTCCCTCATTTTGTGGCCTATAGTACCTTGTTTTCGATCACTTTCATGAGATTTCGTATTTTACTGTTTTGGCCTCATTTTTTGGGTTACAGCCCACAATTTCCGACCGTTTTCGTAAAATTTTGTGTTTGTCTGTTTTTGCTTATTTGTGGGCTATAGTCACCGTTTTCGGCCACTTTCGTGTTTTTTTAAATTTTCCCTCATTTCGTCAGCTATAGTACACTATTTTTTATCACTTTCATGAGATTTTATATTTTAATCTTTTGGCTTCATTTTGTGGGTTATAATCCATAGTTTTTTGTCATTTTCGTGAAATTTTGTATTTGAATGTTTTTTAATTTTCCCTCATTTTGTTGGCTATAGTACACCATTTTTTATCAATTTCATGAGATTTGGAATTTTAATGTGTTGGCCTCATGTTGTGGGTTATAGTCCAAAGTTTTCGGTCATTTTCGTGAAATTTTGTATCTAAATGTTTTAGCCTCATTTGTGGGTTACATAGTCCACTGTTTTCGGCCACTTTCGTGAGATTTTTTATTTCTCTCATTTTGTTCAATCACTTTAATGAGATTTCGTATTTTTCTGTTTTGGCCTAATTTTGTGGGTTATAGTCCACTGTTTTCGACCGTTTTCGTGAAATTTTGTATTTGACAGTATTAGCCTCATTTGTGGGCTATGGTCCATAGTTTTCGGCAACTTTCATGAGATTTTTTATTTTCCTGATTTTGTGGGCTATAGTACACTGTTTTCGGTTACTTTCATGAGATTTTGTATTGTACTGTTTTGGCCTTATTTTGTGGGTTATCGTCCACAGTTTCCAGTCGTTTTCGTGAAATTAGGTTTTTGAATGTTTTAGCCTCATTTGTGGGCTATTGTCCATAGTTTTCGGCCATTTTCGTGAGGTTTTTTATTTCCCACATTTTGTGGGCTGTAGTACACTGTTTTTTATCACTTTCATGAGATTTCGTAGTTTACTGTTTTGGCCGCATTTTGTGCGTTATAGCCCACAGTTTCCGACCGTTTTCGTAAAATTTTGTATTTGACTGTTTTAGCCTCAACTGTGGGCTACAGTCCACAATTTTAGGCCACTTTCGTGAGTTTTTTTAATTTTCCCTCATTTTGCAGGCTATAGTACACTGTTTTTTATCACCTTAATGTGATTTTGTATTTTAATGTTTTGGCCTCATTTTTTGCGTTATAGTCCACAGTTTTCGGTCATTTTCGTGAAATTTTGTAGTTGAATATTTTGGCCTCATTTGTGGGCTATAGTCCACAGTTTTCGGCCACTTTCGTGAGATTTTTTATTTCCCTCATTTCGTGGGCTATAGTACAATGTTTTCGATCAATTTTATGAGATTTCTTATTTTGCTGTTTAGGCCTCATTATCTGGGTTATAGTCCACAGTTTCCGTTCGTTTTCGTGAAATTTTGTATTTGAATGTTATAGCCTCATTTGTGGGCTATAGTCCACAGTTTTCGGCCACTTTCGTGAGATTATTTATTTCCCTCATTTTGTGGGCTATAGTACACTATTTTCGATCACTTTCATGAGATTTCGTATTTTACTGTTTTGGCCTCATTTTGTGGGTTATATAGTCCACAGTTTCTGTCCGTTCTCATGAAATTTTATATTTAATTGTTTTAGCCTCATTTTTGGGCTGTAGTCCGTAGTTTCCGGCCACTTTCTTAAGATTTTTTATTTCCCTCTTTTTGTGGCCTATAGTACCTTGTTTTCGATCACTTTCATGAGATTTCGTATTTTACTGTTTTGGCCTTATTTTTTGGGTTACAGCCCACAATTTCCGACCGTTTTCGTAAAATTTTGTGTTTGACTGTTTTTGCTGATTTGTGGACTAGAGTCACCGTTTTCGGCCACTTTCGTGTGTTTTTAAATTTTCCCTCATTTCGTCGGCTATAGTACACTATTTTTTATCACTTTCATGAGATTTTATATTTTAATGATTTGGCGTCATTTTGTGGGTTATAGTCCATAGTTTTCGGTCATTTTCGTGAAATTTTGTATTTGAATGTTTTTTAATTTTCCCTCATTTTGCTGGCGATAGTACACTGTTTTTTTATCAATTTCATGAGATTTTGTGTTTTAATGTGTTGGCCTCATGTTGTGGGTTATAGTCCAAAGTTTTCGGTCATTTTCGTGAAATTTTGTATCTAAATGTTCCAGCCTCATTTGTGGGCTATAGTCCACTGTTTTCGGCCACTTTCGTGAGATTTTTTATTTCCCTCATTTTGTTCAATCACTTTCATGAGATTTCGTATTTTTCTGTTTTGGCCTCATTTTGTGGGTTATAGTCCACTGTTTCCGACCGTTGTCGTGAAATTTTGTATTTGACAGTATTAGCCTCATTTGTGGGCTATGGTCCACAGTTTTCGGAAACTTTCGTGAGATTTTTTATTTTCCTGATTTTGTGGGCAATATTACACTATTTTCGGTTACTTTCATGAGATTTTGTATTGTACTGTTTTGTCCTCATTTTGTGGCTTATCGTCCACAGTTTCCAGTCGTTTTCGTGAAATTATGTTTTTGAATGTTTTAGCCTCATTTGTGGGCTATTGTCCACAGTTTTCGGCCATTTTCGTGAGGTTTTTTATTTTCCACATTTTGTGGGCTGTAGTACACTGTTTTTTATCACTTTCATGAGATTTCGCATTTTACTGTTTTGGCCTCATTTTGTGCGTTATAGCCCACAGTTTCTGACCATTTTCGTAAAATTTTGTATTTGACTGCTTTAGCCTCAACGGTGGGCTACAGTCCACAATTTTAGGCCACTTTCGTGAGTTTTTTAATTTTCCCTCATTTTGCAGGCTATAGTACACTGTTTTTTATCACTTTAATGCGATTTTGTATTTTAATGTTTTGGCCTCATTTTTTGCGTTATAGTCTACAGTTTTCGGTCATTTTCGTGAAATTTTGTAGTTGAATATTTTGGCCTCATTTGTAAGCTATAGTCCATAGTTTTCGGCCACTTTCGTGAGATTTTTTATTTCCCTCATTTCGTGGGCTATAGTACAATGTTTTCGATCAATTTCATGAGATTTCTTATTTTACTTTTTAGGCCTCATTATGTGGGTTATAGTCCACAGTTTCCGTTCGTTTTCGTGAAATTTTGTATTTGAATGTTATAGCCTCATTTGTGGGCTCTAGTCCACAGTTTTCGGCCACTTTCGTGAGATTATTTATTTCCCTCATTTTGTGGGCTATAGTACACTATTTTCGATCACTTACACGAGATTTCGTATTTTACTATTTTGGCCTCATTTTGTGGGTTATAGTCCACAGTTTCTGTCCGTTCTCATGAAATTTTATATTTAATTGTTTTAGCCTCATTTTTGGGCTATAGTCCGTAGTTTCCTGCCACTTTCTTAAGATTTTTTATTTCCCTCATTTTGTGGCCTATAGTACCTTGTTTTCGATCACTTTCATGAGATTTCGTATTTTACTATTTTGGCCTCATTTTTTGGTTTACAGCCCACAATTTCCGACCGTTTTCGTAAAATTTTGTGTTTGTCTGTTTTTGCTGATTTGTGGGCTATAGTCACCGTTTTCGGCCACTTTCGTGTTTTTTTAAATTTTCCCTCATTTCGTCAGCTATAGTACACTATTTTTTATCACTTTCTTGAGATTTTATATTTTAATCTTTTGGCTTCATTTTGTGGGTTATAATCCATAGTTTTTTGTCATTTTCGTGAAATTTTGTATTTGAATGTTTTTTAATTTTCCCTCATTTTGTTGGCTATAGTACACCATTTTTTATCAATTTCATGAGATTTGGTATTTTAATGTGTTGGCCTCATGTTGTGGGTTATAGTCCAAAGTTTTCGGTCATTTTCGTGAAATTTTGTATCTAAATGTTTTAGCCTCATTTGTGGGCTATATAGTCCACTGTTTTCGGCCACTTTCGTGAGATTTTTTATTTCCCTCATTTTGTTCAATCACTTTCATGAGATTTCGTATTTTCCTGTTTTGGCCTCATTTTGTGGGTTATAGTCCACTGTTTTCGACCGTTTTCGTGAAATTTTGTATTTGACAGTATTAGCCTCATTTGTGGGCGATGGTCCACAGTTTTCGGCAACTTTCGTGAGATTTTTTATTTTCCTGATTTTGTGGGCTATAGTACACTGTTTTCGGTTACTTTCATGAGATTTTGTATTGTACTGTTTTGGCCTTATTTTGTGGGTTATCGTCCACAGTTTCCAGTCGTTTTCGTGAAATTAGGTTTTTGAATGTTTTAGCCTCATTTGTGGGCTATTGTCCATAGTTTTCGGCCATTTTCGTGAGGTTTTTTATTTCCCACATTTTGTGGGCTGTAGTACACTGTTTTTTATCACTTTCATGAGATTTCGTATTTTACTGTTTTGGCCTCATTTTGTGCGTTATAGCCCACAGTTTCCGACCGTTTTCGTAAAATTTTGTATTTGACTGTTTTAGCCTCAACTGTGGGCTACAGTCCACAATTTTAGGCCACTTTCGTGAGTTTTTTTAATTTTCCCTCATTTTGCAGGCTATAGTACACTGTTTTTTATCACCTTAATGTGATTTTGTATTTTAATGTTTTGGCCTCATTTTTTGCATTATAGTCCACAGTTTTCGGTCATTTTCGTGAAATTTTGTAGTTGAATATTTTGGCCTCATTTCTGGGCTATAGTCCACAGTTTTCGGCCACTTTCGTAAGATTTTTTATTTCCCTCATTTCGTATGCTATAGTACAATGTTTTCGATCAATTTTATGAGATTTCTTATTTTGCTGTTTAGGCCTCATTATCTGGGTTATAGTCCACAGTTTCCGTTCGTTTTCGTGAAATTTTGTATTTGAATGTTATAGCCTCATTTGTGGGCTATAGTCCACAGTTTTCGGCCACTTTCGTGAGATTATTTATTTCCCTCATTTTGTGGGCTATAGTACACTTTTTCGATCACTTTCATGAGATTTCGTATTTTACTGTTTTGGCCTCATTTTTTGGGTTACAACCCACAATTTCCGACCGTTTTCGTAAAATTTTGTGTTTGACTGTTTTTGCTGATTTGTGGGCTATAGTCACCGTTTTCGGCCACTTTCGTGTGTTTTTAAATTTTCCCTCATTTCGTCGGCTATAGTACACTGGTTTTTTATCACTTTCATGAGATTTTATATTTTAATGTTTTGGCTTCATTTTGTGGCTTATAGTCCATCGTTTTCGGTCATTTTCGTGAAATTTTGTATTTAAATGTTTTTAGATTTTTCCTCATTTGTTGGCTATAGTACACCGTTTTTTATTAATTTCATGAGATTTTGTATTTTAATGTGGTGGCCTCATTTTGTGGGTTATAGTCCATAGTTTTCGGCCACTTTCGTGAGATTTTTTATTTCCCTCATTTTGTTCAATCACTTTCACGAGATTTCGTTTTTTTCTGTTTTGGCCTCATTTTGTGGGTTATTGTCCACTATTTCCGACCGTTTTCGTGAAATTTTGTATTTGACTGTGTTAGCCTCATTTGTGGGATATAGTCCACTGTTTTCGGTTACTTTCGTGAGATTTTTTATTTCCCTCATTTTGTGAGCTGTAGTACACTGTTTTTGATGACTTTCATGAGATGTTGTATTTTACTGTTTTGGCCTCATTTTGTTGGTTATAGTCCACACTTTCCGGTTGTTCTCGTGAAATTTGGTATTTGAATGTTTTGGCCTCATTTGTGGGCTGTCATCCACAGTTTTCGGCCACTTTCGTGAGATTTTTTATTTTCCTCATTTTGAGGGTTAGTACTCGAACACTTTCATGAGATTTCGTTTTTTTCTGTTTTGGCCTCATTTTGAGGGTTATAGTCCACAGTTTCCAGTCGTTTTCGTGAAATTTTGTACTTAAATGTTTTAGCCGCATTTGTGGGCTATAGTCCACAGTTTTTAGCCACTTTCGTGAGATTATTTATTTATCTCATTTTGTGGGCTATAGTCCACAGTTTTCGGTCACTTTTGTGAGATTATTTATTTCCATAATTTTGTGGGCTATAGTCCACAGTTTTCGATCACTTTCGTGAGATTATTTATTTCCCTCATTTTGTGGGCTATAGTACACTGTTTTCGATCACTTTCACGAGATTTCGTATTTTACTGTTTTGGCCTCATTTTGTGGGTTATAGTCCACAGTTTCCGACCATTTTTATGAAATTTTGTATTTAATTGTTTTAGCCTCATTTGTGGGCTATAGTCCGTAGTTATCAGCCACTTTCGTGAGATTATTCATTTCCCTTATTTTGTGTGGTATAGTACACTGTTTTCGATCACTTTCAGGGAATTTCGTATTTTACTGTTTTGGCCTCATTTTGGGGTTATAGTTCACAGTTTCCGGTCATTTTCGTGAAATTCTGATTTTGAATGGTTTAGCCTCAGTTGTGGACTACAGTCCACAATTTTCAGCCACTTTCGTAAGATTTTTTATTTTCCTCATTTTGTGGGCTGGTACACTGTTTTTTATCACTTTCATGAGATTTTGTAGTATAATGTTTTGGCCTCATTTGGTGGGTTATAGTCAACAGTTTTCGGTCATTTTCGTGAAATTTTGTATTTAAATGTTTTAGCCTCATTTGTGGGATATATTCCACAGTTTTCGGCCACTTCCGGGAGATCATTTATTTCCGTCATTTTGTAGTTCGATCACTTTCATGAGATTTCGTATTTTACTGTTTTGGCCTCATTTGTGGGTTATGGTCCAGAGTTTCCGACAGATTTCGTGGAACTTTGTATTTAACTATTTTAGCCTCATTTGTGGGATATAGTCCACTGTTTTCGACCACTTTCGTGAGATTATTTATTTCCCTCATTTAGTGGGGTATAGTACACTGTTGTTGATAACTTTCAAGAAATTTCGTATTTTACTGTTTTGGCCTCATTTTGTGGGTTATATAGTCCACAGTTTCCGACAGATTTCGTGAAATTTTGTATTTGACTATGTTAGCCTCATTTGTGGGCTATAGTCCATAGTTTTTTGTCACTTTCGTGAGATTTTTTATTTCCCTCATTTTGTGGACTATAGTACACTGTTTTCGATCACTTTCACGAGATTTCGTATTTTTCTGTTTTGGCCACTTTTTGTGGGTTATATAGTCCACAGTTTCTGACCGTTTTCGTGAAATTTTTTATTTAACTGTTTTAGCCTCATTTGTGGGCTATAGCCCGCAGTTTTTGGCGACTTTTGTGAGATTTTTTATTTCCCTCATTTTGTGGGCTATAGTGCACTGTCGATCACTTTCATGAGATTTCATATTTTACTGTTTTGGGCTTGTTTTGTGGGTTATAGTCCGCAGTTTCCGACCGTTTTTTGTGAAATTTTGTATTTGAATGTTTTAGCCTCATTTGTGGGCTAAATCCACAGTTTTCGGCCACTTTCGTGAGTTTTTTATTTCCCTCAGCTTGTGGGCTATAGTACACTGTTTTCGATCACTTTCACGAGAATTTGTATTTTACTGTTTTAGCCTCATTTTGTGGGTTATAGTCCAGAGTTTCCGACCGTTTTCAAGAAATTTTGTATTTAATTGTTCTAGCCTCATTTTTGGGCTATAGTCCGTAGTTTTCGGCCACTCACGTGAGACCTTTTGTTTACCTCATTTTGTGGACTATAGTACATTGTTTTCGATCACTTTCAGGAAATTTCTTATTTTACTGTTTTGGCCTCATTTTGTAGGTTATAGTCCACAGTTTCCGACCATTTTCGTGAAATTTTGTATTTGACTGTGTTCGCCTCATTTGTGGGCTATAGTCTACCGTTTTTGGCCACTTTCGTGAGATTTTTATTTCCCTCGTTCTGTGGGCTATTGTACATTGTTTTCGATCACTTTCACGAAATTTTGTATTTTACTGTTTTGGCATCATTTTGTGGGTTATAGTCCACAATTTCCGGTCGTTTTCATGAAATTTTGTATTTGAATGTTTTAGCCTCATTTGTGGGCTATATAGTCCACAGTTTTCGGCCACTTTCGTGAGATTTTTTATTTCCCTCATTTTCTGGGCTATAGTACACAGTTTTCGATCACTTTCATGAGATTTCGTATTGTTCTGTTTGGGCCTCATTTTGTGGGTTATGGTCCACAGTTTCCGGTCGTTTTCGAGAAATTTTGTATTTAAATGTTTTAGCCTCATTTGTGGGCAATAGTCCACAGTTTTCGGCCACTTTCGTGAGATTTTTTATTTCCCTCATTTTGTGGGGTATGGTACACTGTTTTCGATCACTTTCACGAGATTTTGTATTTTACTGTTTTGGCCTCATTTTGTGGGTTATAGTCCACAGTTTCCGACCATCTTCATGAAATTTTGTATTTAATTGCTTTAGCCTCATTTGTGGGCTATAGTCCGTAGTTTTCGGCCACCTTCATGAGATTTTTTATTTCTCTCATTTTGTGGGCTATGATACATTGTTTTCGATCACTTTCAGGAAATTTCGTTTTTCACAGTTTTGGCCTCATTTTGGGGTTATAGTCCACAGTTTCCGGTCATTTTTGTGAAATTTAGTATTTGAATGGTTTAGCCTCAGTTGTGGGCTACGGTCCACAGTTTTCGGCCACTTTCGTGAGATTTTTTATTCCCTCATTTTGTGGACTATATTACATTATTTTCGATCACTTTCATGAGATTTTGTATTTTACTGTTTTGGCCTCATTTTGTGGGTTGTTCCACAGTTTTTGGTCCCTTTCGTGAAATTTTATATTTGAATATTTTAGCCTCAGTTGTGGGCTATAGTCCATAGTTTTCGGCCATTTTCGTCAGATTTTTAATTTTCCCTCATTCTAGAGTACACTGTTTTCGATTACTTTCAGGAGATTTTGAAATTTACCATTTTGACCTCATTTTGTCGGTTATAATCCACAGTTTCCGGTCGTTTTCGTGAAATTTTGTATTTCAATGTTTTAGACTCATTTGTGGGGTCCACAGTTTTCGGTCACTTTCGTGAGATTTTTAATTTTCCCTCAATTTGTGGGCTATAGTACACTGTTTTCGGTTACTTTCATGAGATTTTGTACTGTGCTGTTTTGACTTCATTTTGTGGATTATAGTCCACAGTTTCCAGTCATTTTAGCGAAATTTTGTATTTCAATGTTTTAGCATCATTCGTGGGCTATAGTCCATAGTTTTTGGCCATTTTCGTCAGATTTTTAATTTTCCCTCATTCTAGAGTACACTGTTTTCGATTACTTTCACGAGATTTTGAAATTTACCATTTTGACCTCATTTTGTCGGTTATAATCCACAGTTTTCGGTCGCTTTCGTGAAATTTTGTATTTCAATGTTTTAGACACATTTGTGGGGTCCACAGTTTTCGGTCACTTTCGTGAGATTTTTAATTTTCCCTCAATTTGTGGGCTATAGTACACTGTTTTCGGTTACTTTCATGAGATTTTGTATTGTGCTGTTTTGACTTCATTTTGTGGATTATAGTCCACAGTTTCCGACCGTTTTTGTGAAATTTTGTATTTGACTGTGTTAGCCTCATTTGTGGGCTATTGTCCACTGTTTTTGGCCACTTTCATGAGATTTTTCATTTCCCTCAATTTGTCGGCCATTGTACACTGTTTTCGATAACTTTCACGAGATTTCGTATTTTTCTGTTTTGGCCTCATTTTGTGGGTTACCCAGTTTCCGACCGTTCTTGTGAAATTTTAAATTTGACTATCTTAGCCGCATTTGTGGGTTATAGTCCACTGTATTTTGCCACTTTCGTGAGATTTTTTATTTGTCTCATTTTGTGGGCTATATAGTAGTACACTATTTTCGGTCACTTTAATGAGATTTGGTATTTTACTGTTTTGGCCTCATTTGGTGGGTTATAGTCCACTGTTTCTGGTCGTTTTCGTGAAATTGTGTTTTTGAATGTTTTAGCCTCATTTGTGGGCTGTAGTCGACAGTTTTCGGCCACTTTCGTGAGGTTTTTTATTTCCCACATTTTGTTGGCTGTAGTACACTGTTTTCGATCACTTCATAAGATTTCGTATTTTACTTTTGGTCTCATTTAGTGCGTTATAGCCCACAGTTTCCGGTCCTTTTCGTGAAATTTTGTATTTGAATGTTTTAGCCACAGTTGTGGGCAATAGTCCACAGTTTTCGGCCACTTTGGTGAGATTTTTTATTTCCCTCATTTTGTGGGCAATAGTACACTGTTTTCGATCACTTTCATGATATTTCTTATTTTTCTGTTATGGCCTCATTTTGTGGGTTATAGTCTAGAGTTTCCGGTCGTTTTCGTAAAATTTTGTATTTAAATGTTTTGGTCTCATTTGTGGGCTATAGTTGACAGTTTTCGGCCACTTTCGTGAGATTTTTTATTTCCTTCCTTTTGTGGGGTATATAGTACACTGTTTTCGATCCCTTTCACGAGATTTCGTATTTTAATATTTTGGCCTCATTTTGTGGCTTATAATCCACAGTTTTCGACCATTTTCGTGAAATTTTGTATTTAATTGTTTTAGCCTCATTTATTTTGGGCTATAGTCCGTAGTTTTCAGCCACTTTCGTGAGATTTTTTATTTCCCTCATTTTGTGGGTTATAGTACACTATTTTCGATCACTTTCAGCAGATTTTGTATTTTACTGTTTTGGCCTTATTTTGTGGGTTATAGTCCACAGTTTCCAGTTGTTTTTGTCAAATTTTATATTTAAATGTTTTAGCCTCATTTGTGGGCTATAAGTTGTCTGCCACTTTCGTGAGATTATTTATTTCCTTCATTTTGTGGGGTATATAGTCCACAGTTTCCAACCGTTTTCATAAAATTTTGTATTTAATTGTTTTAGCCTCATTTGTGAGCTATAGTCCGTAGTTTTCGGCCACTTTCGTGAGATTTTTTATTTCCCTCATTTTGTGGGCTATACTACATTGTTTTCGATCACTTTCAGGAAATTACGCATTCTACTGTTTTGGCCTCATTTTGGGGTTATAGTCCACAGTTTCCGGTCATTTTCGTGAAATTTAGTATTTGAATTGTTTTGCCTCAGTTGTGGGCTATAGTCCACAGTTTTCGGCCATTTTCGTTAGGTTTTTTATTTTTCTCATTTTGTGGGTTGTAGTACACTGTTTTCGATCACTTTCATAAGATTTCATACTTTACTGTTTTTGCGTCATTTTGTGGGTTATAGTCAACCGTTTCAGGTCATTTTTGTGAAATTTTGTATTTAAATATTTTTGCCTCATTTGTGAGCTATAGTCCACAGTTTTAGGCCACTTTCGTGAGATTTTTTATTTCCCTCATTTTGTTGGGTTACAGTACACTGTTTTCGATCACTTTCACGAGATTTCGTATTTTACTGTTTTGGCCTCATTTTGTGGGTTATAGTCCACAGTTTCCAACCGTTTTCATGAAATTTTGTATTTAATTGTTTTATCCTCATTTTTGGGCTATAGTCCGTACTTTGCGACCACTTTCGTGAGATTTTTTATTTCCCTCATTTTGTGGGCTATACTACATTGTTTTCGATCACTTTCAGGAAATTTCAAATTTTACTGTTTGTTTTCGGCCACTTTCGAGAGATTTTTTATTTCCCTGATTTTGTGGGTTTACACTGTTTTCGATCACTTTCACGAGATTACGTATTTTACTGTTTTGACCTCATTTTGTAGGTTATAGTCCATAGCTTCGAACCATTTGCTTGAAATTGTGTATTTAATTGTTTTAGCCACATTTGTGGGCTATATTCCGCAGTTTTCGGCCACTATCGTGAGATTTTTTATTTCTCTCATTTTGTGTGCTATAATAGCACATTATTTTCGATCACTTTCAGAAATTTCGTATTTTACTGTTTTGGCCTCATTTGGTGGGTTATAGTCCATAGTTTCCGGTTATTTTCGTGAACTTTAGAATTTGAATGGTTCAACCTGATTTGTAGGCAGTTTTTGGCCACTTTCGTGAGATTTTTTATTTTCCTCATTCTGTATACACTGTTTTCGGTCACTTTCATGAGATTTTGTTTTTTACTGTTTTGGCCTCATTTTGTAGGTTATAGTCCACAGTTTCCGGTCGTTTTCGTGAAATTTTGTTTTTGAATGTTTTAGCCTCATTTGTGGGCTATAGTCCACAGTTTTCGGCCACTTTCGTGAGGTTTTTTTGTTTCCCTCATTTTGTGGGCTGTAGTACACTGTTTTCGATCACTGTCATGAGATATTGTATTTTACTGTTTTGGCCTCATTTTGTAGGTTATTCCACTATTTCCGGTCATTTTCGTGAAATTTTGTTTTTGAATGTTTTCGCCTCAGTTTTGGGCTATAGTCCACAGTTTTCGGCCACTTTCGTGAGATTTTTTATTTCCCTCATTTTGTGGGCTATAGTACACTCTTTTCGATCACTCTCATTAGATTTCGTATTTTTCTGTATTGACCTTATTTTGTGGGTCATAGTCCACTATATCTGGTCGTTTTCTTGAAATTTTGTATTTAAATGTTTTAGCTTCATTTGTGGTGTATAGTCCGCAGTTTTCGGCCACTTTCGTGAGATTTTTTTATTCCCTCATTTTGGGGGCTATAGTACATTATTTTCAATCACTTTCAAGAAATTTCCTATTTTACTGTTTTGGCCTCATTTTGGGAGTTACAGTTCACAGTTTTGCGGTCATTTTAGAGAAATTTAGCATTTCAATGGTTTAGCCTCATTTGTGGGCTATAGTCCACAGTTTTTGGCCACTTTCGTGAGATTTTTTATTTTCCTCATTTTGTGGGCTATTGTACATTGTTTTCGGTCACTTTCATCAGATTTCGTATTTTACTGTTTTGGCCTCATTTTGTGGATTTTAGTCCACAGTTTTCGGTCGTTTTCGTGAAATTTTGTCTTTGAATGTTTTAGCCACATTTGTGGGCTATAGGCCACAGTTTTCGGCCACTTTCGTGAGATTTTTTTTTCGCTCATTTTGTGGGCCATAGTACACTGTTTTCGATCACTTTCAGGAGATTTCGTATTTTACGGTTTTGGCCTCATTTTGTGTATTATAGCCCACATTTTCCGACCGTTTTCCATAATTTTTTGTGTTTGACTTTTTTAGCCTAATTTGTGGGCTATAGTCCACTGTTTTCGGCCACTTTCGTGTGTTTTTTAAATTTCCCTCATTTTGTAGGCTATAGTACACAGTTTTTTATCAGTTTTATGACATTTTATATTGTAATGTTTTGGCCTCATTTTGTGGGTTATAGTCCAAAGTTTTCGGACATTTTCGTGAAATTTTGTATTTGAATGTTTTAGCCTCATTTCTGGGCTAAAGTCCACAGTTTTCGGCCACTTTCGTGAGATTTTTTATTTCCCTCATTTTGTTCGATCACTTTCACGAGATTTCGTATTTTACTGTTTTGGCCTCATTTTGTGAGCTATAGTCAGTCCACAGATTCTGACCGTTTTCATGAAATTTTGTATTTGACTATGTTAGCCTCATTTGTGGGCTTAGTCCACAGTTTTCGGCCACTTTCGTGAGATTTTTTATTTCCCTCATTTTTTGGATTATTGTACACTGTTTTCGATCACTTTCATGAAATTTCGTATTTTACTGTTTTGGCCTCATTTTGTGGGTTATAGTCCATAGTTTCCGACAGTTTTCATGAAATTTTGTATTTGACTGTTTTAGCCTCATTTGTGGGCTATTGTACACAGTTTTCGGCCACGTTCGAGATATTTTTAAATTTTCTTCATTTTGTGAGCTATAGTACACTGTTTTCGATTACTTTCAAAAGATTTTGTATTTTACTGTTTTAGCCTCATTTTGTGTCTTATAGTCCACAGTTTCTGGTCGTTTTCATGAAATTTTGTATTTGAATGTTTTAGCCACATTTATGGGCTAGAGTCCACAGTTTTCGGCGACTTTCGTGAGATTTTTTATTTCTCTCATCTTGTGGGCTATATAGTACACTGTTTTCGATCACTTTCACGGGATTTCGTATTTTACTATTTTGGCCTCATTTTGTAGGCTATAGTCCACAGTTTCCGACCGTTTTCGTGAAATTTTTTATTTGACTGTGTTAGCCTCATTTGTGGGCTATAGTCCACAGTTTTCGGCCACTTTCATGGGATTTTTTATTTCCTTCCTTTTGTCGGCTATAGTACACTCTTTTCAATCACTCTTGTGAGATTTCGTATTTTTCTGTTTTGGCCTCATTTTGTGGGTTATAGTCCACTATATCCGGTCGTTTTCGTGAAATTTTGTATTTAAATGTTTTAGCCTCTTTTGTGTCCGTAGTTTTCGGCCACATTCGTGAGATTTTTTAATTCCCTCCTTTTGTGGGCTATAGTACATTGTTTTCAATCACTTTCAGGAAATTTCGTATTTTACTGTTTTGGCCTCATTTTGGGGGTTATAGTTCACAGTTTCTAGTCATTTTCGTGAAATTTCGTATTTGAATGGTTTAGCCTCATTTGGGGGCTATAGTCCGCAGTTTTCGACCACTTTCGTTAGATTTTTTATTTTCCTCATTTGTGGGCTATAGTACACTGTTTTCGGTCACATTCATCGGATTTCGTATTTTAATGTTTTGGCCTCATTTTGTCGGTTATAGTCCACAGTTTCCGTTCGTTTTCGTGAAATTTTGTATTTGACTGTTTTAGGCCACAGTTTTCGGCCACTTTCGCGAAATTTTTTATTTCGCTCATTTTGTGGGCTATAGTAAACTGTTTTCGATCACTTTTAGGAGATTTCATATTTTACAGTTTTGGCCTCATTTTGTGGGTTATATAGCCCACAATTTCCGACCCTTTTCGTAAATTTTTGTGTTTGACTTTTTTAGCCTAATTTGTGGGCTATAGTCCACCGTTTTCGGCCACTTTCGTGTGTTTTTTAATTTTTCCTCATTTTGTAGGCTATATAGTACACTGTTTTTTATCACTTTCATGAGATTTTATATTTTAATGTTTTAGCTTCATTTTGTGGGTTGTTGTCCAAAGTTTTCGGTTATTTTCGTGAAATTTTGTATGTGAAAGTTTTTGCCTCATTTGTGGGCTATATCGTCCACAGTTTTCGGCAACTTTCGTGAGATTTTTTATTTCCCTCATTTTGTTCGATCACTTTCCCGAGATTTCGTATATTACTGTTTTAGCCTCATTTTGTGGGTTATTGTCCACAGTTTCCAACCGTTTTCGTGAAATTTTGTACTTGACTGTGTCAGCCTCATTTGTGGGCTATAATCCACAGTTTTCGGCCATTTTCGTGAGATTTTTTATTTCTCTCATTTTTTGGGTTACTGTACACTGTTTTCGATCACTTTCACGAGATTTCGTATTTTACTATTTTGGCCTCATTTTGTGGGTTATTGTCCATAGTTTCCAACCGTTTTCGTGAAATTTTGTATTTGACTGTTTGGCCTCATTTGTGGGCTATTGTACATTGTTTTCGGCCACTTTCGTGAGTTTTTAAATTTTTTCTTCATTTTGTGGGCTATAGTACAATGTTTTCGATTACTTTCATAAAATTTTGTATTTTTCTGTTTTGGCCACATTTTGTGTGTTCCACAGTTTCCGGTCGTTTTCGTGAAATTTTGTATTTGAATGTTTTAGCCTCATTTATGGGCTATAGTCCACAGATTTCGGCCACTTTCGTGAGATTTTTTATTTCCCCCGTCTTGTGGGCTATATAGTACACTGTTTTCGATCACTTTCACGGGATTTCGTATTTTACTGTTTTGGCCTCATTTTGTGGGCTATAGTCCATAGTTTCCGACCGTTTTCTTGAATTTTTGTATTTAATTGTTTTGGCCTCATTTGAGGGCAATAGTCCGCAGTTTTCAGCCTCTTTCGTGAGATTTTTTATCTCTCTCATTTTGTGGGCTATAGTACGTTGTTTTCAATCTCTTTCAGATAATTTCGTATTTTACTATTTTGGCCATTTTGGGGGTTATAGTTGACAGTTTCCGGTCGTTTTCGTGAAATTTAGAATTTGAATGGTTTACCCTGATTTGGGGGCTATAATCTACTGTTTTCGACCACTTCCGTGAGATTTTTTATTTTCCTCATTTTGTGGGCTATGTACACTGTTGTCGGTCACTTTCATGAGATTTTGTACTTTACTTTTGGCCTCATTTTGTGGGTTATCGTCCACTGTTTCAGGTCCTTTCGTGAAATTTTGTTTTTGAATGTTTTGGCCACATTTGTGGGCTGTAGTCCACAGTTTTCCGCCACTTTCGTGAAGTTTTTTATTTCCCTCATTTTGTGGTCTGTAGTACACTGTTTTTTATCACTTTCATGAGATTTCGTATTTTACTGTTTTGGCCTCATTTTGTTCGTTATAGCCCACAGTTTCCAGCCGTTTTCGTGAATTTTTTTATTTGATTGTTTTAGCCTCAATTGTGGGCTATAGCCCACAATTTCAGGACACTTTCGTGAATTTTTGATTATTTCCCTCATTTTGTGGGCTATAGTACAGTGTTTTCGATCACTTTCATGAGATTTCGTATTTTACTGTTTTGGCCTCATTTTGTTGGTTATAGTCCACAGTTTACGGTCGTTTTCGTGAACTTTTGTATTTGAATGTTTTAGCCTTATTTGTGGGCTATAGTCCCTAGTCTTCGGCGGCCACTTTCGTGAGTTTTTTTATTTCCCACATTTTGTGGGCTATAGTACACTATTTTCGATCGCTTCCATGAGATTTCGTAATTGACAGTTTTGGCCTCATTTTGGGGGTTATAGTCCACGGTTTCCGGTCCTTTTCGTGAAATTTAGGATTGGAATGGTTTAGCCTCAGTTGTGGGCTATAGTCCACGGTTTTCGGTCACTTTTGTGAGATTTTTTATTTCCCTCATTTTGTGGGCTATAGTACACTGTTTTCGATCACATTCACGAGATTTCGTATTTGTCTATTTTGGCCTCATTTTGTGGGTTATAGTCCACAGTTTTCGACCGTTGTCGTGAAATTTTGTATTTAAATGTTTTAGCCTCATTTGTGGGCTATAGTCCACAGCTTTCGGCCACTTTCGTGAGATTATTTATTTCCCTCATTTTGTGGGCTATAGTACACTGTTTTCGATCACTTTCACGAGATTTCGTATGTTACTGTTTTGGCCTCATTTTGTGGGTTATAGTCCAAAGTTTCCGACCGTTTTCATGAAAGTTTGTATTTAATTGTTTCTCATTTGTGGACTATAGTCCGTCGTTTTCGGTCACTTTCGTGTGATTTTTTATTTCCCTCGTTTTGTATGCTATATTTCGTATTTTACTGTTTTGGCCTTATTTTGGGAGTTACAGTCCACAGTTTCCAGTCATTTTCGTGAAAGTTAGTATTTGAATAGTTTAGCCTCATTTGTGGGCTATAGACCACAGTTTTTTTCAACTTTAGTGAGATTTTTTATTTTTCTCATTTTCTGGGCTATAGTACACTGTTTTCAATCACTTTCAGTAGATTTTGTATTTTAATGTTTTGGCCTCATTTTGTGGGTTATAGTCCAAAGTTTTCGGTCATTTGTATGAAATTTTGTATTTGAATGTTTTAGCCTCATTTGTGGGCTAGTCCACAGTTTTCGGCCACTTTCGTGAGATTTTTATTTCCCTCATTTTGTTCGATCACTTTCACGAGATTTCTTATTTTTCTGTTTTGGCCTCATTTTGTGGATTATAGTCCACAGTTTCCGACCGTTTTCATGAAATTTTGTATTTGACTGTTTTAGCCTCATTTGTGGGCTATAGTCCACAGTTTTCGACCACTTTCGTGAAATTTTTAATTTTTCCTCATTTTGTGGGCTATAGTACACTGTTTTCGATTACTTTCATGAGATTTTGTATTTTACAGTTTTGGCCTCATTTTGTGGGTTGTATAGTCCACAGTTTCAGACCGTTTTCGTGAAATTTTGTATTTGACTGTGTTAGCCTCATTTGTAGGCTATAGTCCACTGTTTTCGGCCACTTTCGTGAGATTTTTTATTTCCCTAATTTTGTGGGTTATAGTACACTATTTTCTATCTCTTTTACGAGATTTCGTATTTTACTGTTTTGACCTTATTTTGTGGGTTCTAGTCCATAGTTTCCGACAGTTTTCTTGAAATTTTGTATTTAATTGTTTTAGCCTCATGTGTGGGCTATAGTCTGCAGTTTTCAGCCACTTTCATGAGTTACTTTATTTCCCTCATTTTGTGGGCAATAATACGTTGTTTTCGATCACTTTCAGAAATTTTCGTATTTTACTGTTTTGTCCTCATTTTGTGAGTTATAGTCCACAATTTCCGATCGTTTTCGTGAGATGTAGAATTTAAATGGTTTAGCTTGACTTGGGGGCTATTGTCCACAGTTTTCGACAACTTTCGTGAGATTTTTCATTTTCCTCATTTTGTGGGCTATAGTACACTGTTTTCGGTCACTTTCATGAGATTTTGTATTTTACTGTTTTGGCCTCATTTTGTTAGTTATCGTCCACTATTTCCGGTCGTTTTCGTGAAATTATGTTTTTGAATGTTTTAGCCTCATTTGTGGGCTATTGTCCACAGTTTTCGGCCATTTTCGTGAGGTTTTTTATTTCCCACATTTTGTGGGCTGTAGTACACTGTTTTTTATCACTTTCATGAGATTTCGTATTTACTATTTTGGACTCATTCTGTGCGTTATAGCCCACAGTTTCCGACCGTTTTCGTAAAATTTTGTATTTGACTGTTTTAGCCTCAACTGTGGGCTACAGTCCAGAATTTTAAGCCACTTTCGTGATTTTTTTAATTTTCCCTCATTTTGTAGTCTATAGTACACTGTTTATGATCACTTTAATCAGATTTTTTTATTTTAATGTTTTGGCCACATTTTTTGCGTTATAGCCCACAATTTTCGATCATTTTCATGAAATTTTATATTTGAATGTTTTGGCCTTATTTGTGGGCTATAGTCCACAGTTTTCGGCCACTTTTGTGAGATTTTTTATTTCCCTCATTTCGTGGACTATAGTACAATGTTTTCGATCAATTTCATGAGATTTCGTATTTTACTGTTTTCGCCTCATTTTGTGGGTTATAGTCCACAGTTTCCGTTCGTTTACGTGAAATTTTGTATTTGAATGTTTTAGCCTCATTTGTAGGCTACAGTCCCTAGTCTCCAGCAACTTTCGTAAGATTTTTTATTTCCCTCATTTTGTGGGCTATAGTACATTGTTTTCAATCGCTTCCATGAGATTTCGTAATTTACTGTTTTGGCCACATTTTGTGGGTTATAGTCCACGGTTTCCAGTCATTTTCGTGAAATTTAGTATTTGAATGGTTAAGCCTCAGTTGTGGGCCATAGTCCACGGTTTTCGGCCACTTTCGTGAGATTTTTTATTTTCCTCATTTTGTGGGCTATAGTACACTGTTTTCGATCACTTTCAGAAGATTTCGTATTTTATTGTTTTGGCTACATTTTGTGAGTTATATTCCACAGTTTCTGGTTGTTTTCGTGAAATTTTATATTTAAAAGTTATAGCCTCATTTGTGGGCTATAGTCCACAGTTTTCGGCCACTTTCGTGAGATTATTTATTTCCCTCATTTTGTGGGCAATACTACACTGTTTTCGATCACTTTCACGAGATTTCGTATTTTACTGTTTTGGCCTCATTCTGTGGGTTATAGTCCACGGTTTCTGTCCGTTCTCATGAAATTTTGTATTTAATTGTTTTAGCCTCATTTTTGGGCTATAGTTCGTAATTTTCGGCCACTTTCATAAGATTTTTTATTTTCCTCATTTTGCGGCCTATGGTACATTGTTTTCGATCACTTTCAGGAGATTTCGTATTTTACTGTTTTGACGTCATTTTTTGGGTTATAGCCCACAATTTCCGACCGTTTTCGTAACATTTTGTGTTTGACTGTTTTTGCTAATTTGTGGGCTATAGTCCACCGTTTCGGCCACTTTCGTGTGTTTTTAAATTTTCCCTCATTTCATAGGCTATAGTACATAGTTTTTTACCAATTTAATGGGATTTTGTATTTTAATGTTTTGGCCTCATTTTGTCGGTTATAGTCCAAAGTTTTCGGTCATTTTCGTGAAATTGTGTACTTGAATGTTTTAGCCTCATTTGTGGGCTATAGTCCACAGTTTTTGGCCACTTTCGTGAGATTTTTATTTCCCTCATTTTGTTCGATTACTTTCATGAGATTTCGTATTTTTCTGTTTTGACCTCATTTTGTGGGTTATAGTCCATAGTTTCCGGTCATTTTCGTGAAATTTAGTATTTGAATTGTTTAGCCTCATTTGCGAGCTATAGTCCACAGTTTTCGGCCACCTTCGTGAGATTTTTTATTTCCCTCATTTTGTGGCCTATAGTACGCTGTTTTCGATCACTTTCCCGAGATTTCGTATTTTACTATTTTGGCCTCATTTTGTGGGTTGTAGTCCACAATTTCCGGTAGTTTTCGTGAATTTTTGTATTCGAATATTTTAGCCTCATTTGTGGGCTATAGTCCACAGTTTTCGGATACTTTCGTTAGATTTTTTTATTTTTCTCATATTGTGTGCTATAGTACACTGTTTTCGATCACTTTCAGGAGATTTCGTACTTTGCTGTTCTGGCCTCGTTTTGTGGGTTATAGCCCACAGTTACCGATCGTTTTCGTAAAATTTTGTGTTTGACTGTTTGAGCCTAATTTGTGGTTCGTGAGTTTTTTTAATTTTCCCTCATTTTGTAGGCTATACAGTACACTGTTTTTATCACTTTCATTGAGATTTTGTATTTTAATATTTTGGCCTCATTTTGTGGGTTATAGTCCAAAGTTTACGGTCATTTTCGTGAAATTTTGTATTTGAATGTTTTAGCCTCATTTGTGGGCTATATAGTCCACAGTTTTCGGCCACTTTCGTGAGATTTTTTATTTCCCTCATTTTGTGGGCTATAGTACACTGTTTTCAATCACTTTCATGAGATTCTGTATTTTCCTGTTTTGGCCTCATTTTGTGGGTTATACTCCACAATTTTCGGTCGTTTTCATGAAATTTGTATTTAAATGTTTTAGCCGCATTTGTGGGCTATAGTCCACAGTTTTCGGTCACTTTCGTGAGATTATTTATTTCCCTCATTTTGTGGGCT
Source organism: Hemerocallis citrina (assembly GCA_017893485.1). NCBI lineage: Eukaryota > Viridiplantae > Streptophyta > Magnoliopsida > Asparagales > Asphodelaceae > Hemerocallis > Hemerocallis citrina. The sequence continues at coordinate 311,184,342 of CM030361.1, forward strand.
ATAGTACACTGTTTTCGATCACTTTCACGAGATTTCGTATTTTACTGTTTTGGCCTCATTTCGTGGGTTATAGGCCACAGTTTCAGACCGTTTTCATGAAATTTTGTATTTAATTGTTTTAGCCTCTTTTTTGGGCTATAGTCCGTCATTTTCGGCCACTTTCGTGAGATTTTTTATTTACCTCATTTTGTGGGCTATAATACATTGTTTTCGATCACTTCCAGGAAATTTCGTATTTTACTATTTTGGCCTCATTTTGTGGGTTGTAGTCCACAGTTTCCGACAATTTTCGTGAAATTTTGTATTTGACAGTGTTAGCCTCATTTGTAGGATATAGTTCACAGTTTTTTGCCACTTTCGTGAGATTTTTTATTTCCCTAATTTTGTGGACTATAATACACTGTTTTCGCTCACTTTCACGAGATTTCGTATTTTTTGTTTTGGCCTCATTTTGTGGGTTATAGTGCACAGTTTCCGACCGTTTTCGTGAAATTTTGTATTTGACTGTGTTAGCCCATTTGTGAGCTATAGTCCACAGTTTTAGGCCACTTTCGTGAGATTTTTTATTTCCCTCATTTTGTTGGGTTACAGTACACTGTTTTCGATCACTTTCACGAGATTTCATATTTTACTGTTTTGGCCTCATTTTGTGGGTTATAGTCCGTAGTTTCCAACCGTTTTCTTGAAATTTTGTATTTAATTGTTTTAGCCTCAATGGGGGACCGTTTTCTTAAAATTTTGTATTTCCCTCATTTGGTTGGGTTACAGTACACTGTTTTCGATCACTTTCACGAGATTTCATATTTTACTGTTTTGGCCTCATTTCGTGGGTTATAGTCCATAGTTTCCGACCGTTTTCTTGAAATTTTGTATTTAATTGTTTTAGCCTCATTTGGGGGCTATAGTCCTCAGTTTTCAGCCACTTTCGTGAGATTTTTTATTTCTCTCATTTGGTGGGCTATAGTACATTGTTGTCGATCGCTTTTTGGAAATTTCTTATTTTACTGTTTTGGCCTCATTTTGTGGGTTATAGTCCACAGTTTCCGGTCGTTTTTGTGAAATTTAGAATATGAATGGTTTATCCTGATATGTGGGCTATAGTCCACAGTTTTCGTCGACTTTCTTGAGATTTTTTATTTTCCTCATTTTGGGGGCTATATAGTACACTATTTTCGGTCACTTTTCTGAGATTTTGTATTTTACTGTTTTGGCCTGATTTTGTGGGTTATAGTCCACTGTTTCCCGTCGTTTTCATGAAATTTTGTTTTTGAATGTTTTAGCCTCATTTGTGGGCTATAGTCCACAATTTTCGGCCACTTTCGTGAGGTTTTTTATTTCCCTCAATTTGTTGGCTGTAGTAAACTGTTTTCGATCACTTTCATCAGATTTCGTATTTTACTGTTCTGGTCTCATTTTGTGCGTTATAGTCCACAGTTTCCGGTCATTTTCGTGAAATTTAGTATTTGAATGGTTTAGCCTCAGTTGTGGGCTATAGTCGACAGTTTTCGGCCACTTTCGTCAGATTTTTTATTTCCCTCATTTTGTGGGCTGTACACTTTTATCGATCACTTTCATGAGATTTCGTATTTTTCTGTTTTGACCTCATTTTGTGGATAGTCCACGGTTTCAGGTCGTTTTCGTGAAATTTTGTATTTAAATGTTTTGGCCTCATTTGTGGGCTATATAGTCCACAGTTTTCGGCCACTTTCGTGAGATTATTCATTTCCCTCATTTTGTGGGGGTATATACATTGTTTTCGATCACTTTCACGAGATTTCGTATTTTACTGTTTTGGCCTCATTTGGTGGGTTATAGTCCACAGTTTCCGACTGTTTTCATGAAATTTTGTATTTAATTGTTTTAGCCTTATTTTTGGCGTATAGTTCGTAGTTTTCGGCCACTTTCATGAGATTTCTTATTTCTCTCATTTTGTGGGCTATAGTACATTGTTTTCGATTACTTTCAGGAAATTTCGTATTTACTGTTTTGGCTTCATTTTGGGGTTATAGTCCACAGTTTCCGGTCATTTTCGTGAAATTTAGTATTCAAATGGTTTAGCCTCAGTTGTGGGCTATAGCTCACAGTTTTCGGCCACTTTCATGAGATTTTTTATTTCCCTCATTTTGTGGGCTATAGTTCACTGTTTTCGATCACTTTCACGAGATTTCGTATTTTTCTGTTTTCGCCTCATTTTGTGGGTTATAGTCCACAGTTTCTGACAGTTTTCTTGAAATTTTGCATTTAACTGTGTTAGCCTCATTTTTAGGCTATAGTCCACAGTTTTCGGCCACTTTCGTGAGATTTTTTATTTACCACATTTTGTGGGCTATAATACATTGTTTTCGATCACTTTCAAGAAATTTCGTATTTTACTGTTTTGGCATCATTTTGTGGGTTATAGTCCACAGTTTCCGACCGTTTTCATGAAATTTTGTATTTAATTGTTTTAGCCTTATTTTTGGACTATAGTCCGCAGTTTCGGCAACTTTCGTGAGATTTCTTATTTCCCTCATTTTGGGGGCTATAGTACATTGTTTTCGATTACTTTCAGAAAATTTCGTATTTTACTGTTTTGGCCTCATTTTGTGAGTTATATTCCACAGTTTCTGGTCGTTTTCGTGAAAATTTATATTTAAAAGTTATAGCCTCATTTGTGGGCTATAGTCCATAGTTTTCGGCCACTTTCGTGAGATTATTTATTTCCCTCATTTTGTGGGCAATACTACACTGTTTTCGATCACTTTCACGAGATTTCGTATTTTACTGTTTTGGCCTCATTCTGTGGGTTATAGTCCACGGTTTCTGTCCGTTCTCATGAAATTTTGTATTAATTGTTTTAGCCTCATTTTGGGCTATAGTCCGTAGTTTTCGGCCACTTTCATAAGATTTTTTATTTCCCTCATTTTGTGGCCTATGGTACATTGTTTTCGATCACTTTCAGAAGATTTCGTATTTTACTGTTTTGACGTCATTTTTTGGGTTATAGCCCACAATTTCCGACCATTTTCATAAAATTTTGTGTTTGACTGTTTTTGCTGATTTGTGGGTTATAGTGCACCGTTTCGGCCACTTTCGTGTGTTTTTAAATTTTCCCTCATTTCATAGGCTATATAGTACACGGTTTTTTATCAATTTAATGAAATTTTGTATTTTACTGTTTTGGCCTCATTTTGTGGGTTATAGTCCAAAGTTTTCGGTCATTTTCGTGAAATTGTGTACTTGAATGTTTTAGCCTCATTTGTGGGCTATAGTCCATAGTTTTCGGCCACTTTCGTGAGATTTTTATTTCCCTCATTTTGTTCGATTACTTTCATGAGATTTCGTATTTTTCTGTTTTGACCTCATTTTGTGGGTTATAGTCCATAGTTTCCGGTCATTTTCGTGAAATTTAGTGTTTGAATTGTTTAGCCTCATTTGCGAGCCATAGTCCACAGTTTTCGGCCACCTTCGTGAGATTTTTTATTTCACTCATTTTGTGGCCTATAGTACGCTGTTTTCGATCACTTTCCCGAGATTTCGTATTTTACTATTTTGGCCTCATTTTGTGGGTTATAGTCCACAATTTTCGGTAGTTTTCGTGAATTTTTGTATTCGAATATTTTAGCCTCATTTGTGGGCTATAGTCCACCGTTTTCGGATACTTTCTTTTGATTTTTTTATTTTTCTCATTTATTGGGTTATAGTACACTGTTTTCGATCACTTTCAGGAGATTTCGTACTTTACTGTTCTGGCCTCGTTTTGTGGGTTATAGCCCACAGTTTCCGATCGTTTTCGTAAAATTTTGTGTTTGACTGTTTTAGCCTAATTTGTGGTTCGTGAGTTTTTTTAATTTTCCCTCATTTTGAAGGCTATACAGTACACTGTTTTTATCACTTTCATTGAGATTTTGTATTTTAATGTTTTGTCCTCATTTTGTGGGTTATAGTCCAAAGTTTACGGTCATTTTCGTGAAATTTTGTATTTGAATGTTTTAGCCTCATTTGTGGGCTATATAGTCCACAGTTTTCGGCCACTTTCGTGAGATTTTTTATTTCCCTCATTTTGTGGGCTATAGTACACTGTTTTCAATCACTTTCATGAGATTCTGTATTTTCCTGTTTTGGCCTCATTTTGTGGGTTATACTCCACAATTTTCGGTCGTTTTCATGAAATTTGTATTTAAATGTTTTAGCCGCATTTGTGGGCTATAGTCCACAGTTTTCGGTCACTTTCGTGAGATTATTTATTTCCCTCATTTTGTGGGCTATAGTACACTGTTTTCGATCACTTTCACGAGATTTCGTATTTTACTGTTTTGGCCTCATTTCGTGGGTTATAGGCCACAGTTTCAGACCGTTTTCATGAAATTTTGTATTTAATTGTTTTAGCCTCTTTTTTGGGCTATAGTCCGTCATTTTCGGCCACTTTCGTGAGATTTTTTATTTACCTCATTTTGTGGGCTATAATACATTGTTTTCGATCACTTCCAGGAAATTTCGTATTTTACTATTTTGGCCTCATTTTGTGGGTTGTAGTCCACAGTTTCCGACAATTTTCGTGAAATTTTGTATTTGACAGTGTTAGCCTCATTTGTAGGATATAGTTCATAGTTTTTTGCCACTTTCGTGAGATTTTTTATTTCCCTAATTTTGTGGACTATAATACACTGTTTTCGCTCACTTTCACGAGATTTCGTATTTTTTGTTTTGGCCTCATTTTGTGGGTTATAGTGCACAGTTTCCGACCGTTTTCGTGAAATTTTGTATTTGACTGTGTTAGCCCATTTGTGAGCTATAGTCCACAGTTTTAGGCCACTTTCGTGAGATTTTTTATTTCCCTCATTTTGTTGGGTTACAGTACACTGTTTTCGATCACTTTCACGAGATTTCATATTTTACTGTTTTGGCCTCATTTTGTGGGTTATAGTCCGTAGTTTCCAACCGTTTTCTTGAAATTTTGTATTTAATTGTTTTAGCCTCAATGGGGGACCGTTTTCTTGAAATTTTGTATTTCCCTCATTTGGTTGGGTTACAGTACACTGTTTTCAATCGCTTTCACGAGATTTCATATTTTACTGTTTTGGCCTCATTTCGTGGGTTATATGCCATAGTTTCCGACTGTTTTCATGAAATTTTGTATTTAATTGTTTTAGCCTCATTTGGGGGCTATAGTCCTCAGTTTTCAGCCACTTTCGTGAGATTTTTTATTTCTCTCATTTGGTGGGCTATATAGTACATTGTTGTCGATCGCTTTTTGGAAATTTCTTATTTTACTGTTTTGGCCTCATTTTGTGGGTTATAGTCCACAGTTTCCGGTCGTTTTTGTGAAATTTAGAATATGAATGGTTTATCCTGATATGTGGGCTATAGTCCACAGTTTTCATCGATTTTCGTGAGATTTTTTATTTTCCTCATTTTGGGGGCTATATAGTACACTATTTTCGGTCACTTTTCTGAGATTTTGTATTTTACTATTTTGGCCTGATTTTGTGGGTTATAGTCCACTGTTTCCCGTCGTTTTCGTGAAATTTTGTTTTTGAATGTTTTAGCCTCATTTGTGGGCTATAATCCACAATTTTCGGCCACTTTCGTGAGGTTTTTTATTTTCCTCAATTTGTTGGCTGTAGTACACTGTTTTCGATCACTTTCATCAGATTTCGTATTTTACTGTTTTGGTCTCATTTTGTGCGTTATAGTCCACAGTTTCCGGTCATTTTCGTGAAATTTAGTATTTGAATGGTTTAGCCTCAGTTGTGGGCTATAGTCGACAGTTTTCGACCACTTTCGTGAGATTTTTTATTTCCCTCATTTTGTGGGCTGTACACTGTTATCGATCACTTTCATGAGATTTCGTATTTTTCTGTTTTGGCCTCATTTTGTGGATAGTCCACGGTTTCAGGTCATTTTTGTGAAATTTTGTATTTAAATGTTTTGGCCTCATTTGTGGGCTATATAGTCCACAGTTTTCGGCCACTTTCGTGAGATTATTCATTTCCCTCATTTTGTGGGGGTATATACATTGTTTTCGATCACTTTCACGAGATTTCGTATTTTACTGTTTTGGCCTCATTTGGTGGGTTATAGTCCACAGTTTCCGACTGTTTTCATGAAATTTTGTATTTAATTGTTTTAGCCTTATTTTTGGCGTATAGTCCGTAGTTTTCGGCCACTTTCATGAGATTTCTTATTTCTCTCATTTTGTGGGCTATAGTACATTGTTTTCGATTACTTTCAGGAAATTTCGTATTTACTGTTTTGGCTTCATTTTGGGGTTATAGTCCACAGTTTCCGGTCATTTTCGTGAAATTTAGTATTCAAATGGTTTAGCCTCAGTTGTGGGCTATAGCTCACAGTTTTCGGCCACTTTCATGAGATTTTTTATTTCCCTCATTTTGTGGGCTATAGTTCACTGTTTTCGATCACTTTCACGAGATTTCGTATTTTTCTGTTTTCGCCTCATTTTGTGGGTTATAGTCCACAGTTTCTGACAGTTTTCTTGAAATTTTGCATTTAACTGTGTTAGCCTCATTTTTAGGCTATAGTCCACAGTTTTCGGCCACTTTCGTGAGATTTTTTATTTACCACATTTTGTGGGCTATAATACATTGTTTTCGATCACTTTCAAGAAATTTCGTATTTTACTGTTTTGGCATCATTTTGTGGGTTATAGTCCACAGTTTCCGACCGTTTTCATGAAATTTTGTATTTAATTGTTTTAGCCTTATTTTTGGACTATAGTCCGCAGTTTCGGCAACTTTCGTGAGATTTCTTATTTCCCTCATTTTGTGGGCTATAGTACATTGTTTTCGATTACTTTCAGAAAATTTCGTATTTTACTGTTTTGGCCTCATTTTGTGAGTTATATTCCACAGTTTCTGGTCGTTTTCGTGAATTTTTGTATTCGAATATTTTGTTCTCATTTGTGGATTATAGTCCACAGTTTTCGGCCACTTTCGTGAGATTTTTTATTTCCCTCATTTTGTGGGCTATATAGTACACTGTTTTCGATCACTTTCATTAGATTTTGTATTTTACTGTTTTGGCCTCATTTTGAGGCTTATAATCCATAGTTTCCGGTCATTTTCGTGAAATTTTGATTTGAATGTTTTAGCCTCATTTGTGGGCCATAGTCCACACTTTTCGGCCACTTTCGTGAGATATTTTATATCTCTAATTTTGTGGGCTACACTGTTTTCGATCACTTTCACGAGATATCATATTTTACTGTTTTGGCCTCGTTTTGTAGGTTATAGTCCACAATTTCCAGTTATTTTCGTGAAATTTTGTATTTGAATGTTTAAGCCTCAGTTGTGGGCTATAGTCCACAGTTTTCGCACACTTTCGTGAGATTTTTAATTTTCCCTCATTTTGTGGGCTATAGTACATTGTTTTCGATCCCTTTCATTAGGTTTCGTATTTTACTTTTTTGTCCTCATTTTGTAGGTTTTAGTCCACAGTTTCCTGTCGTTTTTGTGAAATTTTGTATTTGAATGTTTTAGCCTTATTTGTGGGCTATAGTCCACAGTTTTCAGCCACTTTCGTGATTTTTTTAATTTTCCCACATTTTGTGGGCTATATAGTACACTGTTTTCGTTCACTTTCATGAAATTTCGTATTTTACTGTTTTGGACTCATTTTGTGGTTTACGGTCCACAGTTTCCGACCGTTTTCGTGAAATGTTGTATTTGACTGTTTTAGCCTCATTTGTGGGCTATAGTCCGCTGTTTTCGGCCACTTTCGTGACATTTTTTATTTCCCTCCTTTTGTGGGCTATAGTATACTGTTTTCGATCACTTTCAGAAGATTTCGTATTTTACTGTTTTGTCCTCATTTTTGGTTATAGTCCACAGTTTCCGGTCATTTTCATGAAATTTTGGATTTGAATGTTTTAGCCTCATTTGTGGGCTATAGTCCGTAGTTTTCGGCCACGTGGCACCATGTCAGCACCACGTTAGCGCCACGTCTGCTCGGTGGTAGCCACCAAGCAAGTGTGACAACAATCAAAACGGCGGAAATTGCACTTTCTGAGCCTTTCAATCTCCCCAACGTGCGAAATCAATCTGATTGACTATCTAGATCACACCATGTCATCAGGTATGAATAAATTGTTAATTAATTTTCTTTATTTAATTATTAATTTCGGATTAAATAATCAAATTTTTTGAAAAAAAAATATCTAAAATTTCGGATTAATTAATTAAAAATTCTAAAAATAACTATTTATTTTGGAAATATATTAAAATATTCCAAAAAAGTCAAAATAATTAATTTAAAATTCTGAAATTAATTATAAAAATATGAAAATTGATTTAAAATCTGAAGAAAAAAAATAATTCAAAATTTGAAAAAATCACAAAAAATTCCATAAATTTATGAAAATAATTATATGTACTTTATAAAGTCAGAACAACTCTGTTAAACCCCGAGCAAGGTTAAAACATCCCTGAAAGCTCATATACATGATGTAAACCCATCTAAATAGACGAACTACTCCACGAAAGCAGTGAAACTCAGTTTTCAGGAGTAGGGGCTTATGATATGGGTAAAAATAGAACCAAATCGAAACTGTTCAAATCGGGCATGAACCCTAAAGCTAGTGGGGGTAAAATGGTAAATTTTGACGGATACATGCCCATAAAAAGGAGTTTTGGCTCTTTCAGGCCCAAGAACTCGAAACAGGCTCGTCATACTGAGTTGTCATTGCAGCCCAACATGAATGAATTCATAGTTATCTGAAATGTCATCTTAAACTCTCTATCTCTGAGAGATTAAAAACTTCCATCTCTAAATTCATAAGTGAGGGTTTAAAATTCTCATCTCTTTATCAAGAGAAGAGTCATAACTCTACCGCTTCATGAAGAACAAAGTCAACTAACTATATCTCTTTATCAAGAGAAAAGTAACCGACTCTATCTTTTCATGAAGAAGAAAATAACCAACCTTATCAAAACACCGAAAATAGAGATAATTCAATATCTTGAAATTGGCCCCCCTAGCAACTATAAATACCTCATGACCTCTTCAGAAACACATGGAATTGCAATTTTCGCTCTCAAAACTCTTCATACCTTCTGAGTATTCTGACTTGATCACAAGAGCCATCCCAGTGTTTCAGACTATTTTGCAGGCCAATTAGAGCGATCTAAGCATTCACACAAGTCAGATTTCAAAATTGAGAACAATTTACGGCAACATTGGCTAAGAGTAAATGTCAGATCTTTTATTGTTTTCCATAAAGAATCCACGCTATTTGTTTGCTCCTACACAGAAAATAGTAGCAACACATCGAATTTTTTCTAGGGTAAGCCATGTCATCAATAACAGCACCAACTATGTTTAAGTACTGTTTACATAGATTGTTGAATAGTATGTAAGGTTTCTATACCTAAGTCGTCTTAGTTATACCAAAGCTGCTTGAATTCAGGGTGCGTAAATACAATCTACTTGAACACTAACATTATAATAGCAAGATTCCGTGTCATACCTGTAACAGAATAGATTCCTAGATTCCACCAGATTTTATGTGTTTAAAATTTAGTTGCACTATACTCTTCAACCGGGCTCTATTTGCAACAGAAAAAGTGCAAAAACTAACAACAAACTACATTTGGTGTTTCTTTCTTTGTTTTTCCAAGAATGCTTGGGTAGCTCTTCAAGCGGGTATGACCGCTTAACTGAAAAACTGTAAGGATCTAAGTAACTGCCCCCGACTCATCTTCCTTTGGGTACATACTTAAACTCAACTGATACATTATACATATATTCAGATTTCATACAGAAATACAATAGTACATGAATACATTCTGTCCTATATGCTATTTTTAATATATGAATACAACATAAATGACTCTCTCTTTGCTCACTGGTAAGAGAGACTTGATTTTTGTGCTACATACATCAGCACATGCATATAATTAGGTTTTATGGTTATTGCAATTAGCATTAATTTGAATAGATAATTTACATCTCTATATATGTACGCGTGCATACCATTTGGAGAATATGAAAACACCTATGTATTATAGGAAAGAGAAAAAGTTTGATATACAAGGAACACTGGCACTTTTAATGTGTTTCTTTGTTTGATCGAACAAGTTACCAAACTTAAATTGGGGGGGCCACAAAAGAAATCAAGAGAAAACAGTCAGTACAATGGACATGCAGCTATTGTGACTATAATGAAAGCACTTTGCAACGAACTTTACTAGAGTTAGCACAATACTCTTTATTTGATGGCTCTTCTGCCTCTCTCAACTGTTGGCAGATTATAGCATCTTTCTAGTTAGCTTTTAACCTTTACATATTATTGGAGTTCAAATAAGAAAGCTAAGAACTTGGCATGACTGATTTTCTGTAAGTAATATGTATACTGAATCACATGAATGCCCAAAGTCTTTTGGCCTATACATAATATACCCTCCCATTAATTCAGATACCATCACCGTCACCTTAGTGTTACTTATTAGTTAGTTGAAGATATTATGGATGAATTCTCAATCACATGGTCTCATTAAGCATGCAAACAAGTAAACTCATCGATCTGGATTGCTTTATTGTCAGTACCATTATATCATTGAGGTTTGCGATTTCCCATTCTATTTACTATAGAACATAAGGCAACATGCTGTGCATTAAAAGCTAACTAGCTCAAACATTTCTAAGCATTTAAATCATCTTAGTCTTGCATGCCATTACGAGAATAAACTTACTCGAGTAGACTAGGGGAGAGTAGAATACCCATGTGTCTGGTAGTTTATCGTACCTCCTTTATCTTCGTACAAATGCTCAGGGAATTGTTTAACTTGGCAACTGAGGAATCAACGGAACTGTAATTAAAAATGAAGTAGATAACTTATCAGGAGATGCATGTTAAGAAACAATAAACTATTGGTACTAACTTGCTCTTTCTTTCGTTTACTCTATTCCTTGAACAACAAAAATCTGAATTTGGCAAATATTACAGGAAAGAATCAGAGAGTGAGCAGCTATAATTCTATATGAGTGATTGACTGGTAAATAAAAAACGAAACGAGACGCTCTCTGTGAACAACAATATTAAGGATCAGATTAAGTTGATTTTGATTAATAATATATATCAGATCTCAAGAAACTGTGTTAAAGATGTATTTCTTTAGTTAGAATTGCACAGGGCATCTACATTCAGAGCCACCTGCCAAGTAATGATAAAAGAATGCCTAACTTGGGCAGACATATACATCTTAGTCACAATTAACACAACACTGAATCAAGAATGGCTAGCTTGCAGGATATCTATGCATTTTGTTGACAGTTAGCACAAGATTGAGGCTTCAATGTCAAGGGTAATAGTTGATGGAGCAAGAAATACGCCATTAACTGATTTGTAGGCTGCATCAACTCAGCGCAGATTGGCTTATTATAGCATCCACAGTCGTTTGCTAAAAACTTTAAAAACCCATTTTTTAAAAAAATATATCTCCACTATCGTTCGCTAAAAACCTATTTTTTGGGTTTTCAATGAACAGTGGACTGCTAAATATAAGAGCGCTTTTAGCAATTGCCAAAATATAGAAGACGGAAGAAGATCTTCCGTTTGTGATTTTTTTTAATATGCCAACTTAAAACTGAATTAACAGAGGAAAGAAAAGAAGAAAAAAAATTCAAAAACTACGAAAATGCCTTTCAAAAAATTACAAAAATGCCATTACAAAAATTTTAATTAAAGAAAAAGGCTCGGTCGGAGGAACATCTTCCATCCGGCTACTTTTGTGAGAAAAAATCTTGTCATATGTACGAAACTGCCATTACCATTATTACGAAAATGCCATTATTAAAAAAAAAATTAAAAACTTGGACGGAAGATCATCATCATCCGTCTTACAATTTTTTAATATTAAAAAAATAAAAAGAAAGTGTGAGACGGAGGATGATCTTCCGTCTGAATATTTTATTATTTACGATCGGCCAAATTTGGATCTAAACGATAGCAGTGCTCCTCCTCGATTGCTATTTGCCAAATCTCAAATATGAATATTTTAGCAGCAATGAATAGTGGATGCTCTAAGAGGTAATAAAGACATGGCAGACTCTACAAGTCACTGCATTCACACGCAAGGCAAGGCTGAGGCCAGCATATTATTCTGGAAAAAATTGCGTTCACATATGTATGTAGCAAAGTACCAATGTCAATTTAATATACCGTTATTGTTTCCTAGATTAGTTGTCCTAGATTAGCTGCCCTGCCCAATCATGTTTTCATGTGCGCGCTAATCAAAAAATCCCGTATTAGGCAGAAATGGAATATAAAAGAAACTAGGTTTATGATATCAACATGAAGTTTTTTTTCTGAATCAAAAGATTATTCAGCACCCAGTTATACTCAGTTGTATTGATGAGGACATCTATTCTGTTTAGTTTAGTATTTTATTTCAGTACCATATTTGTTTTTGGCAATTATAGTCATATGTAATTTTTCTTTTATGCATTAGAATATTTTTGAGATTTTTCGAATATTTTGAAATTTGTATCAAGATTTGTTTTGAGCATATTTATACGCTTTGAGATTAATGAGAAGTCATGTCATTCTTGATTAAAAATTATTGTGTTGAGTTTTGTTCTTCATCTCTCTCTTTTTGTGTGATACAATTGAGATCTAATTATTAGGGTTTGTGATAAATCCTAATAAACTTTTAGGGTTTGTGATATACTCTAAAACTACCCCCAAATTTCCAAATCCCATACAAATTCCTAACCCTAATTTCCCAAATTAAAAATCAAACCCTAATCCCCCAAATATAATTAAACCCAAATCCTAATCCCTCTTCATCTTCTTCCTCTCTCTCCGTCGATTCCCGAAATCCCTAACCCATCACCCAAATCCCCTCCCGTTTCGTCTTCTCCCTCCGAGCTCCACCAAGACCCTACGCCAAGCCTCATCAGCCCACCTCCACTACCCGCCATCGATCCCGACACCCACTCGCCCCTCTCTCCCTCAGTCGACCACCCCGAGCACCTGTCTCCTCCCCGTCGACGGCTCTACCCCTACCCAGCGATGTCAGCCCTCCAATCTGAAACCCCTCCTTGTCGACAGCCCTCATCGACGTTCCTCGCTCGTCGTCTGCCTGCTCCCAGTCGACCACCGTCGACAACCAGTCTGCAACTCCACCGACGCCCACCACTGCCACAACCTCAGTCGTTCCTGCCTCGCAGCGTTGCCCGCTGCCTTGCCCCGCCACTACAACCACTCGAGATCTTACACGATTTGCTTCGAACCTCGGTATACTCTTTCCACTTTTCAAATATTTGTATTATACTGTTTTATCATCTCTACTGTATTATTTAATTTAACTGTCGACCATAAATATCGAGATTGGGTGTTCCACTTGCCTAATTAGAGCACGAATCAATATTGACTCTTTTACTTGCTAAAAACGCTTGGGAATTTAATTATTGATTGTTAGAACTGAATTATTAATTGGGCTTGTTAAACTTAATTCAATTCTTGAATATCCATCAAACCGATTAATTGCTTAAAATTCTAACTTTGATCCGCATTACATGTTGATAAAATTAATCATTTAAAATTCTTGAAAATTCTTGAAAATTCTCTATTTAGGATTATGTTTTACATCATCTATGGATGAGGAAATAATGAAACAAAGATTGCAATAACGAAAAGCGATAGAACTAATCAACTGATTGTAAGGAATTAATCTATTTTTCAAATCATTCACCTTGTCCTTTTATTCATCCTACTCCTGTCCATCTTCTTTATGCATCAGTAGCCACTAGCCATAAGACCTGGTCTTTGAAAGATACCTGCAATCAGTAGGCCGAAAAGAATGGGACATTATCCAAGTTCACAGATGATAGCTTTGATGCAAATTACGACTGTGTCTCCATCCCTTACGCAACACTTAATCTAATCTATGCATGTGTCGATGAATGATCTCTCCTGCATGGGATTATCTTCTCTTCCTTTTGATATATCGCAAGACTACGAGTAGGATAGAGACAAATAGTAAATAACCATGGCTCTTAATAGATCCAAATACAGCAAAACACTCGTCCTTTCATTTGCACCATTCATACTAGCATGCACAAGGGGAAAAAGGAAAAGTCCACATTTTCAATTGCATAGCGTATCATTGTTTGAGAACCAATAGGAACCATATAGTTCACATAACTAAAATTGTAATCAGTCCTGAAGCTTGCTTCACTTTAAATGAACCAATCCTATGGGCTTTAACTTCTGCCTTTCAACATGGATCAGATTATCATCCGATGCGTGCCACTCTCGACTATTACCAATAGAATTATTTGGTCGGGAACCAATGAGAGCAATGAATATCTCTAACTTTCAATTATACCGGAAAGTCAGTAGCATAGTGCTACTCGAGCTATAACAGTGTTCATGGACTGAATGAATTATGTAATGCCGATTTTCAGTTCAAGTACACAGCAAAATCCTGATCTCAATTTCACCAGGGACTCAGCCTCACCCTGATCATGTTGCTTGCAGACAAGTAACAAAAATGAAAGAAAGAGACTACCATTAAGGGATCCATCAATTTGTTGCTGGTTTTTCTGATTCAATGCATCCTGATAAAATTAGACTAGACAAGTCTCAGTCTAATAAGTCAATATTTTCACATCAATAAGAATTACACCTTATTAGTGGATACCCCAACCCTCCAGTTTAAATGCTAGCCAACAATCCTCCTTCCGAATAAATAGGATTTAAATATGATCAAGATAAAAGACAGTGAGTGACTGACTGGCCACTACATCAACGATGGAAGCTATTTCACAAGCAACGAAATAGATTAATTAGCACGGTAGAAAATAGGGAGCTCGAGCTGTGTACCATACCACTGATGATACACTACTGACAAAGAAGAAACAATTAGTAGCTTCATCTGGATAGACCACCTGCTACGAATTTCCCCAGCCATTCTGCCAAACAAACAAAACAGAAAAAACACTAATTGAATGATTACCAGGATTATGATCCATGATACCCTTAAACGCCAGCTATAATACAGCCAACTAAACAAATTAAGACTTCATCACATAGACAAGGTTGTATTTCACATGACCTTCCAAATTCCTGCAACTTCAATATACCAAAAAGTTTAGATTAAATACAAAATTCAACAGTATATACAAGCTGATGCATTTAAACAAACTTCCACAAGTAAACACATAAACTCCGTAAGTGTATAAACTAATGTAGTAGTACTATACTGCGCCATACAATGAATGATATGTGGACAAATCTAAAAACATTCCATAGAATAAGCAGCTAATGCCTTGTACAATAAACTTAATATAAAAATATAGTCAACACGCCCACACATACACCATATAACCTGTAAAAGAAAATTCAAAACACATCAAAAGTTATCAATATATTTTTTTGATCGGGCTGGAGTCGTTTGACTCTATCCGCTTACATCAAAAAAAATAAATAAATACATCAAAAGAAATTCAATGTATACCATTACTTGTACAGTTATATATTTGTAATATTATTTTCAAGTCTTTTGTTGTTCTATGGCACCCACAGACTTCCCACTCAAAAAATGTACGTTGACTTGCAAGTCAGTGTTATTACAATAAATAATAGATGCTATAACATAGTTCACTCAGACGTAGTTAATTCGAGCTATTCTCAAGTAGGATTTTCGAGTTAACATCAGGATAAGATTTTCTATTAATTTACTTAGCAAAATTTTATTTGCTCTTATTATATAGATGATTTAATGACAATCTAGTAAGCAATGGGATAAGTTCTAAGTGATAATGGTGACAAAATATATTTGAACTGTGTAGTAATTCAATAAATAGGGCATTCAAGATAAAAATGGGCATGGTATGTTAGAATATACGTTAGAATATAAACACTAAACCTTCAACCCTTACCACAAGTTCGAGAGTTTGGCTATTGTTAAGGTAATTAACACAGTACCAGAGCAAACCGAGGTTCGAATCCCACCAGCTACGAAGTATTAAATGCATATTAAAAATAAATATTGTTGCGTACAGTCCATGTCTTTACCCACAAAGATGAGTCCACGTCTTTACCCACAAAGATGGCCCTCAGCCTGCGAAAACGTGTTAGAATTTAAATATTAAACCCTCAACCTATACCACAACTTTGGAGTTTAGTCTATTGGTAGGGTCATTAACAGCTTAGAAGAAATATACCCACCTTTAAATTTCATATAGGTATGAGGCAGGCATTGGAGGTTTTTACTCGGTATTAAAATGCCCACACACAAACACGAGTTAGACTAGGCTTTCCATCGATCCAAAAAGAACAAAAGTCATTCTAGATTTCTACACGACTATTAAGAAAAAAAACCTAGAATTGAGAAAACCTACTAGACATTCTTGGTTTTTGAAGCTCATAGATGAGCTATCAATTGTAAAATATCATATTTGCCCTCAATTGTCATAAATAGAGAGTAAAATTAAATAAAAGGATAAGGGTAAAATTGAAAATCTCATTGAAAATTAATTGATGGACATTTAAAAATGAAAAGACATCTACATTGAAAACCTAAAGTGACTGATATTTTAAAACCAAAAAAAAAAAGACTAGAATGACTTGTATTTTGAAACAGAGGGAGTACATGGTGGATTGACATCTCCCAGTGCATTGAATGCACAAAAACTGAAGTTCGCCAATAAACATCATAGCACATCAACTCTCTATAAGCATGTACCCTCCTTGTACCTATTCCCCACCATCCCCCCCCCCCTCCCCCACGCCCTTTTACCTAGCCAACCAACCTCCCCCCCTCCCCCACGCCCTTTTACCTAGCCAACCAACCTCCTTCCACCATTCGCTCCCTCCCTCCCTCATACCCACCGTACAAAAAAACAAAAAAACAAAGTTTGTGCACAAACACAAACGAACATCAACTAGCAAAAACCCTATAAGTTTGCACAGTTGTACACAAACTGAAGTTTGAACACAAACATCAAAGCATATAGATTGGCGATATATATAGGAAAATGATTACCCCAAACTGTTCATTAATAAGATCGGGTGAGAACTAGATGGTGTGGACACCCTACACCATTCATCAATGATTTATACAAACTTACTAGTCTAAGGATATCAAATGTTATGCAACTAGACGCCTATGTTTCAACTGAGCCCTTAAATGTACGGATAAAATTATGCCTTTCTAAAAATCAGCCAATGCCTGGTCAAATAAGTGTTTACAAAACTCGAGACTTTCATCCTTAGACTAACTTAAAACATGAAGATTGAAGAACACTATAATTCTGATCATCCCTAGAATATATATAGGGAGATCTGATATTGAACACTAATCTTCAGAGTAATTAAATGATAAACATCACGATAAACAATTTTGAGCATTCCTACAATATCCTTTTACATAATTAATATAAGAACCAGCTACAAGATAATCAGTTTTTGCACAAAGAAGCAGATAACAGATTTCGCACAAACGTACAAGGCATGCAAGTCTTACTGGGTTCAGGTCAGGTGGATTTATTAGTAAGTCTACCTGCCAGTCAACACAAAATCAAGGATGTTTCCAAAATCCCCATTAGCTACAACAACAACAACAGTCCTTTTCCCAACTAGTTGGGATCGGCTACATAAATTTTGGTTTCCATTTTGCTCGGTTTAGCGCAATATTTTCTGTAAGACCACAAGCAACCATATCTTTTCTCATTGTTTCCACCCAAGTAAGTTTAGATCTTCTCCTACCCTAATTCTACCCTCAATACTTATCAAATCATTTTTTCTAACAGAAACGCTACTAGATCAACGTCTGACATGTCTAAATTACCTAAAGTGATTCTCTCTTAACTTATCATGGAAAAAAACTATCTTTACCATGTCTCGTACATACTCGTTTCTAATTCTATCCGTTCTGATTTTACCACATATCCATCTTAGTATTCTCATTTCAACTACACTCATTTTTTGGACATGTTTCTTTATTGTCCGACACTTTGCTCCTTACATCATTGCTGATTTAATCGTCGTCCTATAAAAAATTTCCTTCAACTTCAAAATGTATGTTTATTACACAAAACACCACTAGTATTTCTACATTTAAGCCACCCTGCTTGGATCATATGTAAAACATTTTCGCAAATCTCCCTATCTCTTTGTATAAACGAGCCTAAATATCGGAAATGAACTCTCTTAAGTATCTCTTGACCATCAAGTTTCACTACTTCCTCATTTGTGTTCCGAATATCACCAAAATTACACACCATATACTATGTTTTAATTCTGCTTACTCTAAAGTCTCTAGCTTCCAAAGTTTCTATCCACAATTTTAATTTAGCATTGATTCTTGCTCTAGTCTCGTCCACGAAAACGTCATCGACAAAAAACATAAACCAAGGCAGCTCATATTGTATTCCTAGCGTCAATTCATCCATAACCAAAACAAAGAGGTTGAGCCTAAAATCGAACATTGGTGTAAACCTACAGTAATAGGGAATTCACTACACTCTCATGTAGTTGTTCTGATTGTGGTCTTCTTTCATATATACCCTTAATCACCTCAATATACTGAATAGTTATTTTTTTATTATTTAACATCCACCATATTATGTCTTTAGAAATTTTATTATATACTTTTTCTAAATCTATAAACACCATATGTGGATCTTCCTTGATCTCCTTATATTTTTCCATAAGTCTCCTCAGTACATAAATTACTTTCATTGTTGACCTCTCAGACATAAATCCAGACTGATTCTCAAAGACACTATTGTTTCTAGACTCAGTCTATGTTCGATCACTCTCGCAAAGTTTCATCGTATGGCTCAATTATTTAATCGCTGTGTAGTTGGAGCAACTTTGTAATCTCCTTTAATTTATACATAGGTACTAAAATATTTTTTCTCGATTCATCGGGCATCTTCTTGATCCTCAAAATCCCATTAAACAAACTTATTAGTCAACTCACTTCTATATCCCCAAGATACTTTCAAACTTCAATGGGTATACCATCTAGTCTTAAAGCTCTTCATATTTTCATTCTTCCTAAAGCATTTCGAACCTATGATATCCTAATTCTACCGAAAAACACATGCTCTCAACTTTCCCTCGATTCTTTTGTATTTAAGTTGCCCACAACCTTTTTATTTAATAACATCAAAATCTTTCATTAATTTCATCTTTTACTAAGACACTTGAATCATCGTTCTTAATATACATAATTATATCCAAATCTTTTGTTTTTCTATCCCTTTGTTTAGCAAGCTTATAGATGTTATCTTTTCCTTCTTTTGTGTCTAATTTTGTATATAAATCATCATAAGTTTTTCCTTTTGTATCTTTTTTCACTTTCTTAAGTTCTTTTCTAACGGTCATATCTTTTCTAATCCTCCTCATTTATACTTTTTTGCCATATTTTGAAGGTTGGTTTTTTTCTCACAATATTTTGTCACCACCATGTTTCTTTAGTTTGCAGCCCTCTACCTTTAGATTCTCCAAGTACCTCTTTTGAGATTTCTCTTATGCACGTAGTCATTTTAGTCCACATCATATTTTCTCACCTTTCCAATTTCATGTCGCTTCTTTAAGGACCTTATCTCTAAAAAACTCTGGTTTCGCTCCCTTCAAGATTCACCACCTAATTCTTGGATCCCTTGTCTCCTTTCTCGCACATGTGTTTTCCGATCTTAACATCCAATACCATTAATCTATGTTATAAGGTTAAACACTCTCCTGGTATAACTTTACAATCTTTATACGTCAAGCGATCCATCTTCCTAGTAATGAAAAAATCAATTTGGCTCCTATTTACCCCACTTTTAAAGGTTATCAAATGTTCCTCCCTCTTCCTAAAATAATTATTTGCTAGTATAAGATCATACAACGCCGCAAAATCTAAGAGAGCCTTTCTGCAATCGTTCTTATATCCAAATACATGCCCTCCATGCACACTCTCATACCTCATGTTATCTTTTCCTACATATTCATTAAAATCTCTTTCTATAAATAATTTCTCACCTAAGGGTACTCCTTAAATTATGTCATTTATATCTTCCCAAAATTTATTTTAAGCGTGTGCATCTAATCTTATTTGGAATGCATAAGCAATAATGATATTAATTATGTTTTTTCCTAATACAAGCTTACTTTGTATTATTCAATCTTCTTTCCTATTAATACATATATCTTCTTTGAATTTCTTATCTACTAAAATTTCTACTTCATTTCTATTTCTAATTTTAAAGGTATAATATAATCTAAAATCATCTCTCTAACTTTCTCTCATATCCACTTTATTTCTTATAAACAAGCTATATTAATGTTCCTTCTAATTATGGTACCTACAAGTTCTATGCATTTTCCTGCAATATTCATATATTCCAAATCGCTAACCTAAACTTTGACTAGCTTCTTTACTCGCACACACCCAGATTGGCGCAGAAACTCTTGCCCATTTTTCACCCCACGTGGGCGCCTATGCGACGCCCCTACACAGTTTTTGAAGCACCCGGTGGCAAGCACAAAGCATCACTTACAGAAAATGTCCTACCATTTGCGAGTATATTGCTGAATGTCAACTACCTAACGCAATCATCCTCCTTCCCCGGTTTGTGGCCTGGGACAGGCAACGGCAGAATTAGAATCCCCATAAGCTAAAACTGATCATCTAAATTAGGTTCAAGTAGGTTCAGATTCAATCTGGCCTAGTCATCCCCAGGATCTACTGAGCCTAGAGCTCTCACGAAAGTAATAAACTTAATTTAACAAGTAGTTACAAGACAATCATTTTCAGGCACAAATATGGCAAGGATAGATTTTACACACGGATACAAACAGATGGGTCAATAACCCTAGATAATCAATTCAGTTGCATCTAGGTACATAACTCTTCTCCGATACCACAAAGAACAAAGGACAGATCACAATGGCTAAGTGATAGACAAAAATCTATCTGATTAGGGACATCAAGTTAAATACCTAATTTAGATATTATTACGGACTTCTTCTACTTGAGACATCGTCTCCAAGGTAAGTACTTGGTTATTCTTGATTTTTTCCAAAATGACCCAGTTTTTTAAAATATTTACCAGACTGACCCACTTTGGAAACTAATTACCAAACTGACTCACTCGCTGTTTCAAACAGAGAATTTAGCTTTAAGAATTTCTCCAACACTTGGAGAAATTTTGCCAAGTCTCAAAACACTACAGTTAAACTCGATGTTTGAAACAGCGAGTGAATTTGAACTAGACTCATTGTTCCAAACAACGAGTCTAATTCAAATTCACTTGCTGTTTCAAACATCGAATTTATCTTTAGGAATTTCTCTAATACTAGGAGAAATTTCGCCAAATCTTAAAACACTAAAGCTAAACTCGTTGTTTGAAACAGCGAGTGGACTTGAACTAGGCTCGTTGTTTAGAACCATGGTTTTAAATCTCGGATTATCTCTTACATGTCATTTATCAAATAAAATACTGTATAACGTAACTAATGACATGAATCAATTACGGTAAATATGCACAGAATTTAACATTATAAAAGAGAATGTAATATAAGTATATAACTAAATTGAATTTGCATTGATTAGAAAAAAATGTATTAGTTATTTAGTTAATAAACTTACTTGACTTTGCATATCTACAAACAATAGCGAGACGAAATACTCACATTATCTTAGCTTAAGGTCCTATATTAAAAGACGTGTAAAAAGTAAAACAAAATTTTTATATATATTCACAATAACATCTGTGTCTATTTCGGCTATTTCACTAATTTCGACAATATTTCGGCCGATATTTCGGCTGAAATCTACACATTTCGGTCCAAAACGATATAAAGTATAAAATATGTGATTTCGTATCGACAGGCTAGCCGAACCGAAATTTCGGCCGAAATTTCGATCATATCAGAGGAAATTTAAAACAGTGTTTAGAACAGCAAGTCTATTTCAAATCTACTCGCTGTTTCATACAACAAGTTTAGCTTTAGGAATTTCTCTAATATAGCGAGTTTTACTTTAGGAATTTCTCCAACACTTTGAGAAATTTCGCTAAGTCTCAAAACACTAAAGATAAACTCATTGTTCGAAATAGCGAGTGGATTTGAACTAGACTTGCTATTTGAAACAGCGAGCAGATCAGTTTGGTAATTAGTTTCGAAGGCGTGTCAGTTTGGTAAATATTTTCAAAAAGTAGGTCATTTTGGGGGAAAATCGTTATTCTTAGGGTACAAGTTTCTTTCCTTAATGGATAAGGTTAGGAGGTTGCATACAAATGTTAAGAGTAACGAATGAAATTTGTTTGCGTCACATACTTACCATACCCTAGTGTTTTGATATAAATATCATGTATACTCTTCTGCTCCCAATTTCCACCACTGAAGCCAGAATTAACTACGTGTCTGCTCGTGTCTGCTCCATAGCCATCGCGCAGCAAAGCCTACTTGGAAAGAGAAAAAGAAAAAGAAAATACAAGAAAAAAAAATATTGTTATAAAGAAAAACTTCTCATTATCATTACTCGAATAAACAAAGACCTCAAACTCAACGTTAGCAGATAGCACTAGACATCCCTGTAAAGCTAACGAACTGAATAGCACGAGAATGTTGAAATAATTTCAAAGTTACATGCAACATAACATTGAAATAATGACGAAGTTACATTGCATGAAACCCTTTAGCATGCCATACTTCTACTTAAGAAATTTTGTGCTTGCATTAAATGTTGCAACTCTTTAGTGACCAAAGGCAACCAGATCAAACCACCAAGTAAAATGTTGAAACCCAGACAGGCAGTATAATATTGTAAATAAAATGTCTGTCTGTCTGTCTTCTGTATGGAACTCTATATGAACTGCTCGACCGGAATTCTTATAGTAAAACAAATACCTGTTAAATAACAGGTCACCTATGGATTAAAAAACAATTCGGCAGATAAAACTTCCACAAATCCTTTTAGTTGCAGCTTACCTAGAGACACCAAAATTATAAAAAGGAAAAAG
This sequence comes from Hemerocallis citrina, assembly GCA_017893485.1. Lineage (NCBI taxonomy): Eukaryota > Viridiplantae > Streptophyta > Magnoliopsida > Asparagales > Asphodelaceae > Hemerocallis > Hemerocallis citrina. Next base: position 311,207,304 of record CM030361.1, read on the forward strand.
AAATGAAAAGGGGAAAGATAATAAGATCCCCATAGTTATGATTTACGAATAGGTAAAATAGCAGTAAAGTAAAAAAAAAAATCAGTTTCAGTGCCCCATATTCATGTAGGATGCAGTGAGAACCAGCTTGTCCCATTTCTGCACACCTTCCTGCATTGCAGAAGTTGGTAAAGTCACTCCAACGATTCTTCAATAGCAGCAGACTCCAAAACCTGCACATGTTCGTAATATTACAAAGACTACCACACTAGAGAAGCTATCGTGAGCAGGAATGAATCACTTAACAATGGCTGTGAACAAAGCCACTCTATTATCACCGAATTCCAATATTTTTGCAAGTATAACGAGAAAGAAGCCTTATCATACAAAACCCCACAAATCCTGGAACCCTTGAACTGCAGAGTGTATCATCCTGTCCACCCAGATTGATATGAATGCTCATGATGCATGAAAGGATTTAACATGTGGAACATTAACTTTTGGCTTTAACTTTTGGCTTTCAGATAAGCGACCAACCCTGTTAACCATTTCATTTTTAAAAAAAACAACAGAAAGAAAAAGAAAAGAAAAAAAAAAAACAGAAACGAGAATAGGAATCACCGTACAGCTTGTAAACATTTAAAAATGCCCTGCAAATACTAAGAAATATAGATTGCAAAGTGATGCACCTTATAAAAAGGAATGCCCCACCATCCCCATAAATTCAATCAACTTGTTTATAGACTTCTCCCTGCATATGTCAGAAACTAAATCACCAGTTCCAGACACATTAAATATCACTAGAATGGCTTCATGTAATCATTTAGAAAAATACTATAAAAGAGAAAAAATTAGACAACAAATATGCCACTAAGTACTCCAACTGAAAATTACCACTACCTAAAATAGGGGCATAACACGAACAGGTCTGTAGCCATTTCATTACAGTGATCCAACAATATAAATCCATAATTAAGGAGAGGGAACAAGCACAACCCTTGAGAAACCAAAATATACTTCGATAGATAATCAGGTCTTTGTGGTCCTGCAAGGGCAACACATGCAAATTGAACCACTAAACATGCATTAGTCACAAACAAACCAGAATCATAATGAAAGGAACACCAAAGGTTTTTGCTTTTTGAGTCACTCGATGCAGGCTTATCAACATTCACTACTCTGGGCTGCTAAAATGGAATATTAGATGTAATGTGAAGCCCCCCATTGTCAACTCAAGCTTCTGTACTGATCGCCTTCATTCCCTGCAAACAGAACTTTGTAGATCAGAAGTTCAGAACCAATACCCATTTAACCAATATTATCTGCAATAGTTGGGGGGGCATGATGTTGGAGTGATTGGAGAAAAAGAATTTCAGAAAGGAACACAGAGCATTAGAGCATGTGGAGCCAAAGCTATTCCCTCTTTTCATTCTCCATCTGCTGATCAGTAACAGCTATTGTCGCAATCTGATTGGTCTGGCTAGCAGAATTTGCAACCACATCTTCCACCATTTTAGCCGAGTCATGATAAAGGCTATTTTGATCCTTACTAGTAAACTCCAGTCTGCTTAAATCCTCTCCATCATTGGAACTTCCAATACCATATGAAACAGGATACTTTTCCTGCATGCAAATGATATTCTCAGGCCCTCCTTCATTTACACCTGAGCCACCTTCGCTGCTTAAATACTTGGTCTGTTCCTGCAATGCAAACTGTGAATTCGCCAATTCAGAGCAGTCTCCAGTAACATCATCTTTTTCCAACTGTGGTCCAGACTCTATGTGACTGGGCTCCCTGCTGACATCTTTACTCGGTATAAAATCATTATCTCTTTCTACTGAACTTTTATAACTATCCACATTACTAAACTTACTGCCGTCAGTTTGTATCATTTCTTCCATTTGCTGATCTTCTGAAATTAGACTGTTAGCATTCGTACTCGAAGTATGTGATTTATTCTCTATCTTTATTGATCTCCCAACTTGATATTCATCAGCTTCCAATTCTTTTATGCTATCTCTAGTTTTCTCTAAATTATTAATGCCACAGGATATTGAATCTTTGTTATACTTTGCCATCAGACCCACCCTTGCAGGCTGCTCATCACCTCCAATAATTGCTGAATCTTCAATTTTGTAACCTGTAAGATTGCAACTTGCCGGGGTCACTGTTGACGCTTCATGTTCGCCATGGTATTTTGTGACAGAAGATGCCCCATGATCTTCTAGCATTGAAATGTTCAAGTGAGTTCCCAAAGTATCTAAGCTAGATTTTTCTTTCCCGCCCGCAATAGCATCAACAATAGGACCTAATTTATTCGCCATAGAGACAATTTCCTCTGGTTGGCTCCTGGTGGCCATTTTGTACACTGAAGGTGCTTTTGAATTCTTCTGATCCTCATTCTCAGGTGAATAAGACCTTGACCTATCAATCTTCTTTTCCTGCCTTTTATCTGAAGATGTAGATTCTTTCACTGTTTTGCTATCCTCTTCTGGCTTTTCTGGTCTACGATGACTTCTGGAATCTCTAGATCTTTCCTCCATATGCCTCGAACTCCTGTGAGATCTGGAACCTGAATGATGTGAGGATCTCCTTTCATCCCTAGATCGGGAAGATTCACCAGTTATAGATGCTCTTTCCTTTATAGCTGAGTCAATCCTCTCATATTTCTTGCAACTTGAGCTTGACCTCTCATGTTTACCTGAGTCTCTAACTTCAATGTCAATATCATCACCATCGTCATTACGTGAGTCACCCCGCTCATGCTTCTTATAACCTGAGCTCGACCTTTCACGTTTACCTGATTCTCTAAGTTCATCATCATTGTCGTCGTTGTGGGAGTCAATTCTCTCATGCTTCCTATACCCTGAGCTTGACCTTTCTCTAGTTTCAGTATGGATAAAATCAACATCATCTCGTGTTGATGCCCTCTTGCGTGGTAGTGTTGGAGAATGCATAAATTTCTTATCTGCAGACTGATCGACGTCCTCTCTACTAGGATTTTGATCCTTAATGATAGAATCAGATTTCTCAAAACTACGATTATCAAGTTTTGATTTCTTATAGTAGCTACTACCTCTTTCATGCTTTGAGCTTCCATCATCAGGCAAGAAGCTTCTCTTACTACTGGCTGAAACAATATCTGCATCCCTGTCATAAGTTGGTTCCCTCAATCCTTTTACATTTTGATATGCATCCACTCTATAAGATTTCCTCGCTTCGTGCTTCGACTTCTCAGAATATTTCACATCTTCTTTACTTCTAGACTGATGCCTCGTTTCTGCAGATCTAGATCTTGAGTGTCTACTGCGAGATGATGCAGCAGTTTTGTGGTCACAGGTTGGAGAAGACCTGCTTCCTCTATGATGCCTTGGTGATCTTGAGCCAGCTCGTGATGACCTCTTTGTTCGGGGACTTGAACTTTCTCTGTAGTGTTTTGGTGATTTGGAATCAGACCGAGCTGGTTTCCATGATCTAGGACTTGCACTCCTACTCTGCTTCCTAGCTGGCTTTTCAGATTGAGGACTAGCACTCCTACTCCTGTTTCTTGCTGGCTTACTTGATCGAGGACTTGTGCTCCGGCTCTTGTTTCTAGCTGGTTTTCTCAATTGAGGACTTGCACTCCTACTTTGATTTCTAGTATGTTTTTCAAATAGAGGACTCGGCCTCCTACGCTTGTTTCTAGCTGCTTCGCTTGGTCGAGGACTAGCACTCCTGCTCTGAATTATTGCTGGTTTTTCTGATTGAGGACTTGCACCCCTATTACTGATTCTAGCTGGTTTTCTTGATCGAGGACTTGCGCTCCTGCTCTTATTTCTTCTTGACATTGAAGAATAATGATCCCGGGATCTATCTCGCCCTAGCCTCCCACCTCTGGCATAACTATCCCAATCATCAATATATGACCTCCTTTCACTGCCACGACTAGAATAGTGAGATCTTATAGGGGATCTTGGCCTTCGATCTCTTGAAAATCTAATAGATGGAGATATAGAACGCAACCTTCTGCTTCTGCCATACTTAATCGGCGATTTTGATCTCGACCTGGACTTGCGGCGAGAAGGAGATGGTGACCTTACACAAAAGGAAGAAAACAGAAATTAGCTAGGATTCTATTAATGAAAAGCTTTTTTCAATAAAAAGAAGACAATAAAGAACACACCAACTATCACAATTCTGAATTAAGAAACAAAATATACAAAATATTTTATGAACAAGAAAAGCAGCTCTCAAGCAGGTGATAGATCACAGATGTATGCAAAGAGTAACGAGACTATGAGAATATAAGGACAAAGCATTTACCTAGACTTTTTGCTTCCTTCTTTGGTGTCCTTATCATCATCACCTACTAATCCATCTGCTTTCATCTTTTTGCTAATTTCAGCAGCTCTGGCTGCTGCCAAGTCAGTTGCAGACTTCATTATTGCAGCTCGAGAAGCAGCCTGCTGGGAGGCCATTGTTTGTTGCATGAGCAAAGCTTGCTGAAACTGCATCTGTTGCACAGCAACTGCTTGTTGCAGTGCCAATGGTAATGAGCTGTTGGTTGCAGCAGGCATAGCTGGAAGAGATTTTGCCATCTCAACATTTAATGGCCTGCTCCCAACGTCAATATTGTTCAGAGCCAGAGCTGCAGTAGCTTCTTCTGGCTTTGAGTATTCTATATAAGCAAAGTGCTTTGACTCTGTAATTGTACAGCTAAGGACAGTACCACAGAAAGAAAATAGATGTTTAAGCTGTTCTGCAGTAAGAAGCGGACTCAGATTACTAACTTGTAGGATTCGTTTCAAGGCATCACCCTTATCAACCGTGTCAGGAGAGCCTGATCATACAAACCAGATAAGTATATATTAGTATTATACTAAATGAAGACCTGCATGATTTATCGACACATGAAAAATCCAGGAGGTAGAGAATCGAAGCACAAAGCATAAAGATGGAATTCAGTAATTGTAACATGCCTAAAATTGAGATTCAAAATTATTTAGTTAAAAATCATTATAACTTCTGACAGACATTGTTTTAACTGTATTTCATTGATTAAACACATTTGCACATGACACAAATTAATTAATTCCCTACAGTATTCACATAAAAGGAATGGCTGTCCCCTACTGTATTCACAGTTGTCCAGTTGTCCGGGCATCAACAAAACACCCTAATACATAGTAACATAAAATTCAGAAGTTCGTTGTCTGTTATGTCACAAATTAATCTTAATTTAGCTGCACCGCCTTACCCTATATACCAACCCAAATAGATTGGAAGCAACCAAGTAGATTAGATATATGTTTAAAGATCAAACCAAAAAACAACATATTGAAGCAGCAAATGATGGGTCAATATTGTATTTAATCAGATGCTAGTGGTTATACTTAAGGCAAAGGTCTAAATTTGAGAAATTAAATTTTTCTACAGTATCTTCGATGCCTCTATGATTGCATGTGTACAACAAACTCTCTCACTATTGCCTAATGTCCCAATTATACATTTAACTTGTACTTGGAGCAAGCCACCAAAGGAATTGGATTCATATTAACAAGTAACAACAGCTGCGGCGAGGACATATCAGTTCAAAAGTAATGTAAGACTAAATCATGAGCTAATTCTCAGAAGTGGTAAGTTGTACTCAGAATGACCTGAAGAATCGCCTGCAGCGGACTGGGCCTGCGCCTGCATGTGAGCCGCTTGCCTAGCCGCCACAATCGCCTGAGCTGCTGCCATGGCAGCAGCCGAAGGCGAAGGCGCCATGGTCTGCTGGATCATGCCCCCCATAGTCGAATTCCCCGCAAAAGCTGCCATCAACAAATTCTGCGCAGGGTGGCTGAACTTACAATCAGTCTTGGCACACCTCCCATTCAAATACTCCCTACAAATCTCCCCCAATGCCGCCCCCGCCATCCCAGGCAGCACCACACCTCCCGAAGCACCAGCAATCATGCCAGGAATCATTCCTAAAAGGCCCGGAAAAGCACCCGAAACAGACCCCGAATAATTAGGCATGTTAGGCATCGTCTGATTGACCATGTTCGTATACGAGCTAACCATCGCAGGGGCCAAACTCGTGGTCCCACCGATCGCAGTCACGACAGAGGAAGCTGTGGCAGTGCTGAAGAACACCGGGAAGGGGCTGCCCATGATGGGATTTCCGTTACACTCGACGTGCACCATGTAATTGCCTCGTTTACCAACAGCGTAAGTAACGACATAGGTTCCATCGTTCTGATCCTTAACCACGCCCTCGAGATCCTGCCCGCCGACGCCAACTCCAGGGGAGATCTTGACCTTGACGTCGGCCCCGCCGGAGGAGATCTTGCGCCCGTCGGAGTCCTTGGAGAGGACGGTGAAGGTGGAGGGAGAGCCGGCGGTGCCGCCGGCAATGCCGGGGCCAGCGGCGAGGCACTTGCAGGGGTCGATGGGGCCGGCGGGGCGGGAGGAGAGGTAGGAGGGGTCATCTTCGTCGTCATCATCGGAATCGGAGTCGGCGGAGGGCTTGTCTAGGAGGGACTTGAAGGTGGCGTCGAAGGCGGCTTTGGCGGCGGCGTCCTTCTCGGCCTCGCTCTTGATCTTGGCCTCCTCGGCCTGCTTCATCCATACCGGCTTTGGCGCCGCCGTAATTGCCCGATCCGCCATCCCTGAAAAAAGTTGCGGTTTTCAGTAAATTGATTTGTAAACCCTACAAATAGATTGAGGAGAGAAAAGGGGAAACCCTAATTTTGGAAGAAGGCGAACTGATGGAGGGTGTGAACCTGAGATTTCAGAAGATCGGCGACGAGAAGATGGGGATTGGGGTTGAAGAAGAAGGCTAGGGTTTGAAAAAGGGGGAGTTTTTTTTTTATTCGAAATTCCGAGGAGATATTTTGACAACTAAAAAGCTGTTTGGGCGTCAATTTAATTCATTAGGCCCACCTTCTATTTGGGCCTAATAATTAACATGTATTAAAAAAAACTTTTGGGAAAAAAGGGAAAAGGGAGGTGGGATATCTATTTAATAACACACAAAGAAAGCTATCAAGTGGCTCTCCTTCAATTCCCGCAAAATCAAAGGTCTAGATCTAACCTCACAAACTACATTTTTCTAAAAGTTTTTTCCCAAAATTCACATTCAAATTCCTCCCAAAATAACTCATTTATTTATTTAACACTATATATATATATATATATTGGAAAAAGGATATGAGCAACTTGCTCATTTAGTAAATAAGCAATTGATGATGTGACATACATGTGATTAGAAAATCCTTAAAGGATTAGTTGTCCAATATATCGCATGCATGCCACATAATCAATTCCTCATTTACTAAATGAGCAAGTTACTCATATCCCTTTTACCATATATATATATATATATATATATATATATAGAGTAAGTCTATTAAGAGATGGAAAGCTGAATTCCTTATCTGAGCTGGAAGTGATCAGCCGTCCGATCTGGTTTGATTCAGATCGAATGGCTGAGATCTGATCCCGTCTCGAGCCTCTCTTTGTTGAGGGTAAAATGGTCATTTGGCCCCCTCTCCTTATCTTTTGGCATGCTGGTTCCCAACTCAAATCCCGCTCTCTTCTCGATCGTAAGAAACCCTAGCCGCGCTCTCCTTCGAATTACTCCCGCGCTCTCCTTCTTCGATGAAACCCTAATCAATCTTAGAGAAACCCCCATTCTCCTTTTACGATTTCTACTCTCTTGGATTCTCTCACTCTCTTCGACGAGAAACCCTAGCCCCCAAATCCAACGAGTCTCAGTGGTCTCTTTCTCTCTCTCTGAGATCGAAGACCCAAATCGCAATTAGGGTTGCGAGGCTCTCCCTCTCTCTCTTCGAAGTCAAACCCATCTTCCGATTAGGGTTTCGATTCCTCATCGATGGTTTCTTATCAACTGTAACCCTCTTCAGCGATGGTAATGTTCCCGTTCTCATATTTTGATTCCATTTCGTATATGGGTTTTCTTTGTTTTGATTAATGTTTTGATGGGTTTGTTGTTTTGGGGTTGAAACTAGATCTGGGTTCGAAATTTTTCGGTGTTTGAGATGATGGGCTGTTATGGGTATGTTTAGATCTATTGAGATGATGGGTTGCACACAATGCACACAGCTGGAAAAATTTCCATATAGGGAAACTAGGTTAAATTCGAAATCCGAAGTTATATACAGATAAGTTGAAATTGGTTTTCAATGATTTAATCTCCAATCCTTTGAAATTAGTTAATAAAAAAATTCCTTTGGATGAATGCCAAATACTAATGTGATGCAATACGCAATGCTCTCGTTTCCATTTAGACTATGTTAGGAGTTTAAAATTGTTTACTTTCTTTCTCTCGTAAACAAAGTATATGGATCTCAGGACACTACATAATCAGTTCCGTATCAAAGTTGTGATTTTGGGCAATTTCAACACTCTTGTTAAATCATGATACAAATCATATAAAAATCTATACAATTTGAGCCACTATTAACTGATAGATGATGACCTAAAAGTCCACACTTTTTTTATGGTAAAGATCCTTCCTTTGTAGCACTCTACAGTTGTTGAAGGCTTTATTTGTTTTGATTGTTAGTTCTAGTTATATGGTACTCAGTAGGAAACTTACATGGAGCTAAGGAATTTGTATGATTCTTGGTTCGTGTTATGTAGTAGGACATCGAGTTGTTCATGTTGTGTTTTCAGTTGAATTGAAGGAGGACGTAGTTGTATGTCTTTTGTTACTGATTAATAGTCCTTTTGCTATACTGATTAATAGATCTACATAATTTTCATTCAAAAAGGTTAGTAATTTGATCTTTCATCTTTAAACTTGCATCATCTCTAATCTCTAATATTATACTAGCAAACTGATTGAGATGGTTTGGGTATGTTTAATGGAAACCCAGAAGAAGGTGTATAGAGAAAGGAGAGGTAGTTGAAAACATGGAGATGTTTAAAAGTTGATTAGAAGTCTTGACTTGGTTTGGGTACATCCCAACAATCATCTTTTCCACTGGCCTTGTCCCAAAGTTTAATTTCTCTTTTGCTTTCTCGTTCCTTACAACTTATTCCCTCTACTATTAGTTTAAAGGTGCTAATGATTTTTCTGAATCAGGTCAATACATGGTGAAGCAGGTACCAAATAACATGCACCATCTGCCACATAACAATTTGGTTATGATGGGGTAAGTCTGTGTCTTTACGGTTCTTTTCGTTAGTTTTCTTAATGGCTTTCTCTAATTATAGTACTTGCTCAAAATTTTGCACTCTACCTTATCATCTCAGTCAAGAATACATCCTCACTTCTCCTGCTGTATAAGTAGTCACACTGCAAATTATTTTAATTTTAATTTTAAGGCGAGTATCTGCTATTCGCCCTGAATCTGCCGCAGTTAAATATTGAGATTCACACTCATGGCAGGTAGTATGTTCTAACAAGTTATGATAGTAGTCGTTTCAAAACTGAGTTGACGATATAACCGGTTTTGCCATTTTTCTCTTAACATCATAAATTTTTAAATAGTTTGTCGAATCTGAGAAATAAAATTACACATCCTGAATCTATGCTTCATTTCTGCCCATTGTCACAGGCATCAAGACACGGAGTCCCATAAGTGTGGGTTTTATCTATGGTAACATGAGCAGCAGGGATATGCAATCAACTGGCAGATACTCTCAGCCGGGCACTCCAAATTCTTACAGTCCTACCGGTGGAAATCCCTTTGGATAAACATTATCTGATCCAAAAACCTCGTTGTACATATCGTATTGTTATTCATTGTCCCTTAACGCCTAAAGTTGATCAAGAGACAAATAACTAGGTTAAAGATACGGACATGCCCATCGTTTCCAGTATGGTGAGATCATAATATATACTTATTGTAAGAAAATTGATATGAAAATAGTAGGAACACACTCATCTTGTGTAAATTTGTATTGTGTATCATGTCATATATATGTATTTGGATATAGCTAGAAATAGTTTTGATATCTTTATTCTTTTTATTTATTTCTTGTTGTTCTATCTATTTGTTGGTTTTATTGTTTGTGAAAAAGAACAGTCTGTTTTCAGTATTTCTTGTCATTCATAATTGTGTAGTGATCAGTATTTTGTTTGCAGTTAAAAAACTCATCTAATGTAGGTTATTTAGCTTTATTTGTATGGAATAAAGACATTTTCTCGGTTTGTTATAAAGACATCCTTTGTCTGCAGAATTTGTTTGAGTAGAGGTGAGAATGAATTTAATTTCCCAAATAACACTTCCAATGAGTCTTATGCACCATCGCCCTGCTTACAAATCTGGCTTTGCAGTAATACTTTTCTTCAACCTGCCTTGCGATTTTATGTGCACCATAGATAAGAGAAACCATGCTAGTACCCCCATCGCCTCGAATGGAAGTTGAAGCACGTAATGAAAATGATGGAAGGGTGCACAGACGTATTCAATTAGACACAAAAGTCAGTAGATTTTATTCGGAAATTTACCGGAAATCTGTGAAACAAAAATGTAATTTATCACAAGAAAATCTCATAACAATCCGAAACTAATCCACAAAAGCCAATCTGGAAAAAAATCAACATGACCTAAACCCTAACCTCAACGACTTGTAGCTAAGATGACAAGGAAATAAGAAACCGTGAACTGGTTTCATGGAATATGAAAAGTGAAAACAAACAAGCAAACAAATATATTTCCGTGACAATAAATTACATCACTGGTTAGATAACCGGCCTCATCGAATGTAATCTTCAACTGCCTTTAGTTTGCTCCGTATCTTACTGTCTCATCATTTCTTCACCCTTTTTTTAAGGGATTCACTTCAAAAGCTATATATACATATACTCAAGTTTCTTTCTTATAGGAAAAGCTGGATCAGTAATGAGAGCCAATGCTAATGACTGACTTGAACAAATAACTAAGAGTTCAGATCTTTGATCTGTGTATTTACATCGTATAGGCTTCACGTTCTAGATTTGGTAGGAGAAGCTTTTCCGTTATCATACAATGACCGCAATTTGTGGCGTATCTATACTGGTGACGCCTTTTTCCAGCACGCTGTACAACTTTTTCTCGACCACGACTTTCATACGAATTTTGCTCTCCTTCTTTTCCAAACTAGAGGAGCAACTAGCATCCAAACTGCATATATAATCATTAACATTTTGATATGAGAACTATCGATATATCTACCAAGTATCAAATACTACTGGCTACTCAAAATATTTATGATGGTGCCATTCATTCATCCCTATCAGCTATAAATAAAATTGATGTCATTATTTCCTTTCTGAAAGACACCCTGAATGATACCAAAAGGGAAATTTTCTCTATAGAGGCAGTATCAGCAATTAATGAATCATACTGTTACACCATCAAGTTTTCTATATTCTTCCTCAAAACATTAGGTGAGTTGAATGAGCAGAATTTCTAAATTTTGAAGAGCCAATCTTTGAAGTAAATTTTGAAGAGCCAATCTTTCGAAATTTGCACAGGTTTTCCCTGCTGGCCTATATACCACAATAGATAAGCTAAAATTTGCACAGGTAAGTGCTTGAAACTGTACATTAACTTATCGAAGCTATTTTTGTCTAAAATTGTGATGAACAGCTACATAGGGGGTATATAACTACAAGAATTTGGAAGAGAGGGTATATCTGTAAGACTGAAACCAAGAATTTGTGATGAATAGCTACATAGGGGGTATATAACTACAACAATTTTATATCCAAACCATCAAATTTCATATAATATATCATATTTATCCACGTCTAAATCCTAAATAACTACATGCCACTCAAATTCAATATTTCAAAATATTGATGTATAGCATCTAAGCTGAAGGCTAACCCACCAACTTCGAGATCAAGATAAACCGTAACTGTATTTTGCAAATTTTACACACAAAATTTAAATTATTTTGGTTTACATCAATGCTAATAAATACATTTTATACAGCATGTCTCTTAATGAATCATACGGCTTTCAAAATCCCTTTCAAAAACAAAACTTTTAAATATCTTATGGAGTACTAAATTTACTGAGATTGAAACTTACTTCTGCATAACATTGTGGTCCCTCTATCCAACTAATAGCATTGTGAAGTACATAGCCCCCATGGCGAAAACAAAATGGAAAAGGCCATAACCTAAGGAACATCATCAGGTTCTGCTTCAGTCTTGTAGAACTACATTTATACATGGAAAGCTTGTAAAGGTACAATCTAGCAAAAATAACAAGGAAATGGGTGATGGTGATATAAGGAGAAATATACCTGAAAGCATTTGGAATCTATCCGGGTTGAAAATGTTGTCATGGCTATATGACAAGTACTGCGATAACTAAGCTCTGTCAAGAAGTTGAAGTTCCGATCAGACTACATACAATAGAACTTGCAGAATGTAAATTAAAAATCTTCACAACTGAGTTTCGGTGGCAGTGTCAATATACAATATCATGTCAACCAGGTGTCCAACACATGTCCAACACAATACAGCTTCCAATTATAAATTTCTATGCTTCATAGCATAAAAGCCAAGTCAAAAGCCTTATGTAAAATTTCCCCTAGTTGGAATAGTATACCTCCTTTCCGAGCGATTACCCTAGCCCCCTCTCCTATTTTTGAATATAAATTATGTAGATCTATTAATCAGTATAGCAAAAGGACTATTAATCAGTAACAAAAGACATACAACTACGTCCTCCTTCAATTCAACTGAAAACACAACATGAACAACTCGATGTCCTACTACATAACACGAACCAAGAATCATACAAATTCCTTAGCTCCATGTAAGTTTCCTACTGAGTACCATATAACTAGAACTAACAATCAAAACAAATAAAGCCTTCAACAACTGTAGAGTGCTACAAAGGAAGGATCTTTACCATAAAAAAAGTGTGGACTTTTAGGTCATCATCTATCAGTTAATAGTGGCTCAAATTGTATAGATTTTTATATGATTTGTATCATCATTTAACAAGAGTGTTGAAATTGCCCAAAATCACAACTTTGATACGGAACTGATTATGTAGTGTCCTGAGATCCATATACTTTGTTTACGAGAGAAAGAAAGTAAACAATTTTAAACTCCTAACATAGTCTAAATGGAAACGAGAGCATTGCGTATTGCATCACATTAGTATTTGGCATTCATCCAAAGGAATTTTTTTATTAACTAATTTCAAAGGATTGGAGATTAAATCATTGAAAAACAATTTCAACTTATCTGTATATAACTTCGGATTTCGAATTTAACCTAGTTTCCCTATATGGAAATTTTTCCAGCTGTGTGCATTGTGTGCAACCCATCATCTCAATAGATCTAAACATACCCATAACAGCCCATCATCTCAAACACCGAAAAATTTCGAACCCAGATCTAGTTTCAACCCCAAAACAACAAACCCATCAAAACATTAATCAAAACAAAGAAAACCCATATACGAAATGGAATCAAAATATGAGAACGGGAACATTACCATCGCTGAAGAGGGTTACAGTTGATAAGAAACCATCGATGAGGAATCGAAACCCTAATCGGAATATGGGTTTGACTTCGAAGAGAGAGAGGGAGAGCCTCGCAACCCTAATTGCGATTTGGGTCTTCGATCTCAGAGAGAGAGAAAGAGACCACTGAGACTCGTTGGATTTGGGGGCTAGGGTTTCTCGTCGAAGAGAGTGAGAGAATCCAAGAGAGTAGAAATCGTAGAAGGAGAATGGGGGTTTCTCTCAGATCGATTAGGGTTTCATCGAAGAAGGAGAGCGCGGGAGTAATTCGAAGGAGAGCGCGGCTAGGGTTTCTTACGATCGAGAAGAGAGCGGGATTTGAGTTGGGAACCAGCATGCCAAAAGATAAGGAGAGGGGGCCAAATGACCATTTTACCCTCAACAAAGAGAGGCTCGAGACGGGATCAGATCTCAGCCATTCGATCTGAATCAAACCAGATCGGACGGCTGATCACTTCCAGCTCAGATAAGGAATTCAGCTTTCCATCTCTTAATAGACTTACTCTATATATATATACACACACACACACACACACACACACTCTCTCTCTCTCTCTCTCTCTCTCTCTCTCTCTCTCTTATGGAAACATGGATTTTTATACTATAATTTAAAATTATTTTTAACATATACTAATGAAGACATTGACTTTTATTTACAACTAATTATTATCATACTATTCAAACTTGAGCTATATAATTGTTGATTTACTGTTTATAAGGCTTTCATATACTGCATCGTTCTGAAAATGTGCCGTAGGCACGTGCCCACGGACAAATCTAGTATATATATAATAAAACACAAAGAAAGCTATCAAGTGGCTCTCCTTCAATCTCCCCAAAATCAAAGGCTCAAATCTAATCTCACAAAACACATTTTTCCTCCAAAAGTTTCCCCCCAAAACTTCAATCCCCCCAAAATCAAAGGCTCAAATCTAATCTCACAAAACACATTTTTCCTCCAAAAGTTTCTCCCCAAAACTCAAATTCAATCCCCCCCCCCAAAAAAAACAATTCATTTATTTATTTAATTATCTCACTCTCTCTCTCTCTCTCTCTCTCTCTCTCTCTCTCTCTCTCTCTCTATATATATATATATATATATATATATATATATATATATATATATATATATATATATATATATTAGTAATTTACACTTGCGATGCACGTTTTAATAATTTCAAAATAAAAATAAAACTCTGACGTAGAAAGGATTTGAACCGGAAATCTCCTTTATATTAGTTATGTACGTGCGTTGCACATGTTGGCAGATTGACAAATGACACTAAGGCCTTCTCCCATTATAATATTAGAGATATATATATATATACTAGTAGTTTACACGTGTGATGCATGTCTTAATAAATATAGTTTTTTTAAAAGTAAAAATTGACACGTAGTCTGAATTTGATCTAAAACCTTGATGCGGTTTGTTTTTGGTCGCAGTGTGGATGCACCAGGTGTGAGTTCGGACTTAATTTGTAGTGAGGGAAGAGTGCGGCACGGGACGACGAGCGGGAGGCTCGCTTCGGCGCTTGAGGATCGGCTCGGATTGCCTCGCCTCGAGTACCTGCAGACGGTCCTGAAACACCGGGGTTTATCCCGGCGGCGGACCCTCCGACGATCTAGTCAGTCTCTGTGAGAGAGTAGCAATAACAAGAGAAATTTAGGTGGCAAAGATTCATTACCTGAAAAGGTGGGTGAGGGTCTGGTATTTATAGGGAATTCCAACCGGGTTTGGATCCGCTTGGGGGCCGGGTCTGAACCCGAAAGCCCATGGGCCTGACGTGGCAGGAGGCCCAGGGGGTTTAGGGCGGACGTGGCAGTGCCAAGAGTGGTATAGGGCTGACGTGGCAAAGTCCTTGGTGGTATTTGGAGCTGACATGGCTGATCATGGGGCTCCTGTGCCCTTGGGAGAATCTGATGGCCTAGGGTGTGCCAGGTCATCGTCATTCTTTACCAGGCTGGGCGGACGGCCCGTGGGGCTGTCGCGGATCGGAGGCCGAGGGCCATTGGGGCTCGTCGGATACGAGGAGACCAGTTCTGTGGGAGTGAACTTGCGGCTCGGTGCCGACCCTGCAGTGGTCCGAGGCCGAGCCGGTTTGTTGTTTTTCTTATTTTTGAGCGAGAGCCGTCCTGGGCCTTGGCTGGGCCCCAGGCCATTTTTACCCTACCACACAAGCCCCCCACTCCTGCGGGGGTACGGGAGTTAGCCGTGGAGGAGTGTTTATGGTCGTGGAAATGGGATGGCGAATCGCTGGGCCTTCATGAGTAGGCCACTCTGATGCTAGACCGAACCTCGAGCTGGCGAGAGTTTATGGGTCGGAAAGGGCGATGGCGAGCCGTTGTGTCTTCCTGAGAAGAGTACCCTGGTGCCAGACCGAACCTCGAGTTGGCGAGGGATTATGGGTCAGTAAGGGTGATGGCGAGCCGTTGTGTCTTCCGGAGAAGAGTACCCTGGTGCCAGACCGAACCTCGAGCTGGCGAGGGATTATGGGTCGGAAAGGGCGATGGCGAGCCGTTGTGTCTTCCTGAGAAGAGTACCCTGGTGCCAGACCGAACCTCGAGCTGGCGAGGGATTATGGGTCGGTAAGGGTGATGGCGAGCCGTTGTGTCTTCCGGAGAAGAGTACCCTGGTGCCAGACCGAACCTCGAGCTGGCGAGGGATTATGGGCCGGCAAGGGTGATGGCGAGCCGTTGTGTCTTCCGGAGAAGAGTACCCTGGTACGAGACCGAACCTCGCGCCGGCGAGGGATTATGGGTCGGCAAGGGTGATGGCGAGCCTTTGTGTCTTCCGAAGAAGAGTACCCTGGTACGGGACCGAACCTCGAGCTGGCGAGGGATTATGGGCCGGCAAGGGTGATGGCGAGCCGTTGTGTCTTCCGGAGAAGAGTACCCTGGTGCGAGACCGAACCCCGCGCCGGCAAGGGATTATGGGTCGGCAAGGGTGATGGCGAGCCTTTGTGTCTTCCTGAGAAGAGTTCCCTGGTGCGAGACCGAACCTTGAGCTGGCGAGGGATTATGGGCCGGCAAGGGTGATGGCGAGCCGTTGTGTCTTCCGAAGAAGAGTACCCTGGTGCGAGACCGTACCTCGCGCCGGCGAGGGATTATGGGTCGGCAAGGGTGATGGCGAGCCTTTGTGTCTTCCTGAGAAGAGTTCCCTGGTGCGAGACCGAACCTCGAGCTGGCGAGGGATTATGGGCCGGCAAGGGTGATGGCGAGCCGTTGTGTCTTCCGGAGAAGAGTACCCTGGTGCGAGACCGTACCTCGCGCCGGCGAGGGATTATGGGTCGGCAAGGGTGATGGCGAGCCTTTGTGTCTTCCTGAGAAGAGTTCCCTGGTGCGAGACCGAACCTCGAGCTGGCGAGGGATTATGGGCCGGCAAGGGTGATGGCGAGCCGTTGTGTCTTCCGGAGAAGTGTACCCTGGTGCGAGACCGAACCCCGCGCCGGCAAGGGATTATGGGTCGGCAAGGGTGATGGCGAGCCTTTGTGTCTTCCTGAGAAGAGTACCCTGGTGCTAGACCGAACCTCGAGCGGGCGAGGGATTATGGGTCGGCAAGGGTGATGGCGAACCATTGTGCCTTAGAAGGATTTAAGCGGGGCGGTCTGCTGTCTTTGCGGAGCATTGAAGGCGCTCCGGGATCTGTGCAGGTGTTCCAATTTCCTAGGGGCATTAATGGCACCGCCTAATAAATGCACGGCGCTTAGGCTTCCGTCGTTTGGCTTTCCCGATGTTATAACGGCAGGTCTATGGGGGAGGTTATAAATACCCATCTCCCCTTAGCAGGTTTGATCACAGCAAGGGTGGTCCACTGGCCATCAGAGGTGTCTGCTTCGGCGGACGTCTGTCTCTTGCAAAATTTTCACCTTGGTTGTGTCGGAGGGGTGGTTACTCTGCCGCCCGGATCTTCTCTTGGATCTGATGGCCCTGATACGGTAGCCAGATCTAGGGGAGATCAGGGCGAGAGGGATAACGACCGAAATCCGGACCGGGGAATAAGGAGCCTCGGATCGGTGGTGACCTTGCCGTCCGGATCCTTTTTCGGGTCAGACGGCCTTGACACGGTTGTTTGGCCTGAGAGAGATCAGGACGGGAGGGGTATCAACCGTATTCCGGAGGTGGGCCGATCTGTTTTCCAATAGGGTCCCAGGCGATGGTGGCTTTTCTTCCACCCTCGAACAGTTCGGGGTTTCGGCTGCCGAGGCTGTAAGCCCCGAGCTGCTCGCGGGTGAGAGGGGAGCCGACCGAGCCCTGGAGCCCGGGGCGTCTGTCCAAGGACGGCGCCTTAAATCTTAAGTAAAATATTTTCTCCGCCGAACACTTCATCCGAACCGACCCCTGTGTCTGGCTGCCAGCCTGGCACTGGGTGACGTCAGCAGCGCACGTTTCGAGGACGTGGCGCGATCTTCCAGGCGGCAGTTACACGTCAATCGGTGAACAGTAATTGCGGATATCAAGGAGTCGTTTTCATCCTCTATAAATGTTCCCACCTCTCCCCCTATCGCCCACTTCTTTCTCGCTTCTTTCTTTTTTGAAAAGAAATCAAACACTTCAGCGCTCGGTTTCGACTGTTTTAGCGACACCGGCTCGTCAGTCTGAGGCATTCAAAAGGTTAGTTTGTAAGTTTCTTTTGTTAGGCACAGATGGATAGGGCTCAGTCTGGCTCGTCTGCGTCCACGTCGGAGGGGAAAGGGAAACCCGCCTCAAGATCGACTACGTGGGAGGAGCCAGTGTGCGAGGGGCAGTCGGCACACGATGTGAAGCCTTCCAATTCGACTTCATGGGAGGAACCAGTCTGTGAGGAGGAGCCGGTGTATAATGTGAGGCCGTTGCACTCTCGGAAACCTTTCGTGGTGGAGAGTAGTGAGTTTGAGGAGGCAAGCAGCAGTTCGGACGAAGTCGAGATTCTAGAGTCGACTTCTGAAGAGGAGGGTGGCCCAGGTGAGGGTGAAGCCGAAGGGGCTCAGATAGGAGGTGCGGGAGGGAGATCCACAGGTTTGGGTGTGGGTTCGAGTTCCATGCCGACCGGTCTGGGACGATTATCTACCCCCTCGCCGGAAAGAGCCAAGAAGAAGAGGGTTCCGAAGAAGAAGGGGTCGAGGACCGGTGGCTCGAGCCAGGCGCCTGTTTACCGTAACTTGATGACAGGGTCGCCCATACAACCGAAGCCGTTCCGTCGGTACCCCGACGATCTTTCCGATAAGGAGCTTTTTGGGGTCCAGCCGTCGTCGTCGAGCCGGAAGAGAGTGAAGATGGACACACTTCTGACCGTTCTGGAGGCAGGTGACTTGGAGGCTTTGCAGCTGGCGTACCACATAGGGTCCAGCTACGAGCTCATGTTGCTGAATTCTACTCTGCGCCCGACCGACCCCCTGAGTGCTTGGTACTGCGTCTTCCCAGTGGACGCCTTCATCTCTGGGCTGAGGCTCCCGGTTCATCCGTTTGTTCGGGAGGTGTTGAATTGGGCGTCTCTGGCGCCGATGCAGTATGGGCCGAACTCCTGGAAGCAGATCATCTGCTTCGTGCTGTTGTGCGAGGAGCAGAGGGTGCCCCTTCGGTTGAATGTATTCCGAGCGATGTTGATGATCAGCTCGTCAGGGGAGTCAGAGGGAGTTTATTATATCTCACCTCGGAGTAAGGGGAAGGTCGTCCACGGTCACCCGGACTCCATCAAGGATTGGAAGAAGAAATATCTGGTGATCCAGAGCGAGGAGCCTTGGAGCATCCCCACTCGATGGAACCATTCTAAGCCGAGCTTCAAAGCGCCGAGGCCGAGGGATCTGACGGCCGAGGAGTGGAGATCTGTCGAGCGTCTCCGTCTATCTCATAGCATCGGCTGGCCGAATGTGACAGAGGCCCACCTGGCGAGCGTTGGACTGAGCCCGGCCGTGCTTAGTATGTAGTTGTTTCTTTCTTTTGGCTTTATTATTCCTCCGTGCTCATTGTCCTTACTGGATCTTCTTGCAGGTATGGATCCTGAATCGATCATGGCTCGCAGGCTCGCCGAGAAGCAGAAGAAGGCCGAGGAAGGAGGGGGCGCGAAGAGGCCGAGGGAGTCGTCCCTAGCCGTCTCGGAGGCCCAGCTCGAGCCGAGGACCAAGAGGACTCGCTCGGAGACGAGCAAGGGGTGGCTACTTCGAAGGGCCAGGGCCAAGCGAAGGCATCCGATCTTGACAATGGAAAAGGTCCCTTGGTCGAGGTCGAGGAAGAGGACCCGGTGGTGGTGATGTTGCGGCAACGGTGGGCACCGGATTGGTCGGTTCGGATGGGGGACTGTCTGACCGAGGAGGCCCAGGCTGTTGAGGTGGTGGAGAAGTTGGCAACCCCTCGAGACCGCAAGAAGATGGAGAGCGAGCCCGTGGAGGTGGCGTTCACGCGCCTGGCGCAGGCCACCGTGCTGGTAAGCTCGTCGACCCTATCCCCCTTGTTAATTTTACTGCGGAAGTCTTTTTCTTATCTGCATTTGTTGGTCGCAGGCTTGCGTGCAGGGGGCTAACGTAAAGAACCTCTACGAAGCGGCCCTGGCACAAGAGCGAGCTCGGGCAGATAAGAGCGAGCGGGAGATGAAGGAGATGCGGATTGAGCTCGAGGGCTCGCACAAGAGGGAGCAGAAGATGAAGCTCGAGCTTGATGCCAAGGAGGCGGAGTGGGGGAAGAGGGTGGTCTCCTTGAAGAAGAAGTTCGCCAAGGAGAAGGAGGAGTTGACGAATGCGGGTCAGATGATGGTGATCAAGGCCCAGGACGAGTGTTATGCGAAGGCCCTCAGTCATGTGAGGCACTTCTACCCGACCATCGACCTGTCCAACTTCGAGTATGACATGGAGGTCGAGGGGACACCGAAGACCCCTAATGAAGAAGGGCCCGTTGATGACCCGGCTGCCGACCCCCCTGTGAACCTGGCAGATGCTAAGGTGGGAAAACAAGTTGTATAGTTTTGTCTTTCTTTTTCCTTCTCTCGATTGTATTTGCCTCCCGCGGACTGGCCACCGCATTTTTGTATGAAGTAATTCCATTTATGAAAGATGATTTTTGACTGGCCAAGTGTTTTGACCTCGGATATTTCCGAACCTCCTTGCTTATGTGTTTTGAGTTGGCTGGTTCTCTTGTAGGTTGCGGCTCCCCTTCCTGAGGTGGACCCCCGTCGTTCCGACGTGGCGTGGCTCCGGAGCAAGGTTGAGGCCCTGGAGGCCACGTTGGTTCGCTACCGAAAGGGGGCTCGTGACACTGATGCGGCCTTTAACTATTATCGGAATAAGTCTGAAGCCTTAAGTGAGGAGGCGAGCCGGCTGAGGAGGGCGATGGTGGATCGGGACCTCGGCGGTGTCGGTCTTGGATATACCATGTCGAGTGCATCGGTGCAGAGGCCCTCCTCTGAGAGGTTACTTCGCGATGTCATTGTGGAGAAGGAGATGGAGATACACCGTTATAAGACGATGCTAGGTGTCTCGGCATCCTCCTCGGTGGGTCGACGAGCGGAGGGGGTTCCCTCTGCGTTGCTGCTGCTGGAGCGTGTGCGACCAATTGATGCCTAGAGCTCTGTGGCTGGTGTGTCGACCGTGGCTGAGCCTAAGGACCACCATGACGAGGAGAGGGCTCCTAGTCGTTCGGTCGGAGTGGTCCCGCCCTTCGTCGGACCCGAGGGGCCCTATGATGGCGACTTCCTCCAGTGTGAGATGAGTGGAGTGGTCCTGTAACGGTCTCTGTTTGTTTTCTCAGAACTAATAAGGGAGTATGAATAAAGAATTCTTTTCATTCTCTGCTCTGGCCAATAGTGTAGTGAATGATGGCGGAGGTGAGGTTCGGCCCCGTCGATCCGTGAGGGATCGGCGCGGGGCGTTGGGAAGACTTCCTGGCCTGAAGCTGGGTCGGACCTACCGAGACGCTGGGGACGATACCGGAGTGAGGACTCGGGTGCCGATCCCATTGCCCGGTGTTAGGTCGGACCGGCCGAGGTATTTGGAGTTTTGACAAAAAGAGATTCCTTTCATATAAGATAGGGAGGGTCGCTCAAACGGCCCTTTACACATGAAAGCTTACAAAAGATTTTATTTACATTAGCCAAGCTAGAACCTATGTTCGTTCTTCCAAGAACTTCATTAGGTGCTCGGCGTTCCAGGGTCGGCTGATGAGCCGGCCGTCCATATCTGCCAGTCGGTATGTACCAGGGCGTACAGCCTCGACTACACGGTATGGGCCTTCCCAGTTGGGAGCCAATTTCCTCTTCTTGGTTGGATCAGAGACGGACAGTTTTCGTAACACGAGGTCCCCCGCCTTGATGTTTGTGGGGCGGACCTTCTTGTTGTAAAACTTCTCGATCCGTTGTTGGTAGATGCTTCTTCAGATTGAAGACTTCTCTCTGACCTCGGCGACGAGGTCCAGGTTGGCCCTCAGGCCGGACGAATTGTCAGCTTCATCGAAGGCTATGATCCGGGGAGAAGGCAGGCCGACCTCGACGGGGATAACTGCCTCCGTCCCGTAGGTCAAGTTGAACGGCGTTTCTCCCGTGGGGATCCTCTTGGTGGTTCGGTGCGCCCATAGCACGCTAGGCAATTCTTCGACCCACAGCCCTTTGGGGGAACTGTCGAGGCACTTTTTGAGGCCGTCGAGGATTTGCCTATTCGCGTTCTCCGCTTGGCCGTTGGACTGAGGGTGGCAAATAGCGGAGAAACGCTGCTGGATGCCGATGTCTGCGCAGAAAGTTTGGAAGTTCTGACCTTGGAATTGGGTTCCGTTGTCCGTGACGAGGACCCGAGGGATTCCGAACCGGCAAATGATGTTCTTCCAAAAGAATTGCTGTACTTGGCGCTCGGTGATGCTGGACAGAGGCTCGGCTTCGAGCCACTTGGTGAAGTAGTCGATGGTGACTATCAAGAATTTCTTTTGCCCTACCGCTACGGGGAAGGGGCCCACAAGGTCTATGCCCCACATGGCGAATGGGGTAGGACTAGCCAGGGATCGGAGATTGGCTTGAGGAAGCCTCTTGATAGGGGAGAACCTTTGGCATGGGCCGCACCTCTTGACTAGGTCTTGCGAGTCTTGGAGCATGGTCGGCCAATAGTACCCCTGATTCAGGGCCTTTCGAGCGAGCGTCCTGCTCCCCATGTGGCATCCGCCGATCCCCTCATGAAGATCTTTAAGCGCGTAGCTGGCCTCGTTGCTGGTGAGACAGCGGAGGTACGGCTTGCCGTCGGCCAGGGTGTATGAGCGTTTGAAGAGGATGTCATCAATCATGACGAACCTTTCAGCTCGGACCCTGACTCGTCTAGCTTCGGCTCGGTCTTCAGGAAGCTCGGCACTGACTAAGAATCTCCGGATGGGAGTGGTCCAGTCGTCTAGACTGGCACCGTCTTGGACACACATTGCCTCATGGTCTTGATCGTTGATACTTGGCTTTAGGAGGATTTCTATGAGTACAGTTTGGTCGAGACCCTCGAAGGAGGAAGAGGCGAGCTTTGACAACGCGTTTGCTTGAGCGTTCTGCTCCCTAGGGACTCGAATGACTGCGGAGTGGCAGAAGGACGCTAGGAGACGTCGGACCACCGCCAAATACTTCACCATGCGATCATCGCGGGCTTCGTATTCTCCAGTGATCTGATTGACCATGAGCTGAGAATCGCTGAAGGCCCGGATTTGCTTGGCTCCGGCTCGACGTGCTAGGGTCAATCCGGCGATCATGGCCTCGTATTTCGCCTCGTTGTTAGAGGTCGGAAAGTTGAGGCGGAGGGAGTATTGAAGTAAGAATTGGTCGGGGCCACGAAGGATGATGCCAGCCCCACTCCCTGTTTCGCATGATGATCCATCGACAAAGACCTCCCAGGTCGGATCCGAGGCCTCGGCACCGGGCTGCTATGAGACGGTGCACTCCGTGATGAACTCGGCGAGGGCCTGCCCTTTAATGGCCGTCCTCGGCTGGTAGCTGATGTCGAACTGACTCAGCTCAATTGACCACTTGACTAAGCGGCCGGAGTTTTCGGGCTTATGAAGGATAGTCTTCAGTGGCTGGTCGGTCAGTACTTGGACGGAGTGGGACTGGAAGTAAGGACGAAGCTTCCGGGCTGCCATGACCAAAGCATAGGCCACCTTCTCTATCTTTGCATACCTCGTCTCGGCGGGGAGCAGAACTTTGCTCACATAGTACAATGGCCTCTGGACCCCATCTTCCTCTCGGACGAGGACGGCGCTGAGGGCACTATCCGAGGCGGACAGGTAGAGCCATAGTGGTTCGCCCGGCTCGGGCTTGCTGAGGAGAGGAGGGTTGGTGAGGTACTGCTTCAGCTGTTCGAAGGCTTCTTGTTGATGGGTACCCCACTCGAAGTCCCCTTTTCCGCATAGAGCCTTGAAGAAGGGGAGAGACTTCTCCCCTGACTTGGAGAGGAAACGGCCAATTGCAGCCAACCGGCCTGTGAGCCTCTGAACCTCTTTGACATTCCGGGGTGGGGCCATGTCAATAATAGCTTGGATTTTCTCGGGGTTTGCCTCGATGCCGCGCTGGCTGACGATGAACCCCAGGAATTTCCCAGTGGAGACGCCGAAGGCGCACTTAGCCGGGTTGAGCCTCATGTTGTGATGCCGGAGGACTCCGAAGGCTTCCTCGAGGTCGGCGACGTGGTCCGGCCCGGCCCGGCTTTTGACGAGCATGTCGTCGATATAAACTTCCACGTTGCGGCCGATCAGGTCTTTGAAGATTCTGTTGACGAGCCGTTGGTATGTGGCTCCGGCATTTTTTAGCTCGAAGGGCATAACGCGGTAGCAGAAAAGACCCTGGTCGGTGACGAACGAGGTCTTGGAGATGTCCGGTGGAAACATCCGGATCTGATTGTACCCTGAGAATGCGTCCATGAAGGACAGTAGCTCATGCCCCGAGGTCGCGTCGATTAAGGCGTCGATGCGGGGGAGGGGGAAAGGATCTTTCGGACATGCTTTATTTAGATCCGTGAAGTCGATACAGATCCGCCAGCCCCCTGTTGCCTTCTTCACCATGACGACATTAGCCAACCACTCGGGGTAGCTGACTTCCTGAATAAATCGAGCCGACAAGAGTTTGTCGACCTCTGTCTTCACAATTTGCTGCCTCTCTGGGGCGACTTTGCGCCTCTTTTGGACGACCGGCTTAGAGTCTGGGATGACGCTCAGCCGATGCATAATCAAGTCTTCGGAGATCCCGGGCATGTCGGAGGGCTTCCAGGCGAAGAGATCAACGTTGCGGCGGATGCAGACGATTATACCTGGCTTCAAGTCCTCGGGGAGCGAGCGGCTCACCCGGAACCATTTCGATTCATCCTCGGCGCCGAACGGGACCTCCTCCAGCTTGTCGATAGGCTCTGGAGCGGGGCCGTCCCTCTCAAGTTTGAGCTCAACGGCATCGAGGGGGAACACACCCCCTCCGATGGCGGTCATGTAGCACGACCGTGCTGCTTCTTGACTACCTCGGACGATGCCGACCCCTTGCGGGGTGGGAAATTTAAGTTTCAGATGGTAAGCCGAAGGTACCGCTTGAAGGGAGCATAATCCGGGTCGGCCGAGTATGGCGTTGTAAGCTGCCTTGACGTTTACCACCATGAAGTCCATGGACTCGGTCCTCTTGACAGGAGCCGATCCCGCGGTGATGTCGAGAGTGACAATCCCTTCTATTACGACAGGGACGCCGGAGAACCCATGCAAGGTGTATCCGGCTGGCTTGAGTTTGCCTCTGGGGAGTTTGAGATTCTCGAAGGCTTCGAGAAAGAGAATATTTACCGAGCTGCCGTTGTCGACGAGGATTCGTCGAACTTCACACTTAGCCATGTGGAGGCCAATGACGAGGGCATCGCAATGAGGGAGGCGAACGCCTTCGAGGTCCTCTCCGGAGAAGGAGACAGACACCGGTTGCAACTTGGGCGAGGGGTTGTCTTGGATAGCATTCACCTCTCGGATGAAGGCTTTTCGGGAAGTACTTGATTCTCCCCCCATTGGACTTCCATGGACACAGTGCAAGATGAATGGCGTATCTGCGGCTCCCTCGGGTTCGGGATCCCGACCCTAGATGCGGCTCGGAGTAGGGTTCGGAGGCGAAGGCCTCCGGTTCCTAGCATCTCGCCGATCCCGTGGGCCTTCTCTGGTGAATTCTCGGAGGTACCCTCGTGAGATTAGTTCCTCAATCTCGTCTTTTAGGGCCCGACATTGGTCGGTTTCGTGCCCATGATCTCTGTGGAAACGGCAGTAGAAGCGCTGATCTCGCTTCTTGTTGTTATTTGATCGGGGAGGTAGTCGGACAATGCCCTTATCCTCGATTTCTAAGAGGATGGCGGACACGTTATGTGTCAAGGGAGTGTACCTTTCTAAGCGAGGGACCGGAGGTGCCCTCTTCGCGCCGACCCCTTCCTTTGCTGTTTTCTTGGCAGGTTCGGCCTCGTCGACCCTGCGTTTGCCCTTCCCCACGACTTCTTTGCTGCACTCTGGGTTCAGAGCTTCTTCAGCTCGTATGTACTTCTCGACTCGGTTGAAAAGGTCAGGGAAGTCCAGAGGTGGCCTCTTTGCTAAGGAGACTTTTAGCTGGTTGTGGCGGACATTGTGTCGGAATGCTGCCGAGGCGACCCTTGCGTCGAGGGCAGAGACGGATCTGGTCTCGGTTGTGAACCTCTTGACGAAGTTACGGAGCGACTCCCCCTCCCTCTGACTGAGGTCGAGCAGGGAAGCGCTCGTCCTTTCACTCTTCCGGCTAGTGATGAAATGGGCCAGGAAGCTGGCTTCCAGCTGGTCGAACGAGAAGATCGAGCAAGGGGAGAGTTTGGAGAACCAATCCCTGGCCGGACCCCGGAGGGTGGCCGGGAAGGCTCGGCACAGCAGGGGGTCCGAAGCGCTGTGAATCATCATGAGGGTTTTGAAGCCCTCCATGTGATCAGCTGGATCACCCTCGCCGTTGTATGTCTCGAACTGTGGAGGTCGGAAGTTTCGGGGGATCTCCGCTTCTATGATGTTGATGGAAAATGGAGGTCGAGAAGGTCCACGACCATGGACTAGATTGGGATTCCCATCGCCGATACGCTCGAGGCGATTCTCCATCTCTAGGAGGCGTCGGAGAACCTCGTCTGTGCGCTCAGGAGGGGGAGGCGGCGCACGGGTGTGACTCCTCCCATCACTCATTTGGTGGGCTAGACCATAGGTCGCAGACCTTGGGGCTCCATGGAGGGCCTCCAAGATTTCATCTCTGAAGCTCCTGAACTCGCCCCTGGTGACCCCGCCATGGTCGGAAGGGTCGGGTCGGGGCGTAGGAATTCTTCCGATGCGGCTGAGTGCCGACGGCCTTTCCCCTTGTGCGGGCCTGGAATGGTTCGGGGCCGAGTTGGAAGCGGTCCCTCCCCTAGCCTGGCTGGCCCTTCTGTTCAGAATGACCCGATGGAGGTCGGGTTCGGCGACGCGTGAAACGCTTCGTTGGGGTCCGGGATTTCCACCCGGATTATTGGATGCTTGCCCTCCGTCGAGGGCCCCCTCGGGGGGAGGCCCGTCTGTTCGGGCGGAACGGGCCGATCTTCAGGCTCGGGGAGCCATGGGAGATCGGGTCGAGGGAGAGCGTCGGTGGCGAGGCTCGGACTGTCGTCTGTACCGAATAAAAGTTTCCCACAGACGGCGCCAACCCGATGCGGTTTGTTTTTGGTCGCAGTGTGGATGCACCAGGTGTGAGTTCGGACTCAATTTGTAGTGAGGGAAGAGTGCGGCACGGGACGACGAGCGGGAGG